>CM075675.1:86870000-87372717 GCA_037962975.1 Clitoria ternatea
AAGAAGAAGAAGAAGAAGAAGAAGAAAAAGAAGAAGAAAAAGAAGAAGAAGAAAAAGAAGAAGAAAAAGAAGAAAAAGAAGAAGACCGGGCCTGAGAGAGACCTCAAGGGATCAAGGCGAAATCCGAGAGTCACTTAAGCGAGTGCTGACTCGCTTGAGCAAATGCCACACATTAAGTCTGAGTGAACAAGACGCACACAGGAGACTCAAGTCGGGGTTTCACTCGGCAAACGGGTTCCACTCGATCTCCTGCCACTCAGAAAACACTCTAACCCTTCCTCACTCGGAAGACGCTCTCTCGGCCCTAACTCACTCGGGGGTGTTTTCACTTTCCTCCACCCATCATCGTTATACTTTTCCTTCCCTCGGGATAGTTACACTATTTCTTCACTCAGGAATATTATACTCTATTCTCACTTGGAAATATTCCACTCTATTTTCACTCGGAAGTATTCCACTTTTCCTCACTCGGAACATTCTCCCGGCTAATCTTACTTGGGACATTCTAACCGTCCACCTAGAAAGGGATCTCTTGGTTATTCTTCACTTGAAAAAGGAACGAGGGATTCTCACAAAGATGAAACGGACATCAAACCGATTGGCCCACGCTCGGACAGGGGTAAATCCTCTCGGATAAGATTAGCTCGGTGATAGACTGTTATAGCAAACACGTAAAAATAAATGCCAAGCATAATATGATATACATTCTCATCCGATTCAATTTAAGTCGGCACATAGGTATTATTACACACTCAAAAAACTCCTTATACACACATATACTTTACACAATCACTCAAAATCACTTGGGCCTTGGCATCGATCTCCCCCTTGGTGCGCCTCCAGGGCTCCGACCTCCTCCTTGTCACTGGTTACTAAATTGAAACAACGACAAGGGTGAGTGTTTGACATCATAATTAATATAGAACAGAATTTAACAAGTTATACATATATATATATATAAGTTCCATCCGGTTTTATTTTCGTCCTTTTGCAAGTCACACTTGGCAATTATAAAACATCATATTCGGTAATTAATTCACACCCGGTAAACACAGCACATCATACTCGGCAACCATAATAATCCACACTTGGCCAATGTAACAAATTTCATTCGGCATATATAACAAATTTCACTCGATAAATATAACGAATTTCACTCAGCGAATACAACAATCTTCACTCGGCAAATATACACATCACAATTAATACTTCATCAATTATCACAACTGACTCTCAAATAAAATTTGACGCCTAGTATCCAGATACTAAAAGGATCGATCTTCAGCTGGGAGTCCGACTTGACATCCCGTGAACCCGACTTGGTTCACCGAGCCTGACTTGGCTCCCTCTTCAACCACTGGGTCAAAGACCTCTGAGTAGCTTAACTGGGTCTGACTTGACCACTGAAGCCAAAAACAGGGTAATTCATACCGTTGGTCGTCCTCCACCACATAATTACACATTCCATTATATAAACATAAACATATCATTCCGATTACCACTTGCAACTGTCAGAAACTGACCTGTGCTCACACCGTAGGGCGACCGACTCGTCAAGCCCTTCAACATAACATATTGATTACCACAATCATCACATATTTCATACCATTGTAAGCCATACACACACGATCCTCGGTCGATCGGTGTGCACACACACACATGCATTCACATACAACTCATCCAACATCATCTCTCTATTATCACAGCATCAGGTATTTCTCATACACACACACAGGATCTTCATTCATTATCCTCTTCACGATTTGTTGAATGATTTGAATTTATGGCACATCCTATTCTAATTAATCATAACTCGAACACCCCCTTACCTTGGTTCCAAGCTTCAATAATCTGCTCCTGGTGTTGGTTACGCCCTCTCAGTACAGGGTTCACAGTTTCTCTTCCAAATGCAGCACCGACACCTTCACTGCTACCTATGGGTCAGAATACAAACCCGTTAGCTTTACACTCTCAACTCTAAGAGCCTCCATCGAGCTCATACTCACCAAAGGAGTGGAGAACAGGCCCACGCACAGCCATGCATGGCCACTTAGTCACCAAAGAAACAAAAGGGATAAGGGACCACAAATAAAAACGGATCAGTGGACTCACCTTGAGGCCATGGTCACAGAAATGGGGTTCGATTGAAGTTTTGACACTAACAGAGTCCTCCTCCGGAGCATGCAACTCAGCAACGAGGGAGGAGAAAACGAAGAAGAAGGAGAAACAGACTAAAAAAGTGAAAGAAGAAGTAGTTCTAGTGAATAATGAAGAGGGAGAGAGAGAAAACCTCCTTTTATATATGGCTCAAGGGCAAGACAGCCTTTTTTCCCTATTTCATTTACATTCACATTAAAAGTTTTAATTAACTTAATTTCACCTCATTAGACCCTTTCATAATTAACCAACCAACTAAGTTCATTTACTTACACAACGTTTAATTATTCATAATGGTCTAATACTTCATAAGAGTATTGACCCGATCGGGACACCGGCCAACCGGTATGCTGGCGTAGTGTCACACATTGGTAATCCGAGCTAACACTTGAGAGATCGGACGCTTCATCCGTTCTCACATCCTTGTCACGTATATCCGTTCGCCTCAGCCATTTTGAGAGTTCCGGACTATATATCCGAGTTAGGCATTCTCCCTACACCGGTTAGTCCAAGAGCATACCAGGCACATCGGATAAGCATCAGTTACAAGACAGTACATCTTTGACCGTCCTCCAATGTACAAACGACCTTCAACATCGTTCGGTCCTCACATCTGAGACCGGCCCGACACCGGATTTCTTGACCCCGGTTCAGGCGGATCAAATATTAAATAAATCTCTAATACATTTGTTAATATTTTCCACTCATCATAATTTTTATTAAAATATGAGGAATGTTACATCCACCCTCCCAAAAAGGGGATTTCGTCCCTGAAATCAATGTTCCGATTGAAAAAGATGGGGGTACATCCGCCTCATATCCGATTCTAATTCTGTCATTTCACCTTCACCAACGGTACCTCTTTGCTCCTTAACCGTGTGGTTTGATACTCCTCAATACTGATCGGTACAGCTTCCACCGTCAGATATTCCTTCAATTCGATGGAGTCATTCAGTACAATCATTGTGTCACACGGAATATAGGCTCGGAGTTGTGATACGTGAAACACGTTGTGGTTGTTAGTCAACGACTGGGGAAGATCCAGTTGGTAAGCAACTTCACCGATCCGTTCCAATATTGGGAATGGTCTGATGTATCTCGGATTAAGTTTTTGGCTCTTCAAAATCCGACCCACACCTTTAGTCGGTGAAATCTTTAGGAACACCCAGTCGCCCACTTGAAACTCAAGCGGCCTATGCCGATTGTCATAATAGCTCTTTTGTCAGTCTTGGGCAGTCTTTATTTTCTCTCGGATTAAAGTAACTTGTTCGTTCATTTCTTGAATCAGCTCGGGCCCGAGATGAATGACATCGCCATTCTCAGTCCAACATAATGGGGTACGACATTTTCGACCATAAAGGGCTTCATACGGAGCCATCCCAATGCTGCTATGATAGCTGTTATTGTATGCAAACTCCACCAAGGGCAAGTATCTCTCCCATGATCCGCCCTGCTCCAACACACATGCCCTCAGCATATCCTCCAAAGTCTGTATTGTCCGTTCCGATTGGACATCGGTATGAGGATGATAAGCCGAGCTCAGTACCCAGTTCTTGTTGCAAGCTCCCTCAAAATCTTAAAGTGAATCGAGGATCCCGATCGGAAATAATGCTTGAGGGTACACCGTGCAGTCGTACAATCTCAGTAACGTACAGCCTAGCCAGTCGGTCCAACGACCATTTCATATTCATTGCCAAGAAGTGGGCACTCTTGGTTAGTCGGTCAACAATTACCCAGATTGCGTTGCACCCGGATCGGGTGTGAGGTAGCCCAGATATGAAGTCCATGGTGATGCTCTCCCACTTCCAGATCGAAATTTCCGGAGGTTGAAGCAAACCTGGGGGTCTCTGATGTTCAACTTTGCACTTCTGGCATATCACACAGGATTTCACATACTCGGTTATTGCCTTCTTCATACTCGGCCACCAGAATTCCTTCTTCAAGTCGTGATACATCTTTGTCACACCGGGATGAATACTCAAAGAACTTCTGTGTGCCTCAGCCAGCACGGCTTGTCTGAAATCACTGGTTGCAGGCACCACCACTCGGTCTCGGAATCTCCATATTCCATCGTTACCCTGAGTTAACTCCATATCTTTGCCTCATGCCTGTGTGTCAATCAGTTTCAGTAATTCCTCATCGTTTTCCTGGGCAACTGAAATAGATTCCAGAAATTCGTTGGAAATTTTTAACATTCCGATTGTCATCCGGTTTGGAGCGTCCATAATGACTCCAATGTTCATGTCCCTAAAGCTCTCCAGCAATTCCTGCTCTCTGCCCATCAAGTAAGCCGCGTGCAATACCTTCCTGCTCAGTGCATCGGCAACAACATTCGTTTTGCCCGGGTGGTACCTCAAGTCGAAGTCATAGTCCTTCAAGTACTCCACCCATCTCCTCTGCCTCATATTTAACTCCTTCTGATCGAACAGATACTTTAAGATTTTGTGGTCACTAAACACCACAAAGTAGGACCCATATAGGTAATGGCGCCAAATCTTCAATGCATATACCACTGCTGCCAGCTCCAGATCATGGGTCGGATAGTTCAATTCATGGGGTCTCAATTGCCTGGAAGCATAGGCAATCACTCGGTCGGATTACATCAGCACACACCCCAAACCGAACTTGGATGCATCACAATATACTACAAATTCTCGTGTTACATCGGGCAATGCAAGCACTGGGGCAATCGTCAAACACCGTTTGAGAGTCTGGAAACTCAACTCGTACTTTTCCGACCATACAAAAGGACTCTTTTTCCTTGTTAACCGAGTCAGAGGGAGCTCTATTCGAGAGAACCATTCAATGAAACGCCGATAGTATCCAGCTAATCCGAGGAAACTCCTGATTTTCGTTACCGACCTCTGCCTCTCCCAAGCCATAACCGCCTCAATTTTAGTCGGATCAACCGAGACACCCTCTCGAGAAATCACATGTCCCAAAAATTATACACTACTTTCCCAAAAATCACACTTAGATAGCTTGGCATGCAACTTCTTCTCTCGGAGTATCTACAAAACAATCTAGAGGTGTTGAGCATGCTCCTCAACCGACTTTGAATACACCAGAATGTCATCAATGAATACCACCAAAAACTGGTCCAAGTACAGTTAAAACATCCGATTCATGTAGTCCATGAAGATGGCAGGAGCATTCGTCACTCCAAAGGGCATTACAATGTACTCGAAGTGCCCATACCGAGTCTGAGACGCTGTCTTCAGAATATCTTCCGTCCTCACTCGGATCTGGTGATATCCCGACCTCAAGTCGATCTTAGAAAACACAATAGCGCCTCTCAATTGGTCCAGTAAATCGTCAATCCGAGGCAATGGATATTTATTTTTAACCGTCAATTTGTTCAGTTGTCGGTAATCGATGCACATTCGCATGCTACCGTCCTTCTTCTTTACCAGTAACACCGGAGCGCCCCATGGTGAGGCACTCGGTCGGATGAAGCCTTTTTCGAGCATCTTATTCACTTGCTTCTTTACTTCGGCCAATTCCACTAAAGACATCCTATATGGCGCACGGGACATAGGCTCGGCCCCGGGAATTAAGTCAATAGAGAAATCAATCTCCCGACTGGGAGGCAACTCCGGAATTTCTTCTGGAAAAACATCAGGAAATTTGCACACAACAGGAATGTCACTCGACATAAGGTTATATCGACCCTCCGAAGCAAATAAGATAACATATGTGGCTGAGACATCACTCACCACGTCCTTCGTGTCGAGTTCCTGGGAGAAAACAATACTCTTCCGATAGCAGTCGACCATCACATGATTAGCAGCTAGCCAATCGAGACCTAGGATAACATCTAAGTTCCTCAACGGCATACAGATCAAATTCACTCGGAAAGCACGATCTTAAACTTGCATCGGCAACTCCCTACATATGGTGGTTGCACGGAGAATGGAGCCGGTAGGAGTGGAGACAATAAGAGCGTTCTCCATTAACCCGATCGGCAAACCAAGCCGTCGCACACAACTCTCGGAAATAAATGAATGTGTCGCGCCCGAATCATAAATTACATCAATAAGATAGCCATGGATGAGGCACTTACCCTATACCAAGTTGTCATTCCTCGTAGCCTCTGAGGCATCAAAAACGAATACCCACCCGGTCATGGCATTCTGGGCGCCACTAGACTGGGCATAAGATCTTCCCGTTTGTTGGCCTCCCCGACCAGCACCATGCCTGCCTCCTCTCAGAAGATTGGCACCCTGAGTCCCAGAAGTGTTGGCTCGGTTGCCCTGCCTGCTCTGTTGCTACCTCTGTGGGCAATCGGGCCTGAGGTGTCCCGGCTGTCCACATTGGAAACAAACAACTTGATTGGTCGGACAGTGTTTTGAAATATAGCCCTCTTGGCCATAATTGTAGCACGCACGGCTACCAGACTGGCTACCCGATCGGCCAGTAGAACCCTGACGGGAAGATGATGAAGATGTAGCAGAAGACTTGCCGCCCCGAAAGAACTGGCCCATCCTCTTGAAGCTGAATCCCTTTGCCTTCAAGGGCTTCTTGTCTCTCGGCTGAGATGTTCTCTGGAACTGCACTTCTTCTGTCAGCCGAGCCTTGTTCACAAGAGTCGGGTAATCCCGAATCTCCATCGGCACAATTACACTACGGAGTTCAATCCGTAGTCCTGCCTCGTACTTGGCATACTTGCTGCCCTCAGTCCCTTCCAACGAGAATGGATGGTAGAAATCACAGAGCTCAACAAATTTGGTGGTGTACTCGGCCACAGACATCCGGCCCTGTTCCAGCTTCAGGAACTCCATTTCCTTCCGGATCTTGTAGTTATCCGGGAAGTACTTGACCAAGAATCTCTTTCGAAAATTTGCCCATACAAGTGGTTCACCGGCTGCGTTTGTAACATCCCTGTTTTTTAGAAACAATTTTATCCTTGTAAATTTTAATTATGGAGGGTTTGTAAGCAAGAATAAGTCAATATATACCCTGTTGATGGTCTGAAGTACCTCAAAAATGTCATTTTTGCGCGTAATAATAGAATTTATATGGAATATTAGTGAAATTATGCAAAAACCGAGTGAAAAAGGCTCTGTTCCGAGTGACAGAGAAGAATTCCGAGTGAAAGATTAGAAATTCTGAGTGAAGGAGAGAATTCCGAGTCAGTACCATGTTTTCCGAGTAAAACATGACTGAGAAGGCTACCACCGAGTGGAGTCCTGACCTGAGAAGCAATTCTGAGTGAAGAGTGTTCAAAAGAATCACTTCTAAGTGAAAATCCGAGTGAAAACACCCTAGAAAGGCTCGGTTCCGAGTTGAATACTTCCTTTTCTGAAGGAGACTACTCCAATTGGAGTATTCCGAGTGAAAGAATGTATAAATACTCATGTTTATGTTGATTTGATGCTTCCTACCGATTGAAGTGCGTTGTGGAATCAATTGGGAAGGATTCCGAACGGTTTCCTATAAATTTACTTAGGAAACCGAGTGGAAATGGTGGAGGGAGCTAATTCCGAGTGAGATATACTCCACTGGACCAAAACCGAGTGAGAGAAGTATGTGTGAGTCTTGGTCCGAGAGGTAATGGCTTAAATAAACGTTTATTGAAGAAATTGGCCTAAACCGAGTGAATAAAGTGAGGAAGACTCGGGTTTCCGAGTGAAGATTCACTGAGAAAGAGAGGACTCGGTCTGAAGAGATATTACCGAGTGAGAAACCGAGTGCCTGAGGCGGTTTCGAAGAAATTCCGAGTGAAGAATTGAAATTGTGACTCGGAAGTGGGAATTCCAGTCGGAATTCACTGACAGAAGTGTTAACCGAGTGTAATTTCACTCGGTATTCACTGACAGAAGTGCGTATTGACTTCAATTTTGTCTTTTAATGATATTTAAATTCAATCGTGCGCATTATGGACAGTGGACGACCGGAAATGGGCACTGACTCAGCATATATCTTTGTTTAATCATTAGTGACCCTTCCATTAGCGATCCACTAACAGCCCACTCAGAAAAGCTGTCTCCCACTTGTCTTCCCACTCACTTCCTCCCTATTTAAACGAGCTCAAGGTCCTCAGAACTCACACCACACACACGACCCAAACACTCTTCATCACTCTCTTTCCCAGCAAGTTCTTTCCCACTCCTATCCCCTCTGTTTCACTCGGATTTGAAGCAGGACAGTGAAGGGAGCCTCTTTCTTCTCCTCCAGGAACTTCATTGAGGTAAGGGGGTATATTCTTGGGTGCCTTGTGGGAAAACCGAGTGGAGGACAGATTCAGTGTGTATGAATTAAATGCTTTAAATTGTATCTGTATATGCATGTATGTATATATATCTGTTACCGAGTGTATATAATCATTGATGAATTATGAAATATTGGACTGAAAATACTAAGAATCATGGGTACCGTGTGATTTCCAGTGAAACAAATATGATAACAGGTTATGTTTTATGATAATCCGACCGGTTTTACACTCATTTTACTCAGTTTTGCTTATTTATACTCGGATAGTGTCTTTCCAGTTGATTTCACTCGGAAAACATAGTAATTCACTCGGAAAACACTCTATTTCTCTCGGACAGCATCTCCCAAGTCTTATTTTACTCGGAAATCTCTTTCTTACATTATTTCACTCGGAACTTGACTTAATTTCACTCAGAAAATATAATTACTTTTTTACTCAGAACTCTTTTTCAATAAATTCACTCGGAAACACACTATTTTACTCGGACAGTAGCTTCCCAGTCTTATTGCACTCGAAAAACATCATATTTTACTCGGACAGTAGCTTCCCAATCTTATTTCACTCGACAAACACTTTATTTTACTCAACAAGCAGTTATTCTACTCGGATTTGTATTATTTCATTCAGACAGAACTCTTTTCAACTAATTTCACTCGGTAAACTCATGTTTCACTCGGAAAGTATCTTATTTTTACTCAGGAAACTCTTTTCCTACTGATTCCACTCGGAATCATACTTAATTTCATTCAGGAACTCATTTTCACTCAGAATTTAAGTAGTTTCACTCATGAAAACCATTTCCAGTGTTTTTAACTCGGTAAACACCTTAATTTCACTCAGAAAACTCCCTTTAGTTTATTTTCACTCAGAATATATAGTTAAATTAACTCAGAAAACTCTTATCAACCTGATTCCACTCGGAATCAGGATTATTTCATTCGGATTTACTTTACTCGAAGGCATTCTAGTCAGCAGAATAATTTTTCACTCGGAAATTATATAGATTTTACTCAGAAACCTTTCTGCTCAACACTTTTAACTAGGTAAAATATTTTTAACTTCCCTGAGAAAACTTTTAACCTGATCTCACTCGGATTGATGCTTATTTTATTCAGAAACTCACTTCAGCCTAAATTTACTCGGTATTTAAACTCATTTCACCCAGAAAATTCATTTTTTCACTCGGAACAGATTTATTTTACTCGGATGATTCAGTTTCACTCGGTATTCAACTCATCCCACTTGGCAAACTCAATTTCTCACTCAGTATTAAACCTATTTTTCTCAAAAAGTTTGGAAATCAACATTTCTACTCGGACATAATTTATTCCACTCGGAATCAGACCTGTTTCAGTCGGAAAACAGCCTTCCAGTACAATTTCACTCGGATTTTTAGCCAGATCGCTTGGAGAACCCTTCTCTGTATGATTCCACTCGGAATCATACTCATTTCACTCGGATTTACCTTTGTTCCACTCGGAAAACTCTATTTTTAGTGTTTTTCACTTGAATTTTTAATTGGAAACTAATCTTCAATACTTTTTAAGTTATTGGTAAGTTATAATTAACATTCTTATTCTATTATTATCATTATTTATTGTCAAACTTAATATTGTTATCATTATTATTAGTTTTATTATCATTATACATTGTTAACATCTAAATTATGCGTAATTACATAAAGAACATATATTATTTTACTCTTTATAAAAGAATATATATAATAGATATATTTCTTTAATTAATAAACGAATATCTTACAAGGTTTAAATGATTGATGGAATTCAAAGAACTTGAGAATGATATGATGAGACTGGAAATACATAAGATACCCAAGGAATCAATTGATAAGATAAATGCATTTCGCATCATGAAAATATTTTTGAAGAAGAAAAACCTCTAGAGCATACACTTGGTACAGTGAAGGACACTCACGTTCGATCTCCATGAAGAATCTTGGGAGTACAACTGGAACGGCAACCCAATGGCATCAGAGTCGGCCCTGATAGCTGGGTGAGAAGATGCAATTCTAGTGTACTTTGACTAAATGACGGAGTGTAACTATGATCGTAGGGATCCAAGTTCCAAAAATATTTAAATTAATGATGAGAACCAATGAGTTCATTTGTACCACATGGAACTTGGGCGGACCCTGATCGCTCTAGATGATTGGAATGATGATATTCCATAGAATGAGAAGAAGATGAAACGATTTATTGGGCCCACATGCATCATGAGACTTAACCAAAGATAAATCATAATAAATCCGAACTCATGCATTCATTACAGCATATTTGATTGTTATAATTGTGAAGATGTTATATGTACGATTTATTTCATGGCAATATGCTTGATTATTATAATTATGAACATGCTAAATATACGATTATGTGATGACAACATGCTTGATTGTTATAAAAATGCTAAATGTATGATCTATGTGACATTGTATGTTAACTGGATTATGTCCGCACCGGATGAACCAATCAGGGTCTTGGGTTATACTCACCCTTACTGTTGAACATTTTTCAGAGGAATTAGAAACTCAAGAACCCGAGTGTGAAGATCAGCAATACGCTGAACCCATTGAGAATAATCATTAAGGATAGAATATTTATAATCAGACACCGGATGACTGTATAATATTTAAGGGTGCCTGCGTGCCCCATTCTGTTAAGAGTACAATTATTTACAGTTTGTGAATGACTATGTGATATATACAATATTACTTCCGCTGATTTTCCACGTATTTATTTTAAAAAAAATATATATATTCATTTTTTTTCTAAAAAAACTGTTAACACTCTCAGTTAAATAGGATGAACCTACAGAAGGATTTTTCTTATCTAACCGAGGGTGTTACAACGTTCATCTGTACCTTTGCCCGAGACCACCATACTCTAGCCTTACCCTTTAATTGATAAGTGGCAAACAGAACCTTCTGCTCATCCAAGCACTCAAAATACTCAAAGACCTGTTCAATATCCCTGATCCAAATATATGCCCCGTCATAATCGTGCCCCCCTTTGTAGGCCAGGGGATTCCTTTTCAGGAATTTATCCAGAGTGGGACCAGACTCGGTCCTACTCATCAGCTGGGTAAATTTGGAGAAGAAATCGTCTCCACCACCGGAACTGGTTCCTTCGGCCATAATGTAATTCTATAATGAGCAAACACATCACCATTAATAACTAATGCTCAACCAGGGAGTCGGATATTTACCTCATACACATAAACTACAACGCCACTGGAGTGCCAAGGGATCGATGCCAAACTGCACAAACACAGTATAATGAAATACAAACAGCCCAGTATAGGACTCACAATCACGGAGTTGACCCATGCACCCAGCTCTAGAAAGAACCGCTCTGATACCAACTGTAACATCCCTAGTCAATTTAATTATTTTTCGTAATAAATTTTTTACGTTTAATAAACAATCCATTCGGCCTTGATGTAAAATAATATTTACTTCTCTTAATTACGTTCGAAATAATGAATCATACTGAGAATAACTAAAACCGGTCGAAAATAAGTCCTTAAAAGTATGTTAAAGTAATGACCGACCGGAAACACATCTTTTAATAAAATAGAAGCGCAACAGCGGGAGAAGAGAAGAAGAAGAAGAAGAAGAAGAAGAAGAAGAAGAAGAAGAAGAAGAAGAAGAAGAAGACTGGGGGTCATTCGCCTGAGCGAGACCCCAAGGGATCAAGGCGAAATCCGAGAGTCGCTTAAGCGAGTGCCGACTCGCTTGAGCGAATGCCACATCTTAAGTCTGAGTGAGCAAGACGCACACAGGAGACTCAAGTCAGGGTTTCACTCGGCAAACGGGTTCCACTCGATCTCCTGCCACTCGAAAAACACTCTGACCCTTCCTCACTCGGAAGACGCTCTCTCGGCCCTAACTCACTCGGGGGTGTTTTCACCTTCCTCCACCCGGAATCGTTATACTTTTCCTTCCCTCGGGATAGTTACACTCTTTCTTCACTCAGGAATATTATACTCTATTCTCACTTGGAAATATTCCACTCTATTTTCACTCGGAAGTATTCCATTTTTCCTCACTCGGAACATTCTCCCGGCTAATCTTACTCGGGACATTCTAACCGTCCACCTAGAAGGGGATCTCTCGGTTATTCTTCACTTGAAAAAGGAACAGGGATTCTCACAGAGATGAAATGGACATCAAACCGACTGGCCCACGCTCGGACAGGGGTAAATCCTCTCGGATAAGATTAGCTCGGTGATAGACTGTTACAACAAACACGTAAAAATAAATGCCAAGCATAATATGATATAAATTCTCATTTGATTCAATTTAAGTCGGCGCACAGGTATTATTACACACTCGGAAAACTCCTTATACACACATATACTTTACACAATCACTCAAAATCACTTAGGCCTTGGCATCGATCTCCCCCTTGGCGCGCCTCCAGGGCTCCGACCTCCTCCCTGTCACTGGTTACTAAATTGAAACAACAGCAAGGGTGAGTGTTTGACATCATAATTAATATAGAACAGAATTTAACAAGTTATATATATATATATATATATATATATATAAGTTCCGTCCGGTTGTATTTTCATCTTTTTACAAGTCACACTTGGCAATTATAAAACATCATATTCGGTAATTAATTCACACCCGGTAAACACAGCACATCATACTCGGCAACCATAATAATCCATACTTGGCCAATGTAACAAATTTCATTCGGCATATATAACAAATTTCACTCGATAAATATAACGAATTTCACTCAGCAAATACAACAAATCTTCACTTGGCAAATATACACATCACAATTAATACTTCATAAATTATCACAACTGACTCTCAAATAAAATTTGATGCCTAGTATCCGGATACTAAAAGGATCGACCTTCAGCTGGGAGTCCGACTTGACATCCTGTGAACCCGACTTGGTTCACCGAGCCCGACTTGGCTCCCCCTTCAACCACTGGGTCAAAGACCTCTGGGTAGCTTAACTGGGTCCGACTTGACCACTGAAGCCAAAAACAGGGTAATTCATACCATTGGTCGTCCTCCACCACATAATTACACATTCCATTATATAAACATAAACATATCATTCCGATTACCACTTGCAACTGTCAGAAACTGACCTGTGCTCACAGCGTAAGGGCGACCGACTCGTCAAGCCCCTCAACATAACATACGTATTACCACAATCATCACGTATTTCATACCATTGTAAGCCATACACACACACAATCCTCGATCGATCGGTGTCCACACACACACATGCATTCACATACAACTCATCCAACATCATCTCTCTATTATCACAGCATCAGGTATTTCTCATACACACACACACACAAGATCTTCATTCATTATCCTCTTCACGATTTGTTGAATGATTCGAATTTACGGCACATCCTATTCTAATTAATCATAACCCGAGCACCCCCTTACTAGGGTTCCAAGCTTCAATAATCTGCTCCTGGTATCGGTTACGCCCTCTCAGCACAGGGTTCACAGTTTCTCTTCCAAATGCAGCACCAGCATCTTCACTACTACCTATGGGTCAGAATACAAACCTGTTAGCTTCACACTCTCATCTCTAAGAGCCTCCATCGAGCTCACACTCACCAAAGGAGTGGAGAACAGGCCCACGCACAGCCATGCATGGCCACTTAGTCACCAAAGAAACAAAAGGGATAAGGGACCACAAATAAAAGCGGATCAGTGGACTCACCTTGAGGCCACAGTCACAGAAATGGGGTTCGATTGAAGTTTTGACACTAACGGAGTCCTCCTCCGGAGCATGCAACTCAGCAACGAGGGAGGAGAAAATGAAGAAGAAGGAGAAACAAACTAAGAAAGAGAAAGAAGAAGTAGTTCTCGTGAATAATGAAGAGGGAGAGAGAGAAAACCTCCTTTTATATATGGCTCAAGGGCAAGACAGCCTTTTTTTCCCTATTTCGTTTACATTCACATTAAAAGTTTTAATTAACTTAATTTCACCTCATTAGACCCTTTCATAATTAACCAACCAACTAAGTTCATTTACTTACATAACGTTTAATTATTCATAATGGTCTAATACTTCATAAGAGTATTGACCCGATCGGGACACCGGCCAACCGGTATGCTAGCGTAGTGTCACACATCGGTAATCCGAAATAACGCTTGAGAGATCGGACGCTTCATCCGTTCTCACATCCTTGTCACGTATATCCGTTCGCCTCAGCCATTTTGAGAGGTTGCTCCGGACTATATATCCGAGTTAGGCATTCTCCCTACACCGGTTAGTCCAAGACCACACCAGGCACACTGGATAAGCATCAGTTACAAGATAGTACATCTTTGATCGTCCTCCAATGTACAACCGACCTTCAACATCGTTCGGTCCTCACATCTGAGACCGGCCCGACACCGGATTTCTTGACCCTGGTTCAGGCGGATCAAATATTAAATAAATCTCTAATACATTTGTTAATATTTTCCACTCATCATAATTTTTATTAAAATATCAGGAATGTTATACCCAGGGCCGACCCTGATCTCTCACTATATAGTAAGTTAAATTGTGTTGATATAATATCTACCGAAAATGAGATTGTGTATAAGTATATTTATACTTTTTTTAAAAAATTTACAAAATTTTATTTAGCATTTTTTTTTATATTTTCCCCCGCAAACATGTAATATATCTCATGAGATTGAAATTACTATCCTTTGTGTGTTCTGTTAATTGCATTTTTAATTAAATAATAACAATTAATTGAAAGAAGTTATTTAGCAAGCAACATATTTTCATAATCAGTATATATTTATTATATTTGAAGATAAAACGATGAAACGATAGTATAATAATTTAATATATAGATAGAGAGCAAAAAGAAAGAAAGAAAAAGAGACATGTGATGTGAACTTGATGTTGTCACTGTGTTGTCTTACCACGTTGCAGTGTGGCGAGAGATACAACCATGAAATGAACTAATTAATTAGCGGGAACTAATTATCTTTATATATAATCATCGCTCAAATTAACCTGATACGCCTTTCCACTGATCACGCATGTGGGCTGAATCGGAAAGAAGAAGAAGAATACATATTTAATCCTTTTATGTAATAGTGCGTGTACTTTTTAAAAAAAAAAAATTATGCCCAAATAAAAATTAAAAGTTGTAAGGAGTAAAGAGTTTTAACTTGTTAGTACTTAGAAGTATGATGATTCATTTAAATGAGGTGACAAAAATGGGCTTACCCATTTCCAAATTAGTAATGGCCAACCTAATTATGGTAAACCAATCAAAGCGTTAAAAGGCACATTAAAGCACCGTCCAAAGTTCAGGGGTTCCTTCCCAAGCTAAGCGTCTATTAGAGAATCTAGAGTTATCAAAAGGAGTTAATCCGCCTTATACGAGTTGGTTCATTATAAGTTAAAAAAATTTGTAACCTAATCCGGCTCGTTTTCTAGAGTGAGCCACTTCTCTCAACCCGATTCAGCCCACCAAGTGTTTTACAGGTTGATTCACCTTTTAAAAAAAAATTAAAAATCAAATAAAAATAAAAAATGTCAATTTTTAAATAAAAATATTTTTTATTTTTCCTCACATTCCAATATCAAATTTCATATAAATATTATATCATATAATAATTCCATTATTATGAAAATACAAACACATAACATATTTCATTATAAATTAAATCCATAATCCATATAATTCATAATACATAAAATAAAACCAAATACATTTCATAGTTCAATTTTAAGATCATACAAATTAAAAACATTATATTAAATAAAAGTCTAAAATATCTATCAATATAGTTTAACTTAAAGTCTTAACTTAAATATATTTTATAGTTATTTTTTATAATAATTCACCAACTTATGGGTCAAACCGACTCATTACAGGTTTTACCCACAATGAATCGGATTCAGTGGGTCGAACTAGAAAAAGTTTTACTTCAAGAATGAGCCATCTTTTTTCAAAGCGGCTCACTTAAAACCCACCTCAAGCTAGGTTAGTCCACGAGTTACAACTCATTAAAAATGAAAAAATCTAAAGATTAATATTAATTATTTATATCATTCGAAACAATTAAAATTTTAGTTGACTTCCAAATGTTCATGTAAGTTCCACCACGTTTAAACAAACAGAATAATTCTATATGACACTCCTAAAAAGACCAACATTTTTAGTCATTTTCTTCGTCGACTCTAGACAAAGCCAGCACTAAATAACATTATCATGTCATTTTTTTACTGAAACGAGGATGGATGTTTTCCATGCTATGTGTATTATTACGCAAAACAGGAATATATACTATTGTAGGTGAAGCTAAAGATATCTTTCCCACCATTTCTATTTAACTTTGGAGAGAAAGAAACATATATAGAATTATAGTAATTATTTTTTGATTTTAATTTTATCTATTATTTATTTAAGTTATTTCAATATTAACGGTTAATATTTTTTTTTAACGCTAAAACCCCTTTTTAGTCTTCTTAATGTTTAGGGATTAGGAAAAAGCCCCTAAAAAAAAACCCTTAGGTTTTGGCCCTTATTAAATTTTAGGGTTTACGAATTTAAGGATGTTGCCCTGAACTGATGAGGTGGCATGAATTTGGGTCACCTCATCAGTGACACCTGTCAAAAATAATATTATTTTAATGAAGCTAGTGCTTAGTGTGATTAATTACCCTAAACCCCAAATTAAGAAACCCCCAAATTAAAAAACCCTAAACCCCCAAAAAATAAGTTATTTGAGCCCTAAACCCTAAACCCCCAAAAAATCAGCTTCGGTTGGTTAGATGTGTTTGTCCCTGATTCTGTGGTCTCTAACACGCTTCCTCTTCTTGATCTTGCATTGAGATGGACGATACTCAACGTCTTCCACGACAACTATGCCTTCATCGTCCAACACAATCGGAACCCGAATTCTACCTACACCCTCTCCCTCAATGCTTTCGCTGATCTCACCCACCACGAATTCAAAGCCTCTCGTCTTGGCCTCCCCTCTTCTTTGCTTTCATTCAAACGTTTCCACCGTCAACCACCCAATGCCCATCACCTCCTACACCTTCCTGATGAGGTTGCAGGCACAGGAGGAGAAGAAACACCATTTGTTGAGACACTGCTTGGTGGAGAATCAACCTTTGGTGGAGGCTGAACAAACTCAACACTGCAGGCTGCAAAGCTCTCCACAAGGCGAACACCGGCTTCAGAACTGTGATTTTCACCATCAGAAGTGGCCAAGCTATCTGAACACTGAGTCTCCTCACATGGAATGCCAAAGTATTCTGAAACCATCAAGTGGTCTTCATTCACAATTTTAGGATCAGGGAACTCAATCTTGTCCAAGTCCCTGGCCAGTGACTCGGAAGATGTTTCTGAGTTTTGCACGGTGGTGGCCACCTTGGTTGGCATAGCAGGAATTGCCATAACATCAGGTGAAGCACCAGCGTAAGAAAGAGATAACTGAACAAAACCTGAAGGAGAATGGAACAGATCCGTTGAAGAAAGAGAGAATTTTTTGGGGGTTTAGGGTTTTTTAATTTGGGGGTTTCTTAATTTGGGGTTTAGGGTAATTAATCACACTAAGCACTAGCTTCATTAAAATAATATTATTTTTGACAGGTGTCACTGATGAGGTGGCCCAAATTCATGCCACCTCATCAGTTCAGGGCAACATCCTTAAATTCGTAAACCCTAAAATTTAATAAGGGCCAAAACCTAAGGGTTTTTTTTTAGGGGCTTTTTCTTAATCCCTAAACATTAAGAGGGCTAAAAAGGGGTTTTAGCCTTTTTTAAAATTTTAAATAAACATATATAGATAAATAGAAATAAAATTCTTTTCTTTCCTCTGAAAATAAAAATATATTATATTGGATAATAAAAGATTAACAATGAACGGTTGTATTTATGTTCTATGTTGAGATGACATGGGGATGTTAATCTTGGACCATTAATTATTGGATTAAGTAAGCGGGAGTTTGTATTTGCATAAGAAAATAGTGAGGTTAATTACCGCAAAGGATGCAATATTGAATTTTCTTTGCAAATTGTTGTCCTTATTTGGTTTATTCAGAAGAGGGGCCACTTCCATTATCTTCTAATGATAAAATTAAGTGCTCTGCCCACAAAAATGGTGGCATCCACGTCACTAACAGATCTTTTTGGCAACTAAGAACGTTCCTTCTGGGTTAAAAAAAATGGGGGGTTTGAATCTAAGAGATCGTATATTTTCAATGATGTCGTAAGTATTGTCAATATTTTATGATATAATCTTATCTTTATCTTTAAAAAATGATGCCAACGTTGCTCACCACCACGAATCACGAATATAGTGAGTGGTGTTAGTATAAACGCAGACAAATGATGCAATATTCCACTCTGCATATCTACTTATCATGTTGTTAATTAATTGTGGTTCACGATTAATATATTAATGTTCTCAATTTCATATATCTGTAGCACCTTTCGAATCACGTATAGAAGCAGGCCAGCAGGCCTGAATTCTGTGTCCAATTAGAATTGTTAGTGAATTCCTTGTTAGTTAGTTTTCTCCTCCACTCAAACCCTCTCTGAATGCGACCTATTTTGGATCTTCTTCGAAGATTACTTTTACTTTCACATGTATATAGTTGGATTGTCAAAACATTGGTTTTTTGCTTCAGAATTTCAAGCAAATATCCTGAATATTCTCCAAATGTATGAGTACATTGAGGAATAACTGCATTACTCATTCCTTCCTCTCTGTAGAAACCATCTGAGAAAGCAAAATCACCGGTCACTTTATTTTGAGTATACGTTACAAAAATATTCCCAAAAATATATTAAAATAGTTACTATTTGGTCAATTACAAACATAAAAATATACCTATGGGTAATCAATAAGACGTATCACTCTATATTAAGGAGTCTAAAATGTTAAACTAGGGTTAGGGTGAAATGAAAATTAAGGAGGGACACAACATTAACGATGATGGGGAATAGGACATCAACAAGGTGGAGATGCACCGTGATATAAAGATGGTATCATAAATCAGGCGACAGAGAAATGTAGTAGTGTCATTATCAATGTTGTTGTCAATGTCATTGTTGATGTCGTTATTGTTGGTGGTCGTTGTCGATTTTCTTCTCTGCTTGATCTTTTTCTCTATCAATTTTCTTTCCATTTTCATGTGTTCAAGTTGTGGTTGGCTTTGGTTTCTTCTTTGTTCATTATGCATGTCTCTATTTTGTTCTCTTCTTTATCCCTTTTGCTATACTTGTTTACCTTTGCTCCTTGTTTTTTTTTGTCAATAAAGATTCATTGCAAAGCCATAAAGTCAGCCTTAAAGACACTTACAGAGATAGAAGTGATACAACAATGTCACAAATAAACAGTTTAGCTCAAACATGTCTTAACTCTTTGACAATTGTACCAAATTTGTTGTAGTTTTAAAATAAGGGTTGTCACTCCAGAGTGACCTATCAAATATTATAGCAATTTGCGATTGATACTAATATGTAATCAAATCCTAAATTTGTTCAAATGTATCGAAACATATACATGATTCATTCTCCTATTTGAAACATGAATTAGATGAAGAGTTGAATTACTAAGAATGATTGATTCCATAAAAGAACTTGAATAGTTCCAAGAACATGGACTTGCTATAGTTGTTTAATCCCAACTAGGAAAGAAAATCAACCACACATCATGGTGGAGCTTACTAGAGATTCAACAATGGAATTACAAGAGTTTAAGATGAAGACGATGATCCAAGGTTAGATGGCACCAAAAATCTTTCAAACTTTGTTTTTTCTTTGTCTGCCTCTTTAAAATCTCTTTTGTGGCCAAATAAAAGAGTGAATCTAAAATGCACCGTATAACTCGTCTAGGTGTGTTGCCAGAGCTTACCTCTTATCCTTTCCATGTTTTGCTTGTTCCTTTTTATCCCCGTCTTCCTACCAAATACAAAGAACACACAAAATTAGGTTGATTTATACATACGATTCAATATCTACACAATGTTTGAGATATTTGTTAACTACATGGTGCTTTACTACTCAAAATTAGGTTAAACATATAAGAAAATTAATGTGAAATATTCAACTAACATGTTCATTCAAAGGTCATAGTCTTACTACAAACAACAATACATAAGATAACACACTAAAACATAAAAAAGGCATAAAAGCAAGTCTACATAACTGAAAAGCCCCAAAAATCACCTTAATCTAAACTAATTAAGGTTATTTCTTTAAGATTGCTTCATCTAAAATGGCCTAACCGTTTGTGTCGATTTTGTAGTAAAAAACTCAACTGAAGTCCTATAGACCTCAAGATTTCTAATCTTACATCAAAGGGCATTTTTCTTTAACTTGAGGTTTGCACAGCTCACAATGTCTTTGTTGTGCCTTTGTTACGTGCTATTCTTGATCTACCATCCATCCATCTTTTCTCCTTGTTATTCTCACCCTGTTTTATGTCTCTAATTTGGTTATGGTGCAAGCTAAGGTCCAATTAAAATTACATACCCGTAGAAGTTGTCAAGTCAACATACTCAGGCCCAACTTACTTGAGGCCTAAAAATAGTCAGAAATTGGGCCATATTCCATACTTGGATTTAATTCGTTTAGACCACATGTGGCCCAAACACATCTGAGCTCGACCCTTACTCACTCATACGTATGAAAGTAAGGTCAAACACTTAGATAAAATCATTATTCTTCATACAAGTAAAATTTTAATAAATCAATTAAGAAATTTTTAAAAAAATGGTATTTGAAAATTTTTAGAAATTTAAAATCTCATGAAATTCAATTCTAATTAATTCAATTTTCATTATTGTTAAAATAATTTATTTGGATAAAGTAATTTGACTTGTTCTATTTTCAAAATCACTTGTTTGGATTAAATATTTGGAAATTTCATATTTTTTAAAATTTGGCTTGTGATGGTTGTGGTTGACCATTGGCGGTAGTGATGAGGATGGTATAGTACAGGTGGTGGTGATAGAAGCAACAGAGGGGGTGGTGGTGTGACAACAATGGTGACAATGAAGATCGTGATAGTGACAATATAGGTGGTGATGACAAAGGTGACAAAAATGGTGGTGGCGAAGGAGACAACAACGACGATTATATGTGTTAGTGATGGCAACAACAATGACAATGGTGACAGTGACAGGTAGTGGTGGTCGCGACAATGACGTAGGTGGCGCTAACAAGGGTGACATCAATGGATTGTAGTGGTAGCGACGTTAAAGGTGACGACAATGAAGATGGCGGGAGTGGTCATGATAGAGGCGACAATAGTGATGGCGGCGGCAATTATAACAATGATGGAGGTAGCGACAATGGTGGTGGCAACAATGACAATAATAACGACAACGATGAAGGTGACGACAGTGATAACGTGGTGGTGATGGTGATGGCGGCGACAACAATGATGATGGTGATGGCAAGGGATGATGATGATGATTATAGGGTGGTTATTGTGGTGGTGGTGGTGATGTTGACGATGGTAGTGGTGCAAGACATGGGCCTATATACCCCGTTTGTGTGAGAGAAAAGTGAAAAAATGTTCAATATGGAAGAAAGTTTAGATATTTTTCTTATTTGACATAATTTAAGATTTCTCATTTTTAGTTATATTAGAATTCCTTTAAAAGTTTAAATTTACTGATATTTCAATATCCAAAGAATATATTGTAATTACATGTATTTCATTATTTGTTAAAATAAATTACTTCATTAAATATCTCCTTTCAAACAATATTTTAAAATTAGGTGATTTCCCTTATTTTTCTACCATTTTTTATTAGATATGTTCTAAAAATATTTCATTTGACTATGTTTTATAGATTCAATTATCTAACTTCACACGAATTTAAAAAATTAATTATTTTAATTAAATGTGTTAAATTTATCAAATATTTTTATTATACTTTCAAAATCACCTTTAGTATTAATGCATATATAACTTAACTTCTGAAGGATGTTTGGTACATAGAATCCTTTTATGTTTATGGGCAAGCGGGATAAAAAAAAAGTTCTTATATTTAGTAGGAGTTAAGAAAAGTATCTCATGAAAATAAAAAAAATACTGAAAATGTTTATTACAAAAGAAAATTTAAACTTTTATCTCTCCATGTTACTTAGGAATAGAATGTTCCCATTAAATTTTGATATAAATTTTCTAAAATATATATCCTCGTAAGTGTATTTAAATGTTCTTAAAAAAACAAGTTATCCACTAATCGTTCTCACAAATTAAGTAGTCTCTTCCTTAATTCCTGCCTCTACTATAAAAGCAATACAACTTGCAGGGAGAGATTTACTGTGAAGATTTATTTAAAATTTACTAGCATTGTTTTCCCCCACGTGGGTAAATTGCTATATACTCGTGATAATTTTGGATTCTTCTTTATTAATTGCGATTGATATAGAATCCAAAAACTATGATAAAATGTTTGTCAGTGTCATGTTCTTCTCTTTGCTATAATTTTGGAAGCAACCATAAGTTATTTTCAAAATCACCATATATTCTAAATATATTTTATTTAAACCAAACATAACAAATAAAATTTCGATATGAATAAAAATTTTATCACTAGAAAAATTAAGTGCGACTAAATCAATTTTTAAAATTTTATTGAAAATCTTACCTTTGATCATCTTGTTTCTAAGAAAAGTAACTTATTCGATAGTAAAAGATTCTTTATATCAAACATCCATTTATATTTCATTGATATTAAGAGAAAATGATAATTGTCGTAAAAAAATATCAATTGCATTATAAATTTAAAAAATCCTTATAAAAAATCAAGAACAACTCTAAAAAATAACCTTTAAAGTGTATTTAGCTGGAATGAAGAGAAATATAAAAGGGTAAAAAAAGTAAAAGACTATGTCGTATAAAATAAGATAAAAATAGGTGGGATTATTGTTGAGATTAATGAATATTCTAATTGTTTATTAAGCTGAGCAGAATTTTAAAATATTACGTAATTTTTTCAGTTAACTTTACTCGAAGTGAAAGTATCGTATTTGAATATTCATATTGCGTCACTATAGTATGTACTGAAATAGTGTGGTGCTTATTTTAAAAAAAATATGAAATAAATTATGTGTGGATTACAAGGTTTTAAAAATCGAACCGGTGATCGAACCGATGAAGGTACTGGTTTAAGGTTCATTGGTTCAATCATAGTTAAACGGTGGTCGAACCGGTCATAATAAAATATATATTTTTAATATAATATAATATAATATTTTTTGATATATTAATAATAAATTATATAAAAATTAAGTTAATTAAGGATCATATTACATGTTTTATAAGGTTAAAAAATTATAATAAATAAAAATAATATGTGAATATTATATATAAGTTTTTTTATTTATTTAAAAATATTTTTTAATAGATTTTTTAAGAAAATTAAAAAAACAAAAAATAATTTTAAAACTCCGACCAGTTTAACCGGTTTTGGCTGGTTTTGATCGGTTCTGAACTACCCAATTTTTTCCCTTCCAGACCGGTACTATACCCAGTTCCTGACCCAACCAGTCGAACCGGTCGGTTTGGTCCAGTTTTTAAAACCATAGTCGATTATATGAATTTCGAGGGTTTATGTCATTTAGCCATGTATATTATATTAACCAACTCCCTTAAAAAATTAACGGTTGCAGGGTATAAAATTTGGGTTATATTAACTTGGGTCTTAGATCCGAGTTTAAATCATTAAAGACAATAATATTTTTCTTGAATAGAAATTTATTTATTACACTTTTAATTTTATGTTGAAATAATTATATTTATTCTAATAAAAAATATTATTTTAAATTGCTTAAACTCAATGTTAAAGAGTAAAGAAAGAAAACTCGTAATTATTTTTATTTCCAGAACAGTTAAATTTTTGTGGTAAATAGTAATAGTGTATTTTACAGGAAAGTAAGTGCAGGAGAAATTGTATAGTATGATAGGAAGCATAAAGGTGAGGACGTAGTATGAAATAAAATCTTTTATCTTTGCTAACTCAATTTGGGAGCATCCATCAACTTGGAATATGATATCCCTATTTTACGCCCTAAACAGGGCCCGACACAATGCCACTAACTATCACACGCAGACCAAGTACTATGCTATCTTTATTTCTCTAACAAATGAGTATAACAACACCTTTTCTTTTCCATGTTAACAAAATCGAATCAAATTGGTGTAATTGGTTAAATTATAAATTGATTAATTTAGATTAATTTTTATTACTTTTAGTTTAATTATGATTCCAGCATTATTATAATCCAGTTAATGATAACACATTAGTTTCTTCACTAATATCTCTATCCATTTTCATTATTATATTTGAGAGAAAACATTGCCTGTTAAGCATCTTAATTAACGATATTCGTCAATGTTTTGTCCGCTTCTACTTTCGCTTTTGCTCTCTGTCCTGGCCTTTGCAGAAGTCAAGGGACGGAATATCCATTAAATCATGCAAGAAATTTAAGTACAGCTCCCTATGATTTGATTTTTTTGTTAATTACTAAAACACTACAAAATTGGAAATAAATCACTCCATGTCCAATTCAAAGTTTACATATGCAAATGCCACATTGTTTTTAATAGTCCAACACTCCCCATCAGAGGCCAACTATAAAGACCCCCAAAGTAGTGTGTTTGGGATTATCCACAGAGAAATAAAATACCATTTATGTACCACAATAATAAAAATAAAAGAAAAAATCTATCATCCAAGTTGTCGCTTAATCTTGGAGAATTTGATCTCTTGCGGTTAAAGATATCATTAATTAATCAGAAAAGTGTAATGGCGATGATGAAAGCAGGGGGAGGGAGTAACTGGGGAAGAAGTGGAACATATGTCTGAGTAAAAACAATGTTAATAATTTAATGGTGCGGTTTGTTACTGTGTGTATGGTTACAGTCCCTGAGAGTTACATGGACATATTGATCTATTACTCTGATTATTTCCACATAATGGATGATGCCATTGACAGAATTAGCATGCGGACCACACGAACGGTGGATATGCAAAACAGCTTATTAGAACAAAATAATAATAATAATAATGAGGAGTGTGACAACTGACAAGGCGCATATATAAATAATGGTATTGCTCATACACATGACCCCATAAGTGATCAAGCAAATAGTTGTGTTTCTTTCAAGTAGAAAAAAAGAATGGTTCAACAAGAAGTGCGTAAAGGTCCATGGACAGAACAAGAAGACTTCAAATTGGTGTCCTTTGTTGGCTTGTTTGGAGACCGTAGATGGGACTTCATAGCTAAGGTATCAGGTTTGAAGGTGGAGGGAGATATAGCTAGGTGTTAAGACTAGCTAGCTAGAAATACAAACCACCCTTTAACCACCTCATTTTGTTGTAGGTTTGAATAGAACAGGTAAGAGTTGCAGGTTAAGGTGGGTTAATTACCTCCACCCTGGTCTCAAACGGGGCAAGATGACACCCCAGGAAGAGCGCCTTGTCTTGGAGCTTCACTCTAAATGGGGAAATAGGTTTGACTTTCACATATATATATGCAAATTAACTACCTCCAAATTTCTTATTTTATGTTTGGTTTGATATATTCCTGGTCAGACTAATACTATGTGTTCATACTAAATTTTAATACTTAATGCTAGTTGAGTTAGAAGAGTCTGATTTATACGGTTTAATTAATCATGGATTTCTAGTTTGTAAATGTTAATAAGTGATCATGTTTTGTGTGTTTTGGATATTTTCTCTTGACTACCCTTCATTTAAAATCTAATAAGAGTTATTTTGAGGCATGCAGATGGTCAAGAATTGCAAGGAAGTTGCCAGGGCGTACAGACAATGAGATTAAGAATTACTGGAGGACTCTGATGAGGAAGAAGGCACAGGACAAGAAGAGAGGAGAAGTTCCATCATCGCCAACGCCTTCTAGTGTTCATTCCTCAATAACCACAAGCAATCATGCGGTGGACTCACATGCTTCCAAAGAGGCAGGGGAAGAGAGCTTCTATGACACAGGAGGTCATGATGTGAAGGTAGGAACAGGAGAGGGTCAAAAAGGTGAACAACAACAAGGGTTGTTGTCTTTGGATGATATATGGAAAGACATTGACATGTCAGATGAGAATTTTCTGCAGGGAGTGTATGATTTTGATGGGCATAGTGAAGAAGAATGCAACTTCTCTTCTCCATCATCATGGGAGTATTCTTCCTCTGACCCACTTTGGGTGATGATGGATGAAGACAGCATGTTTTTCCCAACAAGTGACCCTTGTTTTTCAAGCTATGCACAGGGCAACACTGTTTTTGATCTAACTGGCTAATCAGGATTAATTCTTTTTCCCCAATAATAAATCAATATTTTGTTCATATCATCATCATATGTGTGCCACCTGTATTATTATTATTATGATGGATTAAAGTCTAACTTGTGTATAGCATTGCATCTTTTAAGGTTTTGGCAGGGTTCGTCTCAGTAGTGTGAACCAGCTGTAATAATCTTGAAGCGTATAACTGTAGTGTATGTCAATGTTTCAGTGCCTTTTTACTTTCAAAAACATCCAATAGGATAGTGAGTTGGTATGTACTGAATGTAAAATATCAAGCATTTAATTGTTAAATTGCATCCAAGTTTCAATCTGATCTACACTTCTACCAACAAAGCCGTGTTCCATTTTATATATTAGTGGTTACTATCAAATGTATGAATACAGTTTAAACATGCTCTTGGATCAATATCAGATCACGACACACGTACCATACAAAGTTAGAAATCAACCAGATAAGCCAAAACTAATTTGGATATATATATATATATATATATATATATATATATATATATATATATATATATATATATATATAAAGGTGCCTCCCAAAGCAATGAGAACTTAATGGAACTAGTATCCACATGCAGGGGCTGAATCATCACAAGTGCATCACTGAATGATCGTTTTCTTTTCTTAAAAAAAATCTTTTATCATGTTTAAGTGAGTTGGTTTCTGGGACCTAAGAGGATTGGAACATAGCCAAGACTCGATGAAATATTTAGAGGGATAATTATAAATCTCCTAATAAAAAGATTCTTACATCATAGCGATTTAAATCCGTATACTCAACGTTCGGCTTAACAAATTGGATTAGTTGATATATGATGCTATAATCTTTGAGAAGTGAGAGATAATCTTAAATGCTCAATCCCCTCTAAAATGGTGAGTTACTTTGTCCACCATTTTTCTTACCCAAAAAAAATCTTATCAACTGCATACATATATCACTACGATTTATATAAAAAATTTATTATTATTTAAAATCACAAGTGTCTCATCTAGATAGGCTATGGACCGAACCACTATATGACAAGGGGTCATGGCCCCCTCATTTTTTTATATTAGAAATAATTATATATTAACTTTTATTTTAAAAAAATGTTTATACTATAACATCATTAAATTTAAGTTTTGAAATAAAATAGACAACAACTTTCTTTGGACATTATCTCATCATTTTTTTAGAAATTTTTTTAAAAAAAGTTAGTGTAGATTTAATTATAGATGGATTTAACAACATAAACCGACATAATTTTGTTTTGCTATAGTATATTTATTGAGACAAAATCTTATGATATAATTTAATTCATTTAGATCTATTTATTTTTTTCACTTATATTTTATTTTATATGTATCTTATCTTTTATTTTATTTTTATTTATTGGTATATATTTTATCTTTTAAACAAACTTTATTTATTTATTAAAAATATATTCTATCTCAATCTTTCTAATTAAATTATTGCCCACATAGATAGAGCTTTTATTATTTTAAAAGTATAGTCACTTATTCATATCTATTGTTGTTGATTTGATAGTTGCTTATTTGATTCCCATAAAATTAAGATGTGAAAAATCGTAGATTTAAGAATTACTCTAAAAAATCACTTATTTGCTAAAAAACTAAGATGGAAATAATATTGTTTTTGAAGGTCTATCTAGATGAGACAAAGTGGGAAAAGGTCGCTATGGTCTTTAGCAACACCAGCTTACCCGGCATGTCTGGCTAATAGTTGCAATTGCCATTATTATCCTTCCTATTCTGAATGGTCCTAAAAAATTTGAAATGCTAACATAACATTTTTCAAAATTTGTGTTTGAATTAAATGATTTTTTCTTCTTACAAGATGTTGAACTTTTAGTTAACTTTGAAGAAAAATGAAGTTATTACTAAAGTAAATATTAACTATTATTATAAAAGAACATATTTAATTCCCACACCGTATGGCTGCCAATAAAAATAACACTGTTCCATGTTATGGATAAAAAAAAGTACTATAATATTAATAAGGTATACTAATTAAATTCATATAATTTTGAAATTAAATAAATTAAAATTATCTTATAAAAATATTAATTATTAAAATAAATACTTTCAAAAATTTTAATTAAATAATATTTTACAACACTAGATATCAAGTATTGAATATGACATTAAGTTCTTAATTATGCCTTCTTAAGTAAATAATTTTAATCACCATGAACAAGCAATTCCTTAGTTTCAGCCTTTTAATTTAGACACTATACCAACATTTTATGTTTTATATCATTAATCATAATAAATATAATAATATTGGATTTGTTATTTAACATATTTAATTGAAACTTTATGAAACTTATCATAAATATCTTTAACATATAATTTATTTATTATTATTATTATTACATAAAATCTAATCAGATATAATAAACTTTATATCAACGAATAAGAATCCAAAAGTTTTAAAAATAAAGAAATAAAAAAATCAAGCCAAGTAGTTGATCTAGTCTATTAAGCATATTTCCGAATTTGAAGGAGTCATCGAAACTAACTCATCTAATTTTTTGTAATAAAAACATCTATTAAGTATTTGGGTTATGTTTGGGAAAAACATGAGTAGTGATTATTGATTTTTTTTAATTAGTTTGTAATTTATTTTACAAGTTTAACAGTTTTAGACAAAATAACTATGTTTGGTGAGAGATCTTATTTTAGTAGTTTATAACCTTTTTGGAGTAGCTTCTTGAAGTAATTTGAATTTATAAGCTCCGGGTTTATTTTATTTCTTATACTTTTATCTTTATTAGTATTTATTTTTTAAAAAATCACTCATATATATTTTTAAAAATATATATCTTTTATATGATTTTACATTTAAAACTAATTTTACTAAATACATTTTAATTTCATTAACTAACTTATTAACTTTTAGTTTCCAATTACTAATTTTAAATTTTCAGCTAGTGTTTCGGTTTGCAGTTAATTTTACAAAACAAACTCTTAGAATGATATAAAGTATTGGGATTAAGGGTTAACTTTGGTCCGAACACTTCTCTTCTTTTACTGTTATTTCAAAATATTAAAAAGAAAATCAATTGCTTGCAGGTCACCATTATATTCAACAAGGTTATGAGTATATTTAAGCTATCATGTAACTTATTTTATTAGCATAAAAGTTTGTTAAAGAAAATAACATTATTTGTTAAAAAAGATTATTTTAGTAGCCTATAATTTTTTTAAAAAAATTACTTAAAGTAATTTTTGAGTTTATAAATTTAGCTTATTTTATTTTTCACATATTTATCCTCACGAATTTATATATAGTTAAAAGTCATTTATATTTACTTTAAAAATATATATCTTTTATATTATTTTATATTTATAAGTTAATTTATCAATTTTCAACTTCTAACTAATAGTTTTAAATTTTAAGCTAGTTTAACTTCTAACTAATTTTTTCACTAGTTTTATGAAAGGGACTATACGAGTCTAATTAAATTGATCTGGATTAGAAATATATTGAGTTACTCCGGCTAACGCATTAGGCTCTGCATTTTATCAGTTGAAATAATATCTTAACACTATGTATTTACCTGAATAGTTATAACTTCTTTACAATTAACAAGATTTGAGATCGATAATTTGGTTTCCTTTTAATGCAAAAATTAAAGCTATCTTGTATGATTCCAACATAGATAATAGACACACCATAGACATTTGACATAATCTATATTTAAAATATAAGACACTGGAACACTATATATGAAGTTTATAGATAGATAAAAAAAAATTTAAGTAAAATAAAATATAAATAACATAATAAAAAGAATATAAATTGATAATCAATATTTACACGAGATATACGTATTCAACTTCTAAAATCAAACTTTTAAAAGTTTATATTTTTACCATGATAAACCTAAAATATAAGTAAGAAACATTTTTTGACATCTTATATTATAATCAAGTTAAATTAAAAATATAAAAAAAATATATTTTTAATAAGATTAATATGTATCTATTTATATGAAAGTGTTGATTTAAGTATCCAAACTTGATGTAGATTTGAGTTTCTAAATGTAAAATTTAAATTTTTAATTAGATAGCTATTGAGAATTAAAACATCAAATTTAATCAATTCAAAGATTAAAGTGTAAACTATTTATCTGATACCATATTTTCTGGATGAATTTTTAACTTCAGATTAATATCAAAGAGATATTTCAATTGAGAATCAAATTTAGTCCTTATTGTTTAATCTTTGGCGCATCCCAAGGATGTTCACAAATTAAGATGTATGGTTCCAAACTTTTTTACACGCTGTTTCATGCAAGATTGTGACCATTTTGTGAACCGGACAAAAACATCATTTCGCTTTCGGTTACAAGATTAAACAAACAGGCCCTTAATTCCTTTTAAGACGTGGAAATTGTACAAGTGAGTTTTGCTTTTCTATTTTTCTATAAGCACTCAAAATTAAAAGGTGTTAGCATATGTTTTTGGTACTCTGGCATGTCCTCTTGTTGCTATTAATTTAGCAATACTTGTTATAACCCTTAGCATAAACTGAGCTGGTTTGGTAGCTAGCATGGGTCATTTATGGGTTTATTAGTTCTCCAGTAAATTGGCTCTTTGGCTATCTAACTTTCTGCAGGAGACTAAATTAATAAATCATACGAAAAATTAGGAAAGAAGCGTAGAAATAGTGATACTGCCATACCATTCTCTGTTCTCGGTAGTAGTACAGTGCAGATCAGATTTATACATAGCACATAGATATTGGTTTTTACTTTTGTATCAAATGCCTCACTAATAAGTTGAATTTCAATTTTATCTATATTCTTGTCATTTATGTTGGAAGTCTTTCCATTTTTCATTAACCAAATGGTACCACCTTCATTTGTTCAACCAGCAACAAACAACAAAATATAAAACCCATATATGTAGAGAAAAAAGCTCGAGTAGCATAACTCTCAGTTAACAGTAAGGTAACTGATATTTGATTGAACATTCGAACAAGCATTTTTATTTTTCGTTCACATTTATCCTAGAAAAGTGAATTTATTAGAGTTTCTTGTTATGGACATCATAATAGTCACTAATATTTAAAACTTTTTTTATATACTTTATTTATTTAGGGTGGAGCTGAGAAACATTATTATAAATCACAAAATTCTTTGTTATCGAATTTTCACACAAAATTTTCATTATTATAAATCAACATTTGAAAACAAGCAAATGCAAAACAGAAAACAAAGAGTAACAACAAGAAGGGAAACCAAAGAGAAACTCATCCCACATTCAATTTAAAACACAGTGGGGGGAGTTCTGTTCAACTCTAATAATCTGTAACAGGGAGCTGTTCATGAGTGTTTTGGTTAATGAAGAAAATCTCATAGACAAGAGCAGCAATTGCAGAACCAATGAATGGGCCGACCCAATAGACCCAATGGTTACTCCAAGTCCAGCTAACAACAGCAGGCCCAAAAGAAACTGCAGGGTTCATGGATGCACCATCAAATGCACCACCAGCCAAGATGTTAGCACCAACTATGAAACCAATTGCAATAGGAGCAATTATCCCAAGGTCACCCTTCTTTGGATCCACTGCAGTTGCATACACAGTGTAAACCAAACCAAAAGTCATCACAATCTCAAACACCAGTGCATTGGTTGCTCCCACCCCAGAAGACAGTGCAAATGCAGATGTTTCCTGCAATGTAACAAAAAATAAAAACTTCAAAATTATTTAACACAAAAACTATAAAAGTGCCAGAATGATGTTGAGTAAATAAGTGTTATTATATGATAGATATACCAGTCCACCAGTGGCAAATTTAAGGAGCAAGCAAGCTACAACAGAACCAAGCAATTGAGCAATCCAGTACAAAATGCTTCTAAGGAGAGTAATGTGGCCACCAACAAAGGCACCAAAAGTGACAGCAGGGTTGACATGACCGCCAGAAATGTTAGCACCGACAGAAACCGCCACAAAAAGAGCAAAGGCATGTGACAGTGATGCTGCCACTATCCCAGCTGGTGTTGCTGCACCATTATTTGTGAGTTTATCTGCCAAACCATGAGAGTTATAATTACATGTTCAAATCAATCCATAAATACAAAGTTGGTTTAGTAGTTAAAGAAGAAATCAGAATAAAGATCTTTGGTTTGAATTTCTTCATCAACAAACTAGCATTTACTTATTTTTATTTTTTTCAATGAGTCAAAGTTTATAAAGAAAAGTCGAACCCACTATTGTTTTTTCCTTCACGAATCATTTAATATTAAATCACCTTTTCACAAATATTCAAAACAGAAGAACATGTTCAAATAAAACCAACACAAATAAAGATATCATAATAATAACTAGTGTATTTATGATACTGATTATTAAGAAATTGAAAATAATTTTTTTCTTTTTAATTCTTAATAATATATTTGGTAATGAAAAGTGAGTGCACATACTATAAGCCATGCCAGAGCCTTCTCCAGCAAAAACAAAGATGAGCATTGAGATGAATTCAGCAAGTGCAGCTTTAAGGGCATCGGGTCGGCTGAGCTCTGAAGAATTTCCAATGGCAATTTTAGAAATCGGCATTTTAATTTCTTCTTTTTCCTCTCTCTTAGTCTAGGATTGTTTAGAGCTTAGAGTAGAGTTGTTACTTATGTGTTGCTATGAACTTTTGTTCGATGGTTATGGGTTTTATATACAACACTACAGTTAGCAAAATTTAAGAAAATTCAAACTCTGCCACCTGTATATTGCCTCCGGGTGGTTCCTGTGATGCCACGTGTACGACATGATGTGGACTAATCAATAATAATCGCCGACCAATTGTTCATTTGATAGTGGGTCCTACAATTAATGTCGTACAGTTTCGACCGAACCGACTCTTTCATTTCTCATTGGGCGGTGACGTGGACAGGCCCCAATGTTGGTAGAAATAAATTTTTATTTTTTGATTAAATAAAATTTAAAGGTGTTTTGTGTAGTGTATTAGATTAATATTAATCATTAAATTATTTAATTAGTTAAACTTTATTTTCATAACTAAATACCAAATAAATATGTAAAAGTTACATATAAAGAATTTTGAAGAACAATATCATCTAACGATTAAGGTTAATCTGGTTTTAACTAATGGATAGAAGCTTGATTTTAATTCTCAAATTGAAAGGAAATAAACAATTCATCGATTGGATATCTATAAGATAGGATTTTTTGTGTAGGTGTAACTAACAATATTAATTATAGTAACTAATCTTTCTGCTAACTTATAAGCATCTCGATAGATGAAACAGATGGTTAAAAATTAAATTCTAAACACTTGATTAAGAGAGGAACTTGTTTTACTCAATCACAATCCTAGACCTATTGAATCTGTTAAAGGTAATTAGCCTTATATTTAAAAAGTAAGAACATACTAGAAAAAATAATAATAATATTTTTTAAACTTCTAAAATAACATAAAAAAGAATATTTTTTTTTTAATTTACATTAGATAAAAATGTAAACGAGTTTCTTATTTTACAGGGAGTTCCTTCACCAAGACTTGACTGAAGTTTTTACCTTGTTGCGGTCTTTTACTCTTTTATTAGTGTCCCAACTATATATATCCATAAATTTGTCTTTCTCTATAACACTTTCATGTTTTGAAAACAAAATAAATGATTCAAGTACTACATTTATTTTTCCTTTTTCTTATGATACCGAAAAATGAATTATAATGAATAACATGTGCTTGGTGGAGATGATGAAAGAAGAGGTCTGATGAATAATTATCCTAATTATCCCAATAAATAAACATGAGAAAGTGTTGTTTTTAAAAATCGGGCTCCAGAATCTTTGCCAAAAAAATAAATCAGCTCCAGAATGTGAAAGCTAGGGGCTGGCCCACGAAATGATTAGCTCTTATTGGTCGTGAAGTTGGCGGTGTGCCACATGAATGCAATATCAAGTTCAATCATTCATAATTCGTAATTTAGAACATTAATTGTTCTCAACTAGTAGGAAATATGCAATATTGTTCATTTGATTTACTTAAAATAAGTAGTAATCGCGCAATAATAAAACTGCCCCAACCTTTATGGATTCAATATGAGCCTCTAATATAATCTTCAATTGCCACCCATTCGTATTTGTCCACAAGTATTTTCAAATATTTCTGCCACCCCCCCTATGGCATATAAAATGTCTTAATATTTAAACTTATCTGTTTCTTTCATTGTTTATTATGGACGGCTTAAAAGAAGAAAACATTAAACGAAGGCTGCATATTTTTTTCTGTTTTGATCTTGCAATAATGAGAATAACACAACAAATACAATTCTTAAATGAATTTGGCAAAGCCAATTACACAACTATGATCCATGTATACTCAGTGAGAAAACATGTGAATGTTTTCACAACCATTGTAAAAACTGAAAAGTTAACAAAAAAGAAAACACGTGAATGTCACCAACCTCCGTAAAACAACCGTCTGTTGAAATATGTATGTTTGGTTTGTAGGGAAATGAAAAAATTTAAAGGTTGATCTTGATCCTTTACACCGTTTAAGACAATCATAACTTCGTTTGATTATAGAATTTATTTTTAGGGTTGATTTAACCAACCAATTGCACAACAAATTTCAGTTTCAGTGCAGCTCAATGAATTCTCGCCTTCTTAAGTTGATTTAACCAACCAATTGCACAACAAATTTCAGTTTCAGTGCAGCTCAATGAATTCTCGCCTTCTTAGTTTCGGTTTAATGAAACAAGTTTAAGATAAAAAAATTCTACAGTCAAAAGGAATTTTAATTATCTTAAAAAACGTAAAACCAAACATACACATTATGTAATTTATAAGTTTCATTGCACCTTAGTAATACTATCTTGCAACTCCAATCCGCCAAACGTAGTTAAGATATCGATTTAAATGACTGCTTTTTTCTGTTTTCATTCCAGGGCTTGAGCTGAACTAACCAGTGTAATATCAAGCTGATAAAATGTTTGTTTGATTTTCGATTAAAGTTGTCCAATTAGGGTTGACTAGAAACAATGTATATGATCAATAATACTGAACTCCATTTACATAATTAAAATACTAAACAAACACCGAGTAGTTCAGAGTCAAAGAGAAAGCCTAAATAGATAAGTGAATTCAAACATACCCTATACTGAACCCAAATGGAGTAGCCAACTTTGCTTTCTGAAGTTACTCATACACATTCAAAACATAAACCCACCCCGCCGTCCCACTTTGCAGGATTTGAAACAAGAACAAAACCTCAAAGTATTTGACGGTTCAAGTGAACAACTACGGGACCTATTGTTAACGATACCTGTCATCTTAAAACTAACTTAAACACAGAATAAAAAGATAATAACTAGTTAAAAATAGTACAGTAGTGTTCAATGTATGCACTCATGACATGAACGGGTTTCAGATAAACTATATTAATAAATGAATTTAATTTAGAAAAACTATATTAATAATAATAAAAAAGCTGTTATGGAACAAACTCTAGAAAGCCCCCCAAAGAGAATATTGTTAAATCTGCTATTTTCCGTAAGGTTAGCAATTTGGCATTATTTCAAAAACAGAAACTCCAGGTACAAAAATTGTCAAATCAAAGTAATCATTAAGTCAACCTTATCCAGAACTGCTTAGTATGCTTCAAGCGCATTAAGGTAAACAACCAAAATGGAAACATGAAATGGAGAGGGCGTATTCCACATCTCTCTTCTGTTATTACAATTTGTAAAACTAAAACAAGCAAAGATCTCTCAAGGCATCTAATACAATGTGCAAACCCAGCTCCAATCTTCCATTCAGAATTCACCTGGAAAACATAAGAATATAGTGCCCCATAAGCAGAAACTAGAAAATTATATGCAAGGATAGAATGCGAGATAACTAGATAACAAACCCTCAAAATTTCACATAAACAATTCCCAGATACAAAATAAAAACCTATTAGTAATGAGTAAGAAGAAGAGCCATTAAAGTGATAATAACTATTAACAAAATCCAATCTCGTGTAGAACTACTCATATTACTAATACTAATGATTATTGATTCCTCAATCATCATCTAATAATTTCAAACACAAAACACCTATGATCCCGGTAAGTAAATTGATATCATATTAACAGGACAATAATACAAGAATAAGCTTACTGTGCACTAAATAATTTGCATCCATGAACTCGAGAATTTCACGCCAATCAACAAGATCACATTTCAATAATAATCAAGCTGAAGTGCCATCATCCCATCACACTCTCTGGGGACACATCAATGTAATAAGAGCTGAAATTCGACAGGAGTGGAGCCTATAAAGTAATGGAACCAGACCAAAATGAAAGATGTGAAAAACGAACTAGGTGAGCTACTGAGCTTTGACTTGTAACGAGGTAAACCATCAAATTACGGGGGTATTTCTTCCATATCAAATCAAGCACGTCAATTGAACAAATACCATGATTATAAAGACCAAAACTTCAAAATCATCCAATTTTGTCTCTCTTTCGGTACAAAAATTGATGTATGGTTCTACCCTACTGGTTGCTACTCAAATTTTCAACAATCGGACACAGCAGAAGCACATTCGTATAAAATAGAAAAAAAGAAAAAATGCGTAACAGAAAAAACTAGGGTTTGGTGAGTGAATCATTACTTCTTCTTGTGCGCCTGGACGAATTTCGAGTTTTTGGCATCCTCCTCTGCGGAAAATCAAGCGACGGGAGATCAGATTCAGAAAGAAAAAATATACAAAAAAAAATCAGAAAAAAAAATGGAGAATAGATTTACCAGTGAGACCAAGGGAAAACTTGGTGATAATGGTTCCGGTGATGGCGAATCCAACCAAGAAGGGCCAATTCCGTTTCCATTCTCGCTTGAAGAAAACTGGCCAAGGATCGAATTGCCGCATTTCTTTCTTCTACAAACCTACGCTTTCTCAGAGATCTAACTCTCCCTACCTCTAGTCTTTCATTACTGTATCACCCTCAATTCAATGGGCTTTGGATTGGCCCAACTCCAAATTATCTCGCTTCCAAATCAGGCTTCAAAAACGGGCTCTTATACCAAAAAGACGGGCTCTATAGTTTTAAATTTTATTTTAATTAAAACATTGTAAAATAGGAAGAGTGTGAAACAATCAATTAGAATTATTCAACTTTATTTTAATAGAAACATTGTGATACAGTCAGGGTGACAATAATTCACTGGTATCATTAGATTTTATTTTAATTGTCAAGATTCAAGTAAAAATTGACATGACATTTTTTAACTGCTCATCTGATTACTAGCTAACATGAGAAAATTTATTATAGTCTAAGATGATAAATATAAATTTTGATCATATAATCATACATGATCAAAATAAAAAAATAATTAACTTTCACATGTTCACATGTGGTTAAAAGAACTAGCTCAATTGGTTTAGTATGCTACTAGAATTTGTGATGTACTATTGCTATGGGTATCCTAACATGTGCTTTGTTTCTAATAAAATAAAGGGTAAATACACCCTTTGGTCCTCTATTTTACACAAAAGTGTTATCCCTGTCTCCGGGTTTTTTTTCCTCAAGTTGGTCCCCTATATAGTTTAAAATGTTTCAATATGGTTCTTCCGTCAAGTGGATGTTAACGTCGTTTGCACTGTGCTATCAAATAAGGACAACGCTATACACGTGTCAATTAGTGATTCGTTATTGCATCAAATACTAAAATGGTGCAGTTTTGACAAATGAGAGGGAAAATAGAAAACTGTGGATGTTCATCTTCCTTCTTCGTTCATCTTCCTTCTAAATTTGTATCACCATCTTCGTACCAAACTCAAATTGCACCAAGAAGCAATTTTTTCTTGTGTGGTATTGAGGCTTGCACGAAGCAAATATGGGGCTTCATATCAGCAGCAGGAAGTTGCCATGTGTGACACCCGAAACCCAAATTACAAGTTCTAATTAATTAACCTAAATTTTTGTAATAAATTTTTTGTGTTTAAATAATCATTTTGAAATTCGTAATTTAAATTTTGAGGTCACATAAAAATTGATAAATGCGGAATATTATCATGCATACTAGTCGTGAATGAATAAAACATAATACATTTATATAGCGGAAACGATATATAAGATTGTAGTACGAGGTACATAATAATATTGTTACAACACATTAAAAGTCAAATGAAGTCAAAGTCCAAGCAATAAAACATAAAAGTTTTATCAATTTCACCACTCGTCATTCTGTGAAGCATGCACTGTAAAAATAATGTAAGAGTGAGATAGAATATAGAATAAATATAAAATAAGTAAAATTGCACAAACACAATCAACAAACAACTATGATATGATGAATATGCCGAACAAGGTCATTTACATTTAATAATCTTTAATTTAGTCAAATGATGTCATGTTGGATCCATTTTGGTTTAGTGGGAATACTGCAGTAAAAAGTCTCATAAAGACACAAGTAGGACCTAGCATAATGCCACGAATCCCTACCCTTCCTAGCGCTTAAGTACCAAAGTACACAAGTAGGACTTAACATATACCATGAATCCCTACCCTTCATAGCGTTCAAGTAGCGAAGTACACAAGTAGGACTTATCATAAACCATGAACCCTACCCTTCATAGCGTTCAACAAAAATAAGGCTTTAACTCATCATAGCGTAACCCCCCACCAGGGTCGGCAATCATGGAACCCTTAAATTCCATGGTGCATCTAAATGTTTATGACGCATGAATGCCTTTAATTCTCTTTATCAATTTAACATATCATGATATCAATACTTCCATAATCACTTGGAAAGCCATAAGTCCTCAAAGGACACATCACATACATCAATTCTCAAAATCATGGATTTACAGTTCAACAACATATCTCAATAAACCACAAGGCATTCATGTATACATTAATTTAGTCATTCATAATTATTCATCACAAAAATATACATACTGTATGACATTCATAGTGTAACATCCCTAATATTTTAGTAAAATTTCGATTGGCGGAAAATAATAATAATTTTCTTTGAGATTTATTTGAAATTTTGGGAATTATTATTAATATAAACGTAATTATAAATAATTAAATATTATGAAAATAAATAAACTTACTTGATTGATTAATTACAAAAGGGTTAAATGAGGTGTGATTAGAAGGAAGTAAATTTAGAAGTTACCAATGGGGGTAAAAGGTAAAAGTTACTTAAAACTTTTAAAGAAAATATAAACGGAATACAGAAATGACCATTTTGCCCCGAGTTTTAAATAATCAAATTTTCACATTCTTCTTCCTCATTTCACGCCAATGTCTTCTTCTTTCTTCTCCCTCAACATTACCGTGAGTTGCATGCCCCCAAGGGAGGACCGTTTCACGTCGAAACTTCAAAGTAACCACGTTTTTGAGATCGTGCTTTGAGGTGAGTACAATGGACCCTTTAAATTAAGTTATCTCATCTCTTTCGCTTTCTCCCTTAAACCAAATGGTCATGCATGGTGGGGTAAGGTTTCGTTTTCCACTCCTCTAGTGCATGAGAGCTTAAAAATGGTCTTTAGAGTAATAAGGGTGGTATAACGTTGATGGGTTTTGCGTTTCGACCCCCGTAGGTAGCGGAACGGGCGTCGGAGGACCGAGCGGTGAAGCGGGTGTTGGATTCGGAAGTAGAACCTTGAACCCGACGCTTAGAGGGCGCAACCGGCATCAAGAACAAATCGTCGAAGCTTGGAATCGAGGTAAGGGGGTGTTTGGGTTGTAATTAATTAGAATAGGTACGTACGACAGAATTAAATTATTTGATCAAACATTGGGATAATGAGGATAGTTATTGAATGATAATTGTATGTGTATGTATGTGTGAATGTGAAGTGTAATTAGTTTATGGTGATTATGAGATTAAAGTGTTTTGCATTATGATAAATCGATGTGTATAGTGGCGTTGTGATGAAGGGCTTGACAAGTAGGTCGCCCATTTGATGAGTATGATCTGTTGTTGATGGCCACTTGATATATGATATTAGGATGTGATATATACATGTATGATTATGTGGTGTGGGACGGCCGACGGTATGGATAGCCCCTCGTTTCTGGCTCCCGTGGTTTTTGTACCCAGTTGAGTTACCCAGTGGTCAAGTAGGACCCAGTGGTTGAGGTGGAGAGTCAAGTAGGACTCGGTGGACCAAGCAGGGTTCACGGGGTGTCAAGTAGGACCCCCAGCTGAAGGCCGGTCCTTTAGTATCCGGATACTAGGCGTCGAATTGATGTGAGAGTCAGTTGTGCTATTTGATGAGATTGTTGGCATTATGTGATGATGTGGATATGTTTGATTGCGTTGTTGGTTGTGAATTATACTTTGATGAGGTTGAAACTTGAATGAAGTTAGGAATCTGTAAGTATAAATGGTGGACAAAGTAAAAAGGAAGTTAATTGCATAATGTAGTAGTTATGTATTTCGTTCTTAAATTACCATTCTAGATTAATTATGATACCAAACACTCACCCTTGTTGTGGTTTTCTTTTAATTTAGTAACTAGTGACAGGGAAGAGGTTGAAGCCCCGGAGGTGCGCCAAGCGGAGAATTGATGCCAAGGAGTGAAGTGAATTTTGAATATAATGATGAGTGGCATGTGTGATGTGTTTTATGTATACAATGTGTATTGTATTTTATGTATGTCATACTTACATGTTTCTTATGTGTGACGGGTTAAGTATAAATTGGACCAAGTGATTATGAATGATTGTGATTAGTAGTGAGCTAGAATTGACATGTTGCATGATGAAAATATGAATTCATATTGATGGAGTAGTATGGTGGTGATGTCAACGTGAGCAAAGTTGATTTTATAAATCTGATGTATATTGGCATGGAACCAATAGTAGGTGTGGATGATGAATTGATGTAGACAGGCCTTGTATATAATTGTGAGTCATGGATGAGGCACATTATATGGATTGTTTACTATTTTGATGATTGGTGTGCATTTAGTGGAATGGAGTTAGAAGTGAAGTGCAAGTTTAATTGAAACCAATCCTAATTGCATGTTTGAATGTATGTAAATGGATAATTTAGGCCAAATGGTGCATATGAATGTTTAGGCATACTGACTTGTGTAAAAATTCTAGGTTTCCATGTCTGTGCTGTATAATTCGCTCGAGCGAGTTGGATTCTCGCTCAAGCGAGAAAGTTCTGTACCTTCAGTATAGTCACTGGTCCAGTTTCGCTCAAGCGGATTCAGCCTCGCTTGAGTGAGGGCTAGAGAAAATGGTCACTGTATCAGGTTCGCTCAAGCGGGGAGGATTCCCGCTCAAGCGAGATGTGTTTGCAGTATCAGGGAGGGGCTACTGGATGATTTTCGCCCGAGCGGATTGAGCCTCGCTCGAGCGAGGGCCATAGGATTAGATTCTGGATTGTCTGCGCTCAAGCGAGTAAGAGGGAATTAGCCACTAGAGTGTTTTCGCTGGAGCGAGTTGGTTATCTATACCCTTCGCTCAAGCGAGTCGCGTTGGTGATATCACTGGAGCTATTTCGCTCATGCGAGAACATCTTGCCTAAGCGAAATAGAAACCTGAGGCAAACAGGCTTTTCGCTCAGGCGCTTGGTGGCTCGCTCAGTAGTGGTATGTGGAACTCGCTCAAGCGAGCAGGGACATCGCTCAAGCAAAAATTCCTGATCTCGCTTAAGCGAGTAGGGGCCTCGCTCAAGCGAGTAGCCCCTGTTTCCATTTTCTCCTTTTTCTTCATTTAACTAATTACTTTTTCTTATTTTATTTATTACTGTTTATCCTTTTGAATATGTTTAGTGAAAATAAATATCATTTTGAATTAGAACTTAATTAATTATTATTAATCGTGAAAAATTTATTGTGAAAATTTATTATACGAATATAAATAAATGTAAAATTGATGTAGGATGTCACAGGTGGTATCAGAGCAGTTCTTTCCAGGATTGCAATAGGTGGATATGTGTAATAAATTATGTGAGTCTTGTATAGGGTTATTATGTATTTTTATTGTATTTGTTGTGGTTATTTGTGTTATTGGCAGGGTAGCTTGGCATCATTCCCTTGGCACTCCGGCGGCGTTGTGTTTTATATGTGTATGAGGTAAATATCCTACTCCCTGGTAGATCATTGGTTATTAATGGTGATGTGTTTGGTTATTGTAGAATTACTTTATGGCTGAGGAAGCTAGTTCTGGTGGAGGAGACGACTGCTTCTCGAAATTTTCTCAGATGATGAGTAGGACTGAATCTGGTCCTACTCTTGACAAATTCCTGAAAAGGAATCCACCTGCTTATAAAGGAGGGCATGACTATGATGGAGCGCATGTTTGGATACGGGAAATTGAACAAGCTTTTGAGTATTTTGAGTGTTCAGAGGAGGAGAAAGTGCAATTTGCAACTTATCAGTTGAAAGATGAGGCTAGGGTATGGTGGTCTAGAACCAAGGTGCAAATGAATGCAGAAGTGAACCGCTGGTGTGGGCAAACTTTCGTAGGAGGTTCCTCGTCAAATATTTTCCTGACAATTACAAAATCCATAAGGAGATGGAGTTTCTGAGGCTAGAACAAGGCAGAATGTCAGTGGCTGAGTATACTACCAAGTTTGATGAATTGTGTGACTTCTATCATCCTTTCTCCTTGGAAGGACCCGAAGGTAGTAAATGTGCTAAGTATGAAGCTGGATTACGAATTGAACTTCGCAGTGTGATTGTGCCTATGGAAATTCAAGATTATCCCACTTTGGTGAATAAAGCTAGGCTGACTGAGGAAGTACAATTGTAGAGAACATTTCAACCAAAGGATAAGAAACCGTTGAAGGCAAGAGGATTCAGCTTTAAGAAGATGGGTCAGTTCTTCCGTGGCGGTAAGTCTTCCGCTACGTCTTCTTCCTCTTCTGGTCGTGGTTCTACAGGCCGTTCTAGTAGCCATTCTGGTAGTCGTGCATGCTATAATTGTGGTCAGGAGGGCCATATTGCGAAACATTATCCGGCCAGTCAAATTGTTTGCTTCCAATGTGGAAAATCGGGGCACCTTAGGCCGGATTACCCACAGAGGCAGCAACAGGGTGGACATGGCAATCGAGCCAATACTTTTGTGACCCGTGGTGCTAATTTTCAGAGGGGAGGTAGAAACGGCAGTGGTCGTGGAGGCCAACACTCGAGGAGGTCTGATGCTCAATCAAGTGGTGCTCAAAATATTATGACTGGGCGAGTATTTGCCTTTGATGCTTCTGAGGTTGCAAGAACTGACAACTTAGTGCAGGGTAAGTGTATTATTCATGGCTACCTGGTAAATGTAATTTATGATTCTGGCGCTACGTATTCTTTTATCTCTGAAAGTTGTGTACGACGGCTTAGTTTGCCGGTGGTGTTAATGGAGAATGCCCTTAGTGTCTCCACTCCTACTGACTCCATATTCCGTGCGACCACTATGTGTGGGGAATTGCCAATGCAAATTGAAGATCGTACCTTTCTGGTGAATCTAATTTGTATGCCATTGAAGAACTTAGATATTATTCTAGGTCTCGATTGGTTGGCTACAAACCATGTTATGGTGGATTGTTATCGAAAGACTATAATCTTCTCCCAAGAACTTGACAGTAAGAATGTGGTGAGTAATGTCTCCGCAACTTATGTTATTCTATTTACTTTGGAAGGACGGTATAATCTTAGGCCCAGTGACATTCCGGTGGTGTGCAATTTTCTTGATGTATTTCCAGAAGAAATTCCGGGATTGCCTCCCAATCGGGAGATTGATTTTGCCATTGATTTGATTCCCGGGGCCGAACCTGTGTCCCGTGCACCTTATAGAATGTCTTTTGTGGAATTGACTGAAGTGAAGAAGCAAGTGAATGAGATGCTAGAAAAGGGATTTATCCGACCAAGTGCTTCACCTTGGGGCGCTCCGGTATTATTGGTGAAAAAGAAAGATGGCAGCATGAGAATGTGTATTGATTATCGGCAATTGAACAAATTGAAGGTGAAGAATAAATATCCTCTGCCACGAATTGATGATTTGTTGGATCAGTTGCGAGGCACTGTGGTATTTTCCAAGATTGACTTGAGGTCTAGATATCATCAAATAAGAGTGAAGCCGGAAGATATTCCAAAGATGGCATTCCAGACTCGATATGGATACTTTGAGTATGTTGTGATGCCTTTTGGAGTGACAAATGCTCCTGCTATCTTTATGGATTACATGAACCGGATCTTTCAACCATACTTGGATCAATTTGTAGTAGTGTTCATCAATGATATATTGGTGTATTCGAAGTCCATTGAGGAGCATGCACAACATCTTTAAATTATTTTACAGATATTACGTGAGAAAAGGTTGTATGCTAAGTTATCTAAATATGATTTCTGGGAAGGAAGTGTACAATTCTTGGGACATGTGATTTCCCGGGATGGCGTATCTGTTGATCTATCCAAAATTGAAGCAGTTATGGCTTAGGAGAGGCCTAGGTCGGTGACCAAAATTAGAAGTTTCCTGGGATTGGCCGGCTACTATCACCGCTTTATTGAAGGATTTTCTCGCATTGCGCTTCCTTTGACTCGATTGACGAGAAAGGAGAATCTATTCGTGTGGACGGAAAAGTGTGAATTGAGTTTTCAAACTCTAAAGCGGTGTTTGACTACTACACCTGTGCTTGCACTACCAGATGTGACAAAAGAATTTGTAGTGTATTGTGATACATCTAAGTTTGGTTTGGGATGTGTGCTGATGCAGGATGACAGGGTGATTGTCTATGCCTCTAGGCAATTGAGGTCGCATGAGCAGAATTACCCTACTCATGATCTTGAGCTTGCGGCGGTGGTATTTGCATTAAAGATCTGGCGTCATTATTTATATGGTTCTCGTTTTGTGGTATTTAATGACCACGATAGCTTGAAATACTTGTTTGATCAGAAAGAATTAAACATGAGACAAAGGAAATGGGTGGAATATCTGAAGGATTATGATTTTGATTTAAGGTACCATCTTGGAAAAGCAAATGTGGTGGCTGATGCCTTAAGTAGAAAAGTATTGCATGTAGCCTTCTTGATGGGCAAGGAACAAGAATTGTTGGAAAGCTTTCGTGATATGAACATTGGGGTTGTTATGAACACCCCAGGTCAAATGATAGTTGTGATGTTGAAGATCTCCAATGAATTTCTGGAATCTTTAGTTGTGGCCCAAGAAGACGATGAAGAGTTGCTGGAATTGCTTGACACTCAAGCAAGAGGTAAAGACATGGAATTAACCAGAGGCAACGATGGAATTTGGTGGTTTAGAGACCGAGTTGTGGTGCCTGCAAAAGGTGATTTCAGGCAAGCCGTGTTAGCTGAAGCACATAGAAGTTCTTTAAGCATTCATCCTGGTGTTACAAAAATGTACCATGATTTGAAGAAATAATTCTGGTAGCCGGGAATGAAGAAAGCAATAATTGAGTATGTAAGATGCTGTGTGGTGTGCCAGAAGTGTAAGGTTGAACACCAGAGACCTCCTGGATTGCTCCAACCACTTGAGATTCCAATCTGGAAATGGGAGAGTATCACGATGGATTTTGTATCTGGGTTACCTCGGACCCATTCTGGATGTAATGCAATCTGGGTAATTGTGGACAGATTGACCAAGAGTGCTCACTTTCTGGCTATGAACATGAAATGGTCATTGGACCGATAGGCTAGATTGTACATTACTGAAATTGTACAATTGCATGGCGTGCCTTTAAGTATTATTTCAGATCGTGATCCCCGATTTACTTCCAGATTTTGGGGAAGTTTACAGCAGGAATTGGGTACTGAACTGAGATTGAGTTCGGCTTATCATCCTCAAACCGATGGCCAATCTGAGCGTACGATTCAGACTTTAGAGGATATGCTTAGAGCCTGTGTATTGGAGCAAGGTGGCTCATGGGAAAGATACTTGCCATTGGTAGAATTCGCTTATAACAACAGCTATCATAGTAGCATTGGTATGGCTCCATATGAAGCTTTGTATGGTAGAAGGTGTCGTACGCCTTTATGTTGGAATGAAAATGGTGATGCTATCCATTTGGGTCCCGAATTAATTCAAGAAATGAATGAATAAGTTGCCGTGATTCGAGAAAAAATGAAGATTACCCAGGATCGACAGAAAAGTTACTATGATAATCGTCATAGACCACTTGAGTTTTAGGTGGGAGATTGGGCATTTCTAAGGGTTTCACCTACCAAAGGCGTAGGTCGAATACTGAAGAGTCACAAGCTTAACCCGAGATATATTGGACCATATCAGATTTTGGAGAGGATTGGTGATGTCGCTTACCGATTGAATCTTCCCCAATCGTTAACTAATATCCACGATGTGTTTCATGTGTCACAACTTCGAGCGTACATTCCTTGTGATTCTATGATTGTATCGGCAGATTCTATTGAATTAAAAGAGGACTTGACGGTGGAAGTGGCACCTATCTGCATTGAAGAATACCAGACTAAACGACTAAGAAATAAAGAAGTACCATTGGTAAAAGTGAAGTGTCAAAATTTAAATGGAATAACCTATACATAGGAGTTGGAATCAGACATGAGGCGGTTGTACCCCAATCTTTTTCAATAAGGTACGTTGATTTCGGGGACGAAATCTCTTTTTGGGGGAGTGGATGTAACATCCCTAATATTTTAGTAAAATTTTGATTGGCGGAAAATAATAATAATTGTCTTTGAGATTTATTAGAAATTTTGGGAATTATTATTAATATAAACGTAATTATAAATAATTAAATATTGTGAAAATAAATAAACTTACTTGATTGATTAATTACAAAAGGGTTAAATGAGGTGTGATTAGAAGGAAGTAAATTTAGAAGTTACCAATGGGGGTAAAAGGTAAAATTTACTTAAAACTTTTAAAGAAAATATAAACAGAATACAGAAATAACCATTTTTCCCCGAGTTTTAAATAATCAAATTTTCACCTTCTTCTTCCTCATTTCACGCCAACGTCTTCTTCTTCCTTCTCCCTCAACATTACCGTGAGTTGCATGCCCCTAAGGGAGGACCGTTTCGCGTCGAAACTTCAAAGTAACTACGTTTTTGAGATTGTGGCTTCGAGGTGAGTACAATGGACCCTTTAAATTAAGTTATCTCCTCTCTTTCGCTTTCTCCCTTAAACCAAATGGTCATGCATGGTGGGGTAAGGTTCCGTTTTCCACTCCTCTAGTGCATGAGAGCTTAAAAATGGTCTTTAGAGTAATAAGGGTGGTATAACGTTGATGGGTTTTGCGTTTCGACCCCCGTAGGTAGCGGAACGGACGTCGGAGGACCGAGCGGTGAAGCGGGTGTTGGAGTCGGAAGTAGAACCTTGAACCCAGCGCTTAGAGGGCGCAACCGGCATCAAGAACAAATCGTCGAAGCTTGGAATCGAGGTAAGGGGGTGTTCGGGTTGTAATTAATTAGAATAGGTACGTACGACGGAATTGAATTATTTAATCAAACATTGGGATAATGAGAATAGTTATTGAATGATAATTGTATGTGTATGTATGTGTGAATGTGAAGCGTAATTAGTTTATGATGATTATGAGATTAAAGTGTTTTGCATTATGATAAATCGATGTGTATAGTGGCGTTGTGATGAAGGGCTTGACAAATAGGTCGCCCATTTGATGAGTATGATCTGTTGTTGATGGCCACTTGATATATGATATGAGGATATGATATATACATGTATGATTATGTGGTGTGGGGCGGCCGACGGTATGGATAGCCCCTCGTTTCTGGCTCCCGTGGTTTTTGTACCCAGTTGAGCTATCCAGTGGTTAAGTAGGACCCAGTGGTTGAGGTGGAGAGTCAAGTAGGACTCGGTGGACCAAGCAGGGTTCACAGGGTGTCAAGTAGGACCCCCACCTGAAGGCCGATCCTTTAGTATCTGGATACTAGGCGTTGAATTGATGTGAGAGTCAGTTGTTGTAATTTATTAGAATGTTAGAATGTTAGAAAATAATTTATTAAGGATCAGTGGAGAATTTTCGAGTGAAATTCTGAGTGAATCATGCCTGAGACAAGTCTTTCCGAGTGAAAATGGATATGATTCCGAGTGAGGGAAGGTTAATATGTTTCCGAGAGAAGCATGATTGAGAGAATCACTTCTGAGTGAAGAAACTGTGTCCGAATGAGACGCTTTTGTGTAAGGCAAATCCGAGTGAAACGTCTCCAAGTGAAACGTTTCCGAATGGGTCGTTTCTGAGAGAAGTACTCCCGAGTGGGAAAAACTTTGATTTCGAATGAGTACTTCTCGGGCCGAGATATTTTTGAATAGTGACCGAGTAGAGTATCTCCGAGTTGTGTAACTGTCCGAGTGAGGTGTCTCCGAGTGCGACACTTCTAAGAGGGATGGCACCGAGTGAGACGTTCCAAGTGGGATAATGTCAAGTGAGACATTTCTGACTTCCGTGTGGCAAGGCACCGATTGGGACTTACCGAGTGAGTCTTTTCAGGGAGAGTACTTCTGGACAGAGAGACTTTAACTCCGAATGGATACGTTTCTGAGTAAATAGTTCCCGAGGGAAGTAAATATCCGAGTGGTGAACTCCATTTAATTCGTGCTCGGGTCGATATTCAGTTTCCGAGAGATTGTGCTCGGGTTCGTCTTCAAGATTGTTTTCGACCCCGAGTGATCCTTTCCAGTGGAAAGATTTCCGAGAGAGGATTGTCTTCAAATTTCGAGTGATCTTTTCGGATGAAAGACTTCCGAGTGACGCAAGTAAAGGCTTGACTCGGGCAGAAATATATCTGAGAGAGATGCCTGAATGAGACATTCCGAGTAGATCATTTCCGAGGAAGAAAAGCTGAGAGTTTCATGTGGAAACCTTTCCGAGTGAATTTCCTTCGAATGAAGTAATTCTGAGCGGAAAGAGGCTCTAAGGAATCTTCTCGGAAAGATGTGCCCTGAATACCGAAACCGAGTCGGAATTGATAATTACTTTAATTATTGAGGCTTTCCATGTCACTGTTCTAGCAGATTCTCTTTTCTGATTTTTCAAAGTATGGGACCCTCTCTATTGTCCTATTCTCCTTTATTTATTACCTTGTTTTGTCCTTATATCTTATTATATATGTATCAGTGCTTAATTATTTCGTTCATGTCTTTTTCATGAACGATTTCTGTCAAGTCCTATCATTAGATTAGCTGGGAATTTCGAGAGTGTCAACATCACCTTTAATTCTTTTCTTATCCAATCTTTACTAGAAATTATCAATAAAAGAGGAGACCAATCTTCATTCTTCTCTTTAACGTGAAAGTTTGTAAGAGCTTTAAGAAAGGAAGCTTTGGAAGAGTTCAGAACTAAAATTCCAGTCGGAATTTGTGAGCTGTGATTGGATATAGCTTGAGGAGATTCTTTGTCCCAGGTAGGGGAGCGTTTACATTTTAAATGCATGGTTTATGAACGGATTCAGGATAATATTATTGTATTTAATATGAAATCCTGAATATATATATATATAATACGTGTGATATGTTTGTGATATTTCCGTTCATATATTAAGATATTGAATTGTATGTGTGAATATATGATTATTCCTATGCATGAGATGTAATAGGAAATATAATTTTGATATGTGATTGATGATGATGATATGAATAATATTCATGAATTTTTCATGATATATATATAAATGCATGGGATGCATATTGATAAAGCATGGGATGCTTATGTGATGAATAAATATGAAATATGATTATGTGGTTTTGAGGATTCCACAAAAAGACCTTGGGTGGGACTCAAGGCAAACCTCTTGAGCGGGGCTCGGGGTTTAGCCCGTGACACTACCGTTGTCACTGGGAGTGATTGTGTCACATGAGAGGGCAAACGGTTTGGTACCAGTAAAACGGCCGGATCAGCTGAGAGCCAGTGTTACAACACAAAATTAAAAGACTTAATAATGGATCCATTTGATTGAGCATTTGAATACATTGATATGTGTTATTGAGAATAACATGATGATATGTGATGAGTTTGTATGATATAAGTTTGATTTATATGTAGTTATGAATTGGATATTTAATCCGATTCAATAACTATCATTTGACATGTATATGCTCACCCCCTACTGTTGTCATTTTTACAGTGGACATAGGACCCAGCAATGACGTGTGAGATCACTCAGCCGTTCGGAGCATTATGTATTTATGTGTATTTGTAGTAGCCTTGGCTGGCTCCTGTGTATACCGATTTGTAAAATATATGTATTTATGAATGAGCTGGTTGATGTAATGCCAACTGCATTATTATGTTAATTATGAAAATTCTGTTTTAAAATTTAAAATATTTGCGAAAAATTTATTTGAAATTTTAGGACGTTATACTGTAGAACATACTCATTACAGGTTTAACAGAGAGTATCAAATCACAGGTTTAGGAACCAAATTGAAACAACTAAAAGACGACAAGGACCTAATTGAAACAACTAATTGTAAATAGGGACCAAATTGAAACAACAATATGAATTACCTTCTGTTGGTCTGATATGAAAGTAAACTACTTGCGGGCCTCTGCTCCATCCAGATCTCCTACCAGCAAGTCCAGACACCCTACAAAATAAGCCCCAAGGTTAACACATCTAGAACCTCAATTAGATATGGCTGTAAACAAGCAATATTTATAGTATATTTCATACAGCCCCAGAATCTGCCTCCATAGTTTTGCGGGTGTCTTCAATATTTGCATCACAGCTCTGGATCTCCCCGGGCATTCATACAAAGGAGACTTGTGATATCCCAGGCACTGTTGAGGGCAGGGAGTGATCGTCGGTGCATTGGCACGGACAATGAGCGGCTCTTGGCAGGCTTTCAGTGGGAGGGACACATAAACGAACCGAATACATACCAAAATAAGAGGGATCCAAAGACTATATAGGTAGCTTCCTTAACATAAATATAAACGCCAAAATATACAGACAATGCATTTTCGGCAACCTCAAGCCTACTCTTGCAACCATGGTCACCAATTTTGGCATTTAAATCTATGCTAAGAAGGATCGTAGCATGGACCTTTTCCGACATATTTCTGATACACAGGATCCTTAAATAAGGCAAGTGTAGAGCATACTTTATGTCTATAATTATTGTATCTCTTGATCGGAACAGTGCCTATAGCATAATACTACCGCCTTGAGTTTTCAGAAGAAAGGAGAGAAATTACAAACTCATATTTTTATAAAGCACACAAATTTTATTTATGAAAGGCTTTGTTCTCTCGAACCTCTGCCCTTTATTTTATAAGAGGATCCCTTTTATAGGCAGGGATTTGGAAACTATTCAAGATAAGGCGATAAGATTACATAGATTACACGGGATATTATAATGACACGTGGAAAGTAAGATAAGGTGACCGACAAACAAATAAAGTAAAGTGGCCGACAAACAGATAAGGTCTTCAATCTTGATCTTGACTTCGAGATAAGATTCGAATTCTTTTCTAGCATGTGTTTCTTCAGTCTTTGTAGATACATTCATGACTGGGCCCACTATTTTCGATTGGATCTTCATCACTTGAGCCTTCTTCTAGTTCCTTGTAATAAACAACCTCATCATCATAAGATTGTTCATCTTTAGCCATTATTATCTGGTGATTCTCATATGGTCTAGGAACCTTTGGGACTTTCTTGATTTCTTCTTCTGGAACTATTTTTGGTCGATCATAAAATCTTATCCAATCATTTTCAGGAGGGCATATGACATCTACATGACTTAGAATTGCACATGTTGAGTTTCTCTCTTTGAGACTTGAATCTGCCATATTGACTTCATGAAGATAAGTCATTAATTCTTCTTGAGGAAGGTCTGAAGTTTTATAATCATTCATGAAATCTGTAAACTTGGAATAGGTCCTCCAAATTTTCACTTGATTGTGAGTGTATAACCTCTTGGTTTGTGGATTCTGAAAATACGGCCTGTGAAGCAAAGCTACTGTGTAGAAGCTGTAACTTAATTGGACCGTTTATTTTTCATAAAATTAATTTCTCTTTGTAAATCTTTTATCTATTTTTCTAGAGGTTGATACTAGCTCATGAAAGTCTTGATGAGAGAAGAACTATGATCAGGATCTTCAATTGTCTCCAAAGTCTTTATCATAATCCATGTAGGAAATATGATGGGATAATTGAAAAGTACAGTCGCACACCATAAGTACCACATGTCTTCTTCTTGAAAGATTTTTCCAAGAAAAAGTCCAAAGATATTTAGGAAAGGCTTATCAGGGTTAAACCAAGTTGTTTTTGGGAGAATTTTGTGTTTCTGGAGAGTAATTGCCAAATAATGGAAGATGTGAGTCTTGGCAAAGAGTTTTATCTCTGCAGGTCTTACTCCTTTCATATATTTGAACTCAGGAGGAAATTGAGGAAACTTGGATGGAGAAGATGATGATGAAGATGGTGTCTCAGTGTTCATCATAATGAGGGGATAAGAATGAGAGGATGAAATTATTAGAATTGGTTTTTCAAAGGATTGCTTTCTGGATAGATAATCTGGGATCAGATTATTTTTTCCTTGGATGTGTTTCACAGTAAAATCATATCTTGAAAACCATTCTTTTAATATGAGAATTTGAGGATTTGGTGGAGTTTTATTTTTGAACTCTAACATTTTTGGAAATGAAGAGTTGTCAAGTTGTACCTCAAATTGGTGACCTCGAAGGTGGAAGTCAAACCTTTTGATTCCATATCTGACAGCAAGAGTTTCCTTATAGGTGGTATGATAATGAAGTTCACCATTGGTGAATTGTCCACTGGCATGTCCATAGTAGAGTTGTTGTCCTCCGATTTCTTCTATTAGAACTGCTCCCCAGTGATGATCACTTGCATCTGTCTGTAGTATTCTTTTGCCTTCTCCAGGAATCTTTAATGGCGGAGGATTCTTAGCTGCTTCTTTTAGAAATTTAACAGCTTCAGTTTGCTCCTTTCCCCAGGGTGGTGCATTCTTTCTAAGCATCTTAGAAAGCTTAGAGGTATGATGAGAAATATGAGGGATGAAGTCTCTAACATAATTCAGGATTCCTAAGAACTGTTGAATTTGTTTGGTAGACATATTCTCATCAGGGAAGTTTGGAAGATCTTCTACAAGATGAGGCTGAAGATGATATTTTCCTTGGGCAAATCGCATTCCTAGAAAGTCAACTTCTTTTGTTCTAATCTCAGATTTTCTTGCAGAGAGCATGACTCCATAACTATTGTAAATAGAATGGAATTGTTGAAAAAGCTGGTTAGCTTCATTAGGAGAGAAATGTAGGATGTCATCATTGTAGACAAGAGCACTGTGCAGAATAGGCTCAAATACCCGAACCATGACCTTTTGAAATAGTGATGGGGCGACTTTAAGCCCAAAAGGCAAGACAGTCCACTGATAGTGTCCATTTGGGATACAAAATGCCATTTTTGGGCGATCTTCTGGATTTAAGCCCAATTGCTAAAAACCCGATTTTAAATCAAATTTTGAGAAGATGAAGGCATTTTTGATGTAAGTGTACAGTGAGTTGATCTTTGGTATTGGGAATTTATCATCTTTGAGAAACAGGTTTAGAGGCCTGTAGTCAATAACAAGTCTTTTCTTTTCTCTGACTTATTCTGATCTCTTGTTGACATAGAATGTCGTGCAAGCCCACTAAGATTTTATGGGTTCAATTAATCCTTGCTTCATCATTTCTTGGCATTCTGCTTGTGCCATCTTGAGTTCCGAAGGGGACATTCCCAGATGTGTAGCTTTAGTGGGATTAATGTCTTCATTCATCTTGAAAGATAGATTTACATAGAACTCTTCTTTTTTCCACAATGGTTTAGGATGTTGGAAAAGATCATGGCCTTCAGCACATAGCTTTATTAACTGATCTCGGATTTTTGCAAATTCAGGAGGAACTTCTACCAAAGAAAAGAGTCTTGGAATTTGGCAAAAAGGCTTAAAGTTCCTTTTGTGCTTCACTCCATTTGCTAGAATCTGTCGTTTTTGGTTTTTGATTAAAATGTCTCTTCCGATCAGTATGTCTTTCTTCGACAACTCTGATCCAATAACTTTTGTCCAAATCGTGCAATCTAGAAATATTTTGATTCCAATTTTGGACTTAGTTATCAGATTTGTTTCAAATGATTCTCCATTGGCGGCTTTGAAACTTTGTTTATGACTCTTCCAGGCATGGGAAGGTAAAATGGTTGGATTCATAAATGTTCTTTGAGCTCCTGTATCAATAAAGGCAATCACCTTTATAGGGACATCATATTTTGATGGGGGGATGTATACTTCGAGATTTGGTAGAGGAGGGAGTTCAATTGAAGCAATTGTTAGATCTTTTTGAACTTCTTGGATCCTTAGAACTGGGAAATGTTTTGGTTCGGCTGAACTTTTAGAGTCTGCTGAACTTGACGTTTCTTCTTGAGATTCTTCAACGGAAAAAACAGTTTTTTTATTCGGAGAACTTTGTTCTTCATAGAGGGATTCAACATCATTATCCTCTTTTATTGCTAATGTATGCAATAGCTTTACTACTTTCTCTTTGTTCTGTGGACAGTCTTTGGAGAAATGTCCCTCCTTTTTACAAATAAAACATCTCTGGCCCTTGCTCTTTCCTCTGAAGGGTTTCTTCTTAAAGAATCAGAATTTTTTTTTCTTCTTGTACAAGGCCTTATTTTTCTTTTCTTTATTTGTAGAATGAAGCTTTGAATTTTTGCAAATACAATTTTCTTTGTCACACTTTATCTTCAAATACTTCTTCTTACAAATGCCCTTGTACTTATTCCAATTGTTCAGTATCTTGTCAATCAAGCTCTGTTGGCTACAGATCTTGTCTAGAGCAACCATTCCCATTTGTTGGATTTCTCCAAGTGTCATTTCTGTGATATTTTTGTTGGCTGCTTGCAAGATTCTCCACATTTCTTCTTGAAGTTCTTCTGGGAGAGAACTTATATAAGTATTTTTGAGACTTGGATCATTAAATCCATTCAACTGATAAAATCTGTGACATTCTCTGATAATGTCTTTCAAGATCTGTCTTTTTTAATGAACAACATTTTATCTCAAAATATTCGTTTTTAGCTTCTTTTTCAATCACAGAAATGTCTCCCAAGAAGTGAAATTGGAGAAAATGAATCACATCTAAAATAGGTTGGCTATGGAGTTGTTCTTGATAAATCGGACCAATGGATTGATACCATTCTTTAAGAACTTCGGTCATTCTAGCACAAAACTCTTCAACCACCTTATATGATTCTTCATACTGGACGATTTTTGCATCCATCCAGGCTTTGAACTCAAGGAATTTTTTATTCCACTGAGAAGGAGGAATTCCATCTATGGAGAAAAATGAAGACCCAGTATAAACAGGGGTGTTTATTTCTTTGGGATCTAGTCCAGGTGGTGTAGACGTTTCATCCTGTCTCACCATTAAAATTCTTGAGATATCAGCATATTCATCATACACAGTTTCTGCTTCAGTGGAATTCAACTCAGTGTTTTGCCAATCTCCTTCAGAAAAAGGTTTCTTCTTGAGTGGATTCGTACTCATCTTCTTTATTTTGGGAATACATTAACGGCATTACATAAGATAATGGTTTATGTGAAACCATTAAAGAAAGTTTAGGTGTTTGTATGGGAGATTCTCCTGACACAAAATCTTCTTCATCATTTTTTGTGTGAGGAGGAACAGATTGTTCTTTTCTTTTCCCAATAGGATCAAACTTTCTTGAGGTAAGGTTTGGAGGGATAAATGGGCTAGGATTTTGTATGGCTTGTGGAGCGTATGATGCAAAGATTTTTGAAGGGGGTATGAAATAAGGATCTGGTTCAAAAGAGCTTTCTTTGAGAGAAGGTTTTTGACTCTTAGAGGCAACATATCCTCTTAATTCTTCATACTGAGCTTTAACCTTTCTCAGTTCTCTTTCTTTTTCAACAAAGGTGGAGCTGATCCTTTCTCCTTTCAATTTCTGTACTTCTGCCTCAAGTTGTACCATTTTTTGCTTTATTTCGAAATAAAGATCTTGCAATCTATGGGACATATTTTTTATCTCCTTATCTAAGGAGTCAACTATCTTGTCAATTTTCTTGTCTATGTTCTGCAAGAATTCATTCTGAGCCACAACATTTTCAGTTTGCCAATTCATTACTTCTTCTGCTTGAGTAATTGGCCTTGTTGATCCATCAGTATTCACCTCGGAAGGAACCACAAAGGGTCTAGTCTGTATCTTTTTCACAGGATCAACTTTTCTTTACAAGGAAGGAAAGTTTGCATTATAAGAGGCTGAAGTGGAAGAGAACATCATACATGCTTGTGGTATGGATATCTGTTTGGTAGGTATTTCAACAGGTTTACACTTTTGTACTGGCAAAGGTTTTGGAGATAGTTTAGTTGGTGGAGGCCATGTGACCAAGGACAGGTCATTTGGTGGTGGAGGATACTTATGTTTTTTAAGGAATTTCAAGGCTTCTTCATAGAAAAGAAGTGGCTCATACTTCTTTCTGATTCCAACCCATGGTCCATTTTCAGGATCAAATCTCCTTTCAGGTTTCTTAGGAGATTTGCAAGGAGACTTCTTCTTTCTCCTTTTGGGTTCATCATCATCACTGTCATCATAGTCGCTGTTATCATAGTCCATGCAGCAATCACAATCTGGATCACACATCTCCGGTGCCACATCCCACATAAAGTGACCATTTATCTTGTCACTATAGATAGGAGTTCCATCAGCTTTAAATGAATAAACAGGAATTTTCTTTTCCTGTTCTCCTAGAGTGATCATCATGGTTAAGAAGACTGGGTTGGTTGAAGAAGAAGAAGATTCTCCTTCAGACTTGCAGATAGTCTTCACTCTGCCATCAGTGAGCCTTTTAAATGATGACTCAGTGGACACTATGGGTTTCGATTATTTTTTCTGTGCCTCATAGTCACTAATCCATTCCATAGGAATGAGTTTTAGTAACTCTTCTCTAGGGATTTTTCTGGGAACCTGGATGATGGATGGAGTTTTCTCCTCAGAATTTGTTATCACCATCAAAGCATTTTCTGAGATTTTGGAGTCCACCGGAAGATCAAAGAGATGATCTTGTACTCTGAATATGATTTGGTGATTTAGAGTAGCTTTAAATGCATCCGAGTCTTGAGGGGCTCCTATGAGTTAAACTTGAACTTGGAACCGATGTGGAAGAGTCGGATCTTTCTGATGGATATTAAAATTTAGAAATATGGTTAAAACCACACTTCCTACATTAAGTGTCGTGAGGACTATGCCAATTACTGCATCTTCATAGTGATGGAAGGTAGAGTCTATAAGAGAGACTCTAGCTGTAACAAGCATGCCTTTTCTTCCATGGAGAGTTACGATTAACCGGACTGCACCTAGATGTAGTGCAACGTAACCTTCTTTCTGCCATAATTTTATTAGATTTGGATTTATTTCCAGATCTACATACTGCTCTGCAGAAGTGGCATGAAGAGGACAAGAATCAAGCTTTGAAGTTTGGATGACTTCTTTCACTCCAAGTCTAGGGGTAGAAATAAGCTTTTTTATAGACCAGGTAAAGTTGGATTTGTGTCTTCTGAAAACATTATAAGGATTCAGAAGAGGAGGAACAGAACTCTCTATTTGAGCATCCTCGGGGACAAAGGTATACTTAATTAGGTTTTCGAGTTTGTTTGAAAGGGTCTTTTTACAGGATTTAGGAACAGAAAGGGAGATTTTTGAAGAAAGACTTACAGAGCTAGGACGAGGGTTTGTTTCACTCATGTTTTAAGAGATCTTCTTACTCACTCTCGACTAATAATATTATACCATATTCACCCGCTTTAAGAAAAAAAGATACAATAATTTGACAGTCGATGATAGCTTAAATGAATAAATTCGTACTACCTATACCAACAAATGCATTAGCCTTTTCGGTGACCAATCACTTAAGGACTCCAAAATTAAGCGTGTTTAACTTAGAGTAATTCTGGGATGGGTGACCTCCTAGGAAGTTCCTGGAAAGTGTGTGTGTGAGGATAAAAACACACTGAAAGATCTCGTGTTGGTTTGTGGGGAGAGTCGTTCATTCCTGAAAAGTGGCCAGGGCGTTACAAGACTCATCTTCACGCGCTCTGGTTCCATAGTTGAAGCTTGATCCACTATAGTTTGTCATGTTGTATGATTTTCGTGAGTTTGCAAGTGGCTTAGAGAGGGAGACCTTAAGATGGAAGAAGGCACCGAAGAAACGGACCCTAAAACTTAAATCGAAGAAGATGATGGAAACAATACATTAACATGTACTTGACGGAAGGATCACATTAAAACATTTTAGACCACATAGGAGACCAACTTGCAAAAAAAAAACTAGAGGATCGGGATAACACTTTTGTACAAAATAAAGGACCAAAGGGTGTATTTACCCTAAAATAAAATAAATACACTGTGTATTTCAAAATTTTGACCATTAAAATAGAAATTAATGACTAATGTTTAATTTCTTATTTCTTTTATAGTTACAGAGAGTGTTTTCAGTGAGAAAAATATTATTATGAGAAATGAGAAAATTAATAATAACCATTAGATTAAATTCTAAGATGAGATTATTTCTTAAGTTAAAAAAATATGTTCATCTTTTAAATTTTAAAAAAATCATATAAAATATATTATCTAAAAAGGTATTTTAATTATTAAACAATTAAATATTAGTCAATCAAATTATAAAATTACCAAGGTGACCCCATAACATCTCTCTTTTTTTTTTCATTGTAAAAGCAATCCATAAACAATACAAAAACGAGACAACAGGATTTTTAAGTTTGCAAAAAATTACAAGTGAAAAAAAAGAAAGGAATCAATTATCTTCAAAAAATTTCAATAGCTCAAAAGAATTACTTTGCATCTACAAACCCAAAAAGAAAATGCCAATGCCACTTTTTTTTATATATAATCAATCATGTCATTTACACCCATCAACTCCATTTACATAATGTAAGATGTGGAGGAAAAATTTCACCACATATAAAAACTAACTTATATAAAAAAAGTAAGGTTTGTTTTTAAAAAATTAAAAGATGAACGTGTTCTTTAAAAAAAATAAGAGGGAATTTCATATAATAATCTAATCTTAGTTTCTTATAATAATATTTTTTTCTCTCATCAAAGTCGCTCCCCAGCACAGTATACATGTATATACATAAACTCTGGTGAAAAAAATGTGTTGTTATGATAAATAAGAAAATGAACATCAACCTTCAAATCAAATGTTATTAGATTAAGTTAAAAATCAATTTATCTAACAATTTAAAAGAAACTATTTTTAAAAATTAAACATTTTCTTAAAAAACAAAACAAATCACCTAAATTTCATTATATTTTCTAATTAAAATATCATATTTTATTAATCTAATAAAATAAAATAAAAAATACAGCATCATCAAGAAAAGTATGTTCGCTACTCGGAAGAAAATGCAAAACCAATGAAAATAATCTCTCAATCTTTCCAATATGTTTTGAACAATGTTTTACGGTGAATTTAAAAGTCAAGCAATGATTAAAATTAGTCATAATAAAATTAAAACGACAATTCTTTGAAAACTATAAAAGTAAATAAACTCTTCAATTTCATCACTTTTGAGTAAATAAACACTTGCTAGTTGGAGAATTATAACCAGAAGAATTTGTGTTAAGTTTCCAATATAAAATAACCACCAATTATCACTGCATATGAAATATGCTTACGAAACTTTGGTTTATGCAGATATGAAAACTTAATGACATGTAATAATTATTATTGGAACAATTTGTTTTAAGTGAGACTGTAAAATAAGAGTTATATACTAATTTGAGAATTGATGGAATGTTTTTGTTGTATTTGTTGTGTAAAATGTTTTTTTTAATGATGTTAGGTTTTTTCTTTTTATTTTATTGGATTAGAATGAAATGTAATATTTTAATTAAAAAATATAATAAAATTTAAATTTGAAGGTGATTTGTTTCGTTTTTTAAGAAAATGTTTGTTTTTTAAAAATGGTTTCCTTTTTAATTAATAGATAATTTAATTTTTGAATTTAATCTGATGGTTAATGTTAATTTTCTTATTTATATATTCTCTTTGAAGGTGCTTTTAAGACAAAAAAAATTAAAAGAAAATTTTGAAATAACGTAATAAATGAGTTCGGGTAAAAAAAAAAGATTAAAAGTATTTGCGGAAAGAAATCAAATATTTGATTGTATTAAAGAAAATAATTATTTTGAACTGATATCTTTAATAAATTTATTATCTTTTAAAAATGATACATGTAGTTAATAAAAAAATATTTTTGATGAATTTATATACAAAATCAAATATTGTAATAATTTGTTAATCAGACTATTAGATGTATTATTTAACTTGAGATTCGATTTGTTAATCACTTATCTTTTTTTAAAAAAAATATTAACTTATTATTTTTTACTTTATTTATTTAAGTATATAATTTGAGTGTGATGTTTTAGGTACATATTATTCATACATGATTTTAATTTTATTTCATTTAAGTAAAAATATTATCCATTTCTAAAATTATTTTTCAAGAATTAAAATGATAATAAAAATTAAAAAGAGAAATGTTTTAAAATAGAAAATAATAATGGTATGAGATCTAAATAGACAAATTATTCCTTATAAATAATAAATAAACTATGATTATGATTTATTTGATATAATTTTATTTGAAATGATAATACCAAGAACAGAAATTGCTATTAGGAGACGTTTGGTAGGTGAATCTTTGTTGGATTTTTGAGATTGTAATTTAAGACTCTTTTAATGGGTCTGTTAACCACTAAAATTCTAATATGATACCTATAAAAAAAGGACACATAACGCCTTTGTGATTCCTTGAAGACAAGTCCTGAGATAAAAAAATAAAATAATTATAAAGTATATAAAATAATACTTAAAGATTTTTTGATTAAGTATCTCTTACCTAATAAACTCACTTCATTTTCTAAAACATATTAGGTCGGTCTGCCAATCAATAAAACTCTAATTTGGTACCTATATAAAAAAGAACAACACATAGCCTCTAAGACTCATAAAAAAAGAGCCTAAACTTTACGTGGTTCCTTGAGCATGCACCCTAAGATAAAATAAATAAAAATCAAGTCATGACTAGAAGCCTAATTTGGTTTAGAAGAGTGTTAAAAATTCTCGCATTAAATAAAATAAAATAAAATATAAAATATACAAGAAATTAAAATATATAAGTATTTAAAACACCACCATAATGATTTAATATTTCATTGTTAAATACTCACACCTAATAAACTTACTTACATAAACTTACTTTCATTCTCGTCGAGCACTAAAATTCAAACACTATGTCTAATTTAATTTAATTCATTTACCGGTGATGAATTATAAAAGTTATAACAAAAATAGAGCATCAAACAGTTAACAACTAGCGGTGATGGATTTTTAAAAATTACTGAAATACAGAATATAAGAATTTCATAAAAAAAGATGTAACGTTTCTAGCTGCATTTACCTATCTTACATCTTTTTCTCTTGGTTTTAGAAAACCTTACATCTATATAGACAACAAATCATACATACTGTACTAATATACACGTTATGAAGTAAAACTTTTGAAAGTTATAAGTTATAGAATAGAACTAAAAACCCTCCACCAATATTTATTGTAAATATGTAATCGAATTTGTATAAACAGCAAAACATACTTCTCTGTATATAGAGCAAGTCATTGTGTTAATGATATGCAATTTGTTATAACAGCCTCAAGGAGACATCAATAGATGTTAGCGTGAAGCGTCAAGGAGGAAATTTTTCCATTTTCTTCTGCCAAGATAGTAATCGTGGACCGTCCACTAAGCATGAATTAGTGCATGCAAGTTCACTAGGTGGGATCATCCCATATCATGTTTCAAGTTTAATCCCAGTTACTCCACAAAGATTAATATTTTTCCATAATAACTGTGGCCCTGACAAAGACGAGGATCAATAGCACACTTTCAATACATTGGATATCACATAATCCATATTGCTTGCATTGCATCTTGAACGTCCTGTCTCTAATGAACTTTTCACTGTCCAGAAAGTGTCTGTTCTCTATTTCCAACCATTCAACCATTCCAAATCTCCAAGCCAATGCTGGAAGTGCTACAAAGTCCCAAAATTGGAGTTAGGTAATTAGGATTGCTAAGATCAAGTATTTCCCTCCTCCAACATTTGGGAATGAAGGCTTAAACTACTCATGTGACCTATCAGGCTGTCTATCATCAAAAGAATGTCAGACATTCTACTATTTGACTTATCCTGTGCTTCAAATCTATAGATTTTGCTTTTGACTTCAATCCAGCTACAACCACAATTGGGTTTTACATCTTTGCGCTTCATTAAGGTTCGCACCCGTGCTACCTGATTCCACCAAGCAACACTTGCGTATAGATTCGCTAGTTGTTGAAGTGTTGCAGAGCATTCTGGCTCCAACAATAACCGACTCTCTGCTGCCTGGATGCCAACCCAAACATTTCCATGCAACCTAGAGGAAGAGAGTAGGGAACCCCATATTACAGCATTGGGAGAAACAGGCATATTTTGAATGAAATCACAAGCCTCCAGAAGAAAACCAGCCCGACCAAGAAGATCTACAATGCATGAATAGTGATCTAATTCTGGCTGAACCCCATGCTCAACCATGGAATTAAAGCAAGCTTGACCTTCTTTGACAAGACCTCCATGCCGACATGAGGACAAGACACCAAGGTAAGTAATGGCATCAGGATTTACCCCTTGCTTTATCATCATTTCAAAGAGATTAATTGCCTCTTGTGCAAGCCCGTGCTGTGCATACCCAGTAATCATGGTGTTCCATGTGACAACATCCATGCCCACCATATTTTCAAATATATACAAGGCATCATCAATTGCCCCACATTTGGAATACATGGCAATGAGAGCATTATTGATGTGGAGGTAAGAATGAAAACCCATCTGAATTATTTGACAATGAACCCCTCTCCCATGTCCCAGTGCTCCGTTGCCCATACAAGCACTTAAAAGACTAGTGTATGTAAAATAATTTGGTTTCAATACTAAACCCTTCATCTGATGAAAGAGCTGAAAACACTTGTCAATATGCCATTCTTGGGCAAAACCCACAATAATTGTTGTCCATGAAACTACATTTCTCACAGGCATTTCTTCAAACACACGGTAAGCATCACCCAACAAGGCACACCTACCATACAAACTTATCAAAGAACTTCCAACATAAACATTGGGAATGAACCCAGTTATTATTGCTAAGCAGTGATATTGAATACCTCCCCAAAGATCACGCTTGGACCCACATGAGCTAACAGCATGCAACAAGAAGCACACATCAATTCCCAGCCCCTGTTCCATCTGCAGAATAGAAGACGGAATACTCATTTCAGTTGTAGCCGAATTGTTACCAACAGGATGGTTTGCATTGTTTTCCAGCATATCCTCAACAAGCATTAGATGACTCCGACAACTCTCAATATCAATACCAATCTTTTTGTTGGATACGAGATTAAGGACTCTTAGTGCATTATCCAACTTTGCGTTTGATCTCATGGGTGCTAATATGTGGGAAGAGAAAGACCTATATATTACATTTTTAAGGAGAAATGTCAGGAATGCATTCATTGCTTGAATCCTTGGAGGGAATATTGCTGTCATTCTAATTGGATCGAGAAGTCAAGCTGGTGTAATACATTGAAGCTGACAGTTTCTTTCTGCCTTGATTTTTCAGATTTAAAAACAAAGATCAAGCAAGCCAACCATCTCCAATTCAACAACCAGAATCCTGCTAACCAAGCAAGGAAAAGTAAAAAGATATTACCCACAGATATAAAACAAAGAAGTACTTAGGAAGAGAGTTGAAGAATACGTATTGTCTAATAACAACAATGGGATCACGGTACTGTTTCATCAGTCATCCTTGACCTAGAAAATAATTTGTTTGGGGTGTTACTATAGTTGAGATAAGTATAGAAAAAGAGAGAGAGAGAGAGAGAGAGAGAGAGAGAGAGAGAGATGTAGAGAGTGAAAACTGTATTCTGTTATTCTCATCCCATGAGATATTTACACTCGCTCTATTTATAGAGCTTATAAGCAACACATAGTACAATACTTTAGTACATCAACAGGGATATTGGATAAGTTACTAGAATCATAAAGTCATTCATAGTTGTTAAAATCTAGATAACACATTACATACTGTTAATCTTAAGATAATTACACAAAACATGAAAAGAAGGGTCTGAAAAATATGATTGAATGAATATTTTCTGATTGATTCTTCTCAATGTACAGGGGTTCCTATTTATACAGCTAAAACAATTAATTCTATGCTAATCTCACCCAATTATGCTAATTACAAAAAAAAGGAACAAATAGAAAAGAAACATAATATTTTACAACAAATTAGATATAAACTGAATCTTTAAAATGTTATGTAACTTGTTGTCATGTAACTTATGTTGTCTTTCTATCTATTATTTTAAGTGCTTTATGTGTTGTCTATCTATAAGTATGTTTTTTATTTTTTTAATAATAGGTAGAATACCTAGAGTCTCAAATCTACAAGTCACCAAAGACTCCACCATTCTAGGTAGAATCTTGATTATGACAACCTTGATCATTAAGTAATTAACTGCCCAAACCATCCTAAAATTGAGACTTTGGCCTACAAAGATGCCCCGGCACTATTGAGGAACCAGTGGTGATGATGATGAGGGTGCTCTGTAATTACCAGCTGGATTGAATGAGTAAACATGTAAGTTGATACTGGATTACTAGTTATTCTAGGAAGGCACTAATTAACCTAACAATAAGACGTATTTGACCTTGTATTGGATTGGATCGGTTCCAAAACATAAATCCAAAATTCAATATGATCCAATAAAAAGTTTCAGTTTTTATGGTTTTCGATTAGTTTGGTTTTCAGTTTTTTAGGATCTTGATTTTTTTGGGTCGGTCTTATAAAAATAATAACAAAATCCAATCTCATGTAGAACTACTCACATTACTAATACTAATGATTATTGATTCCTCAATCATCATCTAATAATTTCAAACACAAAACATTTCATGATCCCAGAAAGCAAATCAATATCATATTAACAGGACAACAATACAATAACAAGTTTCCTGTGCACTAATAATTTGCATCCATCAACTCAAGAATTTCACGCCAATCAACAAATTCACATTTCAATGATAATCAAGCTAAAGTAATCACACTCTCTAGGGCCACATCAATGCAATAAGAGCTGAAATTCAACAGGAATGGAGTCTAGAAAGTAATGGAACCAGACCAAAATGAAAGATGTGAAAAACGAACTAGGTGAGCTACTGAGCTTTGAATTGTAACGAGGTAAACCATCAAATTACGGGGAAATTGCTTCCATATCAAATCAAGCACGTCAATTGAACAAATACCATGATTATAAAGACCAAAACTTCAAAATCATCCAATTTTGACTCTCTTTCGGTACAAAAATTGATGTATGATTCTACCCTACTGGTTGCTACACAAATTTTCAACAATCGGACATAGCAGACGTACATTCGTATAAAATAGAACAAAGGAAAAATGCGTAACAGAAAAACCTAGGGTTGGTGAGTGAATCGTTACTTCTTCTTGTGCGCCTGGACGAATTTCGAGTTTTTGGCATCCTCCTCTGCGAAAAATCAAGCCACGGGTGATCAGATTCAGAAAGGAAAAATATACAAAAAAAAATCAGAAAAAAAAAGTTGAAAAATAGATTTACCAGTGAGACCAAGGGAAAACTTGGTGATAATGGTTCCGGTGTTTCCATTCTCGCTTGAAGAAAACCAGCCAAGGATCGAATTGCCGCATTTTTTTCTTCTACAAACCTACGCTTTCTCAGAGATCTAACTCTCATCTTTCTTTCTTTTTTTCTTTTGTCTGGTGAGGGGAGGTAGGAGTGAACCCTGCTGTTCGGTGACCCAAATGCTCTTAACCAGAGGTCTCTTTAGTCTATCTTTACTATCTCACCCTCAATTCAATGGGCTTTGGATTGGCCCAACTCCAAATTACCCCGCTTCCAAATCAGGCTTCAAAAACGGGCTCTATAGTATTAAATTTTATTTTAATTAAAACATTGTAAAATAAGAATTATTCAACTTTATTTTAATAGAAACATTGTGATATAGTCAGGGTGACAATAATTCACTGGTATCATTAGATTTTATTTTAATTGTCAAGATTCAAATAAAAATGGACATGATATTTTTTAAGTGGTCATCTGATCACTAACTAACATGAAAAAATTTATTATTTTTGATAAATATAAATTTTATCATATATAGATGTTTAAAATAAAAAAATTAATTAACTTTTACACGTTCACATGTTAAAAAAGCTATCTCAGTTGGTTGAGTATACTACCTGTGTTATACTATTGTTTTAGGTATCCTATCATATGCTTTGTTCCTAATAAAAATAAAATAAATACAGTTTGCATTTATAAATTTCGACCATTAAAATAAAAATTAATGACTGGTGTTTAATTCTTATTTTCATTTATGGTTATAGGGAGTGATCCGGTGAGAAAAATATTATTATGAGAAATTAGAAAATTTATAACAATTATTAAATTAAATTATAAGATAAGATTATTTTTTAACTTTAAAAAAACACGTTTATCTTTTTAACTTTTAAGAAACATATAAATAATATTATCTAAAAAAGTATTTTGATTATTAGATAATTAAATATTAATCAATCAAATTATAAAATTATAAAGGTGACCCCGTAGTATCTCTTTTTTTTACTGTAAAAACAATCGTTAAGCAATACAAAGAATAAAGACAACTTGATTTGTAAGTTTGTAAAAAATTACAGGTGGAAAAAAAAGGAATCAATGATCTTCTAAATATTTCAATAACTCAAAAGGATCCGCCAATGCCATTTTTTTTAATCACATTTACACCAATCAACTCCATTTACATAATGTAAGATGTGGAGGAAGAATTTTTCATCATATCAAAAAATAACTTATATAAGAAAATAAGGTTTGTTTTTAAAAAATTAAAAGATGAACATGTTTTTTTTCAAAAAAAAAAATGAAGAGGTAATCTGATATTGGGCTCGTTTGTTTAAACTTATTTTAAGAGATAAGTGTTTTTTTAATTAAAAAAACACTTATTTTAAATTTTGACGTGTTTGTTTAAAGTTTCAAAAATAAGTAGAAGCTGGAAATAAGCTAATTTCAGCTTATTTTAAGAAACAACTCTGATTTGCTTATTAAAAAAGTGATTATAAAAGAAACGCTTTTTATAATCACTTTTTTAATAAGCTTAAACAAACGGGTCCATTGTAATTTAGTGTAACGGTTGTTATTAATTTCTCATAATAATATTTTTCTCATTCAACCCCTACACAATATACATGTGTGTATATATAGACTTTGGTGAAAAATGTGTTGTTATGATAAATAAGAAAATAAGCATTAACCGTCAAATTAAATCTTATTAGATTAAATTAAAAAATCAAATTATCTAGCAATATAAAAGAACCCATTTTTAAAAAAATCAAAAATTTTATTTAAAAACAACACAAATCACCTAAATTTCATTATGTTTTCTAATAAAAATATCATATTTCATTTTAATCCAATAAAATAATGTAATATAAAACAATACAGCATCATCAAGAAAAATATGTTCGCTACTTGGGAGAAAATGCAAAACCAATGAGAAAAATCTCTCAATTTTTCCAATATGTTTTGAACAATGTTTTACAGTGAATTTAAAAGTTAAGCGATGATTAAAATTAATCATAATAAAATTAAAACAGAAATTCTTTGAAAACTATAAAAGTAAATAAACTCTTCAATTTCATCACTTTTGAGTAAATAAACATTTGTTAGTTGGAGAAGTATAATAAGAGGAATTTGTGTTAAATTTTGCATACAAAATAACCATCAATTATCATTATGTATGAATATGTGTTAAGTTTCTCATTTAAATTAACTATCAATTATCACTACGTATGAAATATACTTATTAAACACATATGAAAACTTAATTACACGTAAGAATTATTATTGGAACAATTTGTTTTAAGTGAGACTTTAAAATAAAATAAAAGGGTTATATACTAATTTGAGAATCAATGGAATGTTTTTATTTTATTTGTTGTGTAAAATGTTTTTTTAATGATGCTGGGTTTTTTCTTTTTATTTTATTGGACTAGAATGAAATATGATATTTTAATTATAAAATATAATGAAATTTAAATTTGAAGGTGATTTGTTTTGTTTTTTTAAAATGTTTGATTTTTAAAAAATGATTTCTTTTTTACTTAATAGATAATTTAATTTTTGAATTTAATCTGATGGTTAGACTTAATTTTTTTTATTTATCATGACAATATATTTTTCACCGAAGTCACTCCCATGTATATATACACATACAGAGAAAGATACATAAGCTTTCGTTCTTTGAGAGAATTTTGTAACAACGTAATAAATGAGTTTGGGAAAAAAAGATTAAAAGTATTTGTGGAAAGAAATCAAATATTTATGTATTAAAGAAAATAATTATTTTGACTGATATCTTTAATAAATTTATTATCTTTTAAAAATGATACATGTAGTTAACACAACAAATATTTTTGATGAATTTATATTCAAAATCAAATATTGTTTTAAAAAGTATTTGGGAAAACTAGGAATACTTAGGTCGCGTTTAGTTACAGAAAATTATTCTACTTTTTTGAGAAAAGTTTTCCGCTTGTTTTCCAAAATTTTCATCTCTTGGAATAACTAGAAAAATTTTGAAAACTCGTTTAGATAATGGGACAGTTTTCCAATTTGAAAAACTAGAAAACTAGAAAAGTTGTTCAAGTACATTCAGTTTTCTAATTTTTTTTCAAACATTCTTTAATTAAAATTAATTGAGACATATCTTATATATATATATATATATATATATATATATATATATATTATTTATGACAATATGGTATAGTATATGCATCACATAAAAATTATAACAAAAATTTAAAGTAATATTAAAATTATGATAAAAATTTAAAATAATATTAAAGTAATATTTCAAAATAGTTACAATGAATCAAATTTATTGCCTTCGGTGACGAGTCACATTGTAGTTATTCCATAAGCTATTAGCAATTAATTCCCGTAATTGAATCATTGCATTGTTATCAGTCATGTCTACAACAAAACCTTCTTGGATGGTGGTGGAAGTTTCATTTGAAAGTTCTAAATAGTCTTCCACATACATTGTAAATAAGTTATCAGCCCTATCTTCCATCCTAATATAGTTATGCAACGCACAACATGCATGTGGAATCAACATTTGACGTCGCAACGGATAATTTGGTATATCTTTCAGAATATGAAATCTAGCCTTAAGAACACCAAATGTGCGCTCTATAACATTACGAACTGATGAGTGTACGTAATTGAATAATTCTTCTTTTCCTCTCATTCCTCCACCACGTTGAAAATCACTACGATGGTATTGTTCACCTCGATAAGGGGCCAAAAACTCTTTTACATTGGGATAACCACTATCTACGACGTAGAAATGATCTATAAAAAAATAAAGACAAGTTAGTTAATAAATTCAAGTTTGTAACACCCCTATTTTTATTTTTATATTAAAATTTTGAAGAAATTAGATTATAGTTCTTTAGAACATTTTAATCTATGTATTATTTATGATTTTTTAGAATTTTTTGGAATTTTTGAATTTTTTAATAAAATAATATTTTTTAAATAATTTTAAATTCATATAAGTGACTTAAAATTTAAAATATTTATAAGAAAGTGAATTTAAATTATAAGAAAATTTTCTAAAATCCGTTTCAAGTAGACTTATCTAAAAATTATCAGTTTGAGAAAAATTTTAATTTTTTCTAATCATTAAAAAAATTAGAAATGTATCAATAAATTTTTATTAACAGAAAATTTAGATTTTTAAAATTTAAACTTTATATTACTTATTATAAAATTAGTGAGGACTGATATAATATCGTTAAATTTCAAAAAGGACTGATTTTGAATATTTAAAATATACCGAGTGAAAGGTTACTATTTGGCTTAATAATTCTGCCGACAGTTACTATGCAAAACATTGTGCATATACAAAATTTTCAAAAGATGCACAGTAACCAGGAATAAAAATTCAAAAAATGCACAGTACTTTTATATTAAAATAATAGAATGCATAGTAATTTTTTCCTATAAATACCGAAGGAATTCTTCTTTAGAATTCACAATTTCAGATTAAGTTTTCTTAATATAGTAGTGCTAGTGAGATAGTGGTGGAAGTGAGAGAGAGAAAAAAAAATTTTTTTGAAAGAAGGTTCTGCTAAAATTCGAAGGTACGAATACCTCTCTTTTATATTTTTTAGGGTTATTTTCATATCGTTTTTAGAAATCTATTATTATACTGGAAATAATATTATTTTAAGTTACTATTCTGTATAGTAAAACACTATTTCAATAGTAAATTACTATTCAAATAGTAAATTACTATTTACTGTTACTATTTACCTTTACTATTTACGTTTTACTATTTACCATTACTATTCACGATTTACTATTTACCGTTACTATTCATATTTTACTATTTACCATTACTATTTATAATTTACTATTTACTGTTACTATTCACATTTTACTATTTACCGTTACTATTCATGATTTACTATTCACTATTCACTATTCAGAATTTACCATTTATGTTTTAAGTAGTAATCTTAATTTTCATCTTATAACTATATTAAAATGAAATTGGTATGTTTTAGAACTCGGAGACGAGACGCGTACGGATCTTCAATAACGAATCAGGATACAAGAGGTAAGGGGGAGCGAGATAAGAGTATAATATGAAAAGACATAAGAATAATAGGAGGAGTCTCATACTCCTTTTAAATTTGATAATATTATTATTTTAAAATATTAACATTTTAACTTAAAATTTTTAATAAATTTTAAATTAAATATCTGATGCAACTAACTCTAACATACCTATGCAAGGACCTATACTTTTAAAACCTATATGAACTGGACTATACCTATGCAAGGACTTGGACCACTATGACTCATATGGACTGAACTATACCTATACAAGAACTGGATTATATAGACTTACATAGACCTATACGAGGAATTGACCAAAAGGACTCAAATTGACTATATTAATAACCATTAGACTTTGAATTATAATATTTATAAATGATGCTTTATTGACTTGATGTTGATTGATATTTAATTGTGATTAATAATATTTGATGTGATTGATGATATTTAGTTATAATTGATAATGCTTGATTTTAATTGATGATTTTGTGATGTGAAGTTTGAGCATATAGTGAGCATGACGGAAAGCTAAACTCTGTAAGAATTTTCTTACCTTACTCTTTAAATTTTTACTTTAAATCTTCTTTTCTTAGAAATTATTTTTATTAACTTTATTTTCAATATTTAGAATAAAAAATTAGTATTTATTTTAGAAAGAAGACATTTTATGAAAATTAATAACAAAATGGGATAATTAAATCTTGAATTAAAGAAAATTTTTGTAATTTTAAGTATTTTTGCTTAATGATTTAAAGATTATTCTCTTTTAATAAAATAAAATTTTTAAAAGAAAATTATTTTATTTTTCCAACTTAATAACTAAAGATATTTGGAAATAATTGAGAATTTGATATTGTTAAGATTCAATTTGAGAAAGATTATGTAAAAGTTTTATATAAAAAAGTTTTGAGATATTTAAGGCTTAGAAACTCAATTTCAGTGAGATTCGAAAACTGTACCAAATTTATTTCTGTGGGACAGAAATTTAGAAAATTGAGAAAATATACAGTTTATTGAAATGATGTTGTAAACCTTTAAGGTATTTAATAATTGAGTTTCTAAAAGTCTTAACCAACTAAATACACGAGTAGTTCATGCATCATGAATCATTAAAGTGAAATAAATGATATTGTCTGGGGATGAATTATAGAAACTGAGGATACATTAGAGGAGGCTTAATTACGAGTCTTGGGATGAGAGAGTGTGAAAGGGTGCTTCAGGGGACCTGGGGTAGCTCCCTAGTGTCGGGTACTTTCACAATAAAAACTTTCTCAATCTAACTAGTCTCTAAGTGTTTCCATGTCAGTTGAGCTATCCATATTATTATTATCCAGACTTATAGAACAGTGTAAACTCCTAGTTGGCCCAGTGCAAATTAAAATTTAAGGGCCCACATATATAGGTAAGTTATGATGAAGATATTGCATAACATGCATGCATTTATAATTGATTGTGTATGTGATTGTGACTGATATTATTATGTATTGGTTTGTGAAAACCCTTGTTGCTTATGTCTTATCCGAGAATATTATATTCTTTTTCTCGCTCATTTCTCCGTGTTTTGTTTCATATATTTTAAATTGATGGTTCAGAGGGAAGGATCAACGAATCTCGACAGTGAATATAGCACGTTCTAGAAAGGGAGCTCGGTATGAATACCATGGTCCAATGAATAAATAAAGTTATTAAGTAACTGCTTCTGGGCCATGGAGTTTCCTCTCTTTCTTATAAAGTTTAATATTTATTTTCTTCGGATGAATGTAAAATTACTTTATAAAGTTTTAATAATATTTATGAGGTATTTCAGAAATGATGTATTTAATTTATTCCGATAGTTTCCTTTTAACAATCATTTCTTTAGTAAAAAAAAATATACGAATTTTTCTAGTATTATTAAGGTGTAACAGAGGGTGTTACAAAGTTACTATTGTAATATATTTTCATATAATAAAGAGTCATACCGTTGGTAGGTATAAGAAATTTGTTTGCAGTTCTATATACTGCAAATACGCGGGAATCATTAATTGTTCCTTCCCAACCAGTATAGACAAATGTGAACATCATATCATGTGAGCAAACACCCATGACATTTTGGGTGACAAGAACTATTTTCCTTCCACGAAAAGACTTCTGTTTACGTGCTGGTGCCCATGCTGCCACATGAGTTCCATCGATGGCACCAATGCAATTCTAAAATAAAAAAAATTATATTTAAACTAATTTAGAATGAAATTAAAGAAGTTCAAAGTAGTAATCATATTATACCTTGAAGTACGGATACCATTTAGGATTTCCTAGAATTTTTGGTTGAACTTCACCTCGATCAACAGGTCTAATTACAGTTGTACCAAATGCCTTTAATGCTCTTAACACCTTTTTAAACCACACATGAGTTATTCCAGTTGAATGTTGAAATCGATTACTGACTAGTCTTTGTCTTGTGCCATGACATAAGATCCTTAATCCCATTGCCAAACCTTCCTCGACGCTAACATTTCTTGAATCATTTAATAGATTTAACATCTTCAACCTATCGCATAAATTTAAAAACACATGTGGCTTCATGCGAAATGATTCATAGCATTGTGAAGGGTTTCCACATAATATTTCTCTTATATATTATTTTCCACTAAGCATTGACGTCCTACAAGGAACTCTATCAACAAAGGTACGAGTATGTTCCTTCAAGAATAAAAAAACATCATATCCATTTCCATATCCATATCAGATTCTTCATCTGAGCTGTGACTATTATTCGATGAATCTCACATAACATGCACATCCATATCCAACTCTGTGGAACAACAAATTTCTATCATAATTAATGTTATAAACTAAGTAAATATAATCATATACATAATAATGCTCAGTGTTTTAATGTACTGATAAAACATTCATAAGTAGTAAATCCAAAAAATTATCATAAATAATTCAACTCACGTGCTAACATTCATAAGTCAAGAAGAAAATTCTAAAAATTATTAAAAATAACTCCTAAAAATTAATATAACGCAAAAACATCAAACCAAAACATCCACCCAACCCTTTCTCCTATCTTTAGACATAAGTAGAAAAATCTTCCTCCAATTCGGGTCAACAAAATACCCAATGGACTTGTTATAAGAGGCAGTGCCAACACCAGGTAACTCATCTAATGCAGTCAGGCAATTTGTAATAGAAAATTCTTCAGTAGCTTCATTGGGTTGTGATTTGTAACGTTCAGTCTTGGCTATATCTCTTTCCTTTCTAGCAACTATAGATTGGGACCATGCATCCATCAGTGCATCAATCTTATCCTTTTTAGAATTTTTTTTAATCCTTCTATTACAATCTAAAGACTCCAAATCAACATCATAATTACATTTTCCTCTGCTACCACCCTCACCTCTACTACTACTATCACCTACACAACCCTCACTTATACCAATTCTACCTCCATCTACGCCTAGATATTCTTCCTCAATTTTGTGTTCTTCTTCTGAACTTTGAGGTGCTGTAGTTGAAGCATTATGAAAAGCACCAGTTGCAGAGGAATTACTAAAGACAATATTCAATAATGGGTATAACTTGCAACCTTTTTTCTTGAAAGATTTGTAGATTTTATCTCGCTGCAATATAATAAATTAACTTATTAATGTATTATGTCGTCAAAGGGTAAGAAAATTAACAATTTGGAGCACAATTCATACCTTAAAAAATTCATCCCAAACTCCGTTCTCAGCAGATACAATATTATTATTAGAGTCCCATGTAACACCAGTTTTACTTATTAGCTCACTGAATTTTGAATGCACACCTCGCATTCGGTGGTACTTTGCCTTCAACTTATCAGCACCATATCTTTTTGTAAATTTCATAAATATAATTTCATCCCTTTCTTCCCAATCAGTTATTTTAAAAGTTGGATGACCATTGGGATCCCTATTGACCCTATCTGCTAAGATCTATAAGAAATACTTTTCACATTCTTCACTCCACTCCATAGCCTCCCCATGTTGAGCATGCCCACCCATCTATTTAACAACCCAAACGTAAAAGATTAATTTTAATCTTAGATAAAAACTCATAAAAAATTAAATATAAAACACCAAAATTAATAAACACATGATTTAGAATTCATAATATCTCATAATTAATAAGCTTAATCCTTTAGGACACACCTAAATTAGTCAAATTTCTTACCTACTATCTAGACCAAATTTTGTCTCAAGCTCAAACCTTTATTTACAGATTTTGAGGTGTAAAGTCCTTCATTTGTAAAATTATTGATACTATTATGATCCTAATAAACAACTGAAAGTTCTAAGCCATTGTGCTCCTAACAAACAACTATTGCTACCATTGTGCTCCTAAGGTATTCAACATGAGTAATAGCTTGATAGGAGGACGAACATGAGTGACTAAAAATCATAAAAAATGATGCAATATAAATGGTGATCTGCTCTTTTAAGCCTTGCATTGCATTCCTTTTTTTCATGCTTTCGTTTTCATTTTAGCATTGTTACAGTAAAATCTAGAAGCAAGTGGTGGATATCACTCATTGACCCAGTTCAAATAAAAAATAGAAAATAGTAGCTTTAAAAAAAAAGGGAACACGGTAATACAATTACTGCAGCTAATAGAAGAAAGAGGCAGAAGAAATATGCACGCTTTAAAGAAAGCTTACGAAACTATAATAATCTCACTGTTGTGTGTTCCTTCGTTGGAAGAGGAAACCAGAGTGATGCTAAGGTTGAGATTCAAAGTGCACTAAAGGTTGAGATTCACTTGCTTATCTATATCCATATCATATATTTATATTATAATTAAAGGATGCATAACTATCCGAAGAAAAGAAACTACATGATGCTCACAAAGCACACCTGTTTGATGGCTTTAATAACAATTGGATATTAGAAAAAAATGAACGAAAGGACAAAATAGTTTTACAAAAGGAATGTTGCAAAAAATTCATTATACATATATAATAAAATTAGAAAGTTAAGCGTTAAAAAATAGTGTGGGATATGCATATGGGATGCTGCAAACATTCAAACCATATCAACAAAGGCTCTTGAGAATGGCCTGTTCTAGGCCAGTAATGACCACGATACCGAATTAGAGTGGTTCAGGAAACAATAGAACAACCAATATTGCTAATTTTAGCTTAAGCGGTGGTGTGAAAGACCAAACATTAGGACAATGATGAGTGAAGCATAAACCAATCCCTTGTAAATGTGAGTGAGAGTCATCATGTCATTTCTAATAATCTCAGGGTACATTACCTGATTGACAAGAAATTACAATAAAAGACTTTCTACTGATGAACTAAATCAGAAATTAAAAGAAAATAAATCAGAATGGTTTGTGCATAACCAGTGCACATCCATTATATATTTGGTTGCTGTTGTCTATAAAGGCAAATTAGAATGGTTTGTGTATGCCTTTTTTTAATTAACCAGCTGAGAATAATCAATATAACAACAGCTGCAATATACTTTATATCTAACACTCCATATAGTCTATACAGATCAGTAGGCATAATGCTCCTAGTTTCCTATATCCTACCAAAAGGTGTATTTGAAATAAATTAAAGGACAAGACTTATATATCTAAGGTTGTCAAACTTCCAAACATTTATAGACTCAACTCAAACTTGGAAAACTGTTAAACTTTTATAGACAGTCAAGGCACATATCATCAGTTAACTAAAGAACTTGATAGCAAGCATGCATAAAACTTTACTTAATTCAAACCAATTAACTAACCAGGCTGCACATATATTAATAGTTATCTTCAATTAACACGGTAATACACTATTAACTGTCTTTTTCATAATGAGATTTTCTAACTTTTCTTTTTCAATTTGATTTCTTGATTACTGCTATTTTATTGTGGTCTCTGTTTCTTTGTTAAATTAGTTATTGTCAATAATCATCACTATGTGGTGATTCGGTTCCATAGCAATAGAGATGTCCCCTTGCTGCCAAGATAACAGTATGTGTTGAATATAACATAAGTATGCATGTAATCCTCCTGACCCACCCAACAAGATTCCAGTTCTGAAATCTTTTCTCGTTTCTTTTCCTTCCTCTCCCAATTTTTTTCAACCAAGTCCATGAGTGTAATTGATAAGAAATAACTCATCATTCTTAATCAAATGTTAAAGAAGGAAATACCTCAAAGTTAATCTTTCTGAAGCAATAATTCTGAAATTGGAAGCTGGGGTATGAAGAAAGGATTCACCACCGGTGAGGATGAAAGCTCGAAGAAGAAGATGGAGAAAGGATGCGCCTCATGGTGAATGAAGAAAAGAAACATAAAACAGATGAGAAAGAAAACGGGGTGCTCTTAAAACAAAGGAGGCATTGGAAGAAGACGCGCGCGCGGTAGAGGAATTACAGAATACCGCGTATTCTAATTTTCACTTTTTTCAAAAAACATTTTAAAATAGTTTTCTGATTTTCTTAAAAAATATTTCTATTTTTCCATAAAAAAATTTAAATAATTTATAAATATACAGCTTTTCTATTTTTTACATTTTTCTAAAAATAATTTTCTATTTTTTTGGGAAAACTTATGAACTAAACGCGCCCTTAGAATTTATTTTTATTTATAATTCTCACTCATACGTTCCCACCAAAGGGGGTTGGGATCCTAATTCCTATCTAGTCCTGAAGTTTTTTTATAATATAAAAATATAATTATATCTCAAATATAAACTTATTTAAACATCTATTACATATTAAATTTTTATCTAAGATTATTTGAAATACGAGAGTGATCATAATTTGAAAAATTGATATAATTTTTCTAGAGATCTTTTAATCATACCAAACATATTTATAACATGTTTGTCATCGATCCCCGACATTAATGTTTTCTGTTAATTAATGACATGGTGATCCGGTCTGGACACCGGCCCCTAAAGTTGTGACTTCAGCACGACTGTTCCAAAGGGGCAACCGGCATCCTGGCGCAAGACCGACTCATCGGCAATCCGAGGTAACGTTTGAGAGAACAGATACTTCATCTGTTCTCGTTTCCTTGTTACGTATAACCGATTGCCTCAGCCATTTTGAGAGGTTGATCCAGACCGATCAACCGGTTTCCATTCTCCAACGTGCGACTGGTGTCATGGTATACATCCGGACTCTAATCCCGAGTTAGGCATTCTCCCTTCACCGGTTAGTCCGGATAACACCATGCACACCGGATAACATACACGTCACCCGACAGAAGACGATGGGCATTGCTATAGGGACCGATCAATAATTCCATTTCCCATACTACGAGCCATAATCTGCTCCTGGGAATGATCAACTTGTCCCCTAAGTCTAGCCCATACTCCCTACGCTCAATATAAAATAGCCACTTGCCTGCTGAGTACGCATTAAACAATAATATACTTGCTTAATGGAGGTTGGTGGTTCCCCACTAACAGGTCCTCATAAACCGAGCCAATCAGGTATAAGAACTCACTTCAGTTTACTGGAGAGAGGTTCTGGGTTTTGGGTTCTGGTTCGACATTTTTCTCCCAAATACTTCTATCTGATACCTGTGACATTTACATTCCATACTTGGAATATATTACTGACTTGAGCGTCGGAGAATCTTGACAGGTGACACCACCTTTCGCCCACACCAACGCGTGAGGTCGATGTGAAGGATCTCCAGGACGTCAAGACCGCTCTCTTCATACAGATACACCAGATACACACATCGGATATTCACAAAACCGGCCTTCAGACATATAATTTTCTCACTATTTGTGACTGGCCCGACTCTTGGACCCTGATGCAGGACAGATCACATGGTAAATGACATGTCATGTCATCATTGACACATCATGAGTTAACAGCGCATTTATGATGGAGATCTATAACCAAATTAAACAACTTTTTAAGGACCAAAAATATAATTAAGTCATCAAAATAGTGTGTTTTCTTACTTGTAGTGACAAAGTATTCCTTGTGAATATAAAAAAGGTTATATGTTTATAGGTAAGTTAATAATCAATTTTTATTCGTAACCCTTATTTATTATGCAAGAGTACAAAAGTTGTTCCCCTATTGTAACCATTTAATTAAGGGATTTTTAGAAATAAAATTTATTCTCCCACATAATTATTACAAACATTGGTACGTGTGTTTTTGTCATTTGTCTCTTATATCTATCTACACTCAGAGGTAGTCATTTATCATTTGTCTCTTAAACCGATCAAAACATTGGATAAATGGGTCAATGGTTAAACTATTAATTAACTCAGTTAAATCAGATAAATAAAATAATATTATTTATTTATTATAAATTTAAAATTTAAAATAGTACTATAATGTATTTTATTGTTTAATAAATACCTAAAGAACCATAATTGCTGCCAAACCTTTTATTGTTTTTTTTATAAATCATCATCTCATGTCCTTTCCTTTTTATTATTTTTTAAAATAATAGTACTAGTAATCTTTTCTCATTTTGAATATTGTCAAAAGGTCTCGTAAGTTGTGAAACAATTAAATTCATGCATAGTTGCATCTAGCTAAACTAACCATAATTTAATTTTTATTATTTTTTAAAATCAAATCTATCCCTACACTGCAATATAAAGATCACGTGAGTTTGTTCATTTAGAATTTCTAACTGGCTTTCAAGTTTTTAGCACATTTTTATGAGATTGATTCACTTTCTATTTCCAGTCACATTATTTTCCTTTTGCTGTCTATTTTCTTTCTTAGGTATTCTTCCCTAACCTAAATTTTCTTTGTCTTTTATTTTATTTCTCACAATAGTGCTCTCCTCAATCAGCATGTTCAGTTGATTCAGTGGGGTTGACTTGGTTTCAAGCATTTCTTGCTCATGGTGATCTTGGATCTAAAATTATTGTGGCATGGTGATTATAGATCTGGATTTGTCTCTTCTTTTTTTGAACTGTAATATGTTTAACTATTTCTAGTTTTTATTTTTTTATTTTATATACATATTTCTATCTTCTTCTGATTCTTGAATTCTTGTTAACGGAGAAATTCATTTCAATTTTTTTGGAAGAATGAAAACGGTTGTCTTTTGCTCGACTTTTTTTTTATATCAAAATTGACCCACCCAATTCATTGAGTCACTGGTTTTTCACCATACTCGATTGATCCAACCTGATTCACAACTATTCATGTGCATATTTGATCTAAAAGGTAGCTCCATTTGGTATTATCATTGGTTCCCAATTCGACCAACCGGTCCAAACTATGTTTAATATCACTGGGAGGTGTAACACCCCTATTTTTATTTTTATATTAAAATTTTGAAGAAATTAAATTATGATTCTTTAGAACTTTTTAATCTACGTATTATTTATAATTTTTTGCAATTTTTGAATTATTTTAATAAAATAATATATTTTAAATAATTTTAAATTCATATGAAGTGACTTAAAATTAAAAATATTTATAAGAAAGTGAATTTAAATTATAAGAAAATTTTCTAAAATCCATTTCAAGTAGACTTATCTAAAAATTATCGGTTTGAGAAAAATCTTGATTTTTTCTAATCGTTAAAAAAATTAGGAACGTATCAATAAATTTTTATTAACATAAAATTTTATATTTTTAAAATTTAAACTTTATATTACTTATTATAAAATTAGTAAGGACTGATATAATATCGCTAAATTTCAAAAAGGACTGACTTTGAATATTTAAAATATACCGAGTGAAAGGTTACTATTTGATTTAATAATTCTGCCGACAGTTACTATGCAAAACACTGTGCATGTACGAAATTTTTAAAAAATACACATTAACCAGGTTTGAAATTTCAAAAAATACACAGTACTTTTATATTAAATAATGGAATGCATAGTAATTTTTTTCCTATAAATACCGAAGGAATTCTTCTTTAGAATTCACAATTTCAGATTAAGTTTTCTTAATATAGTAGTGCTAGTGAGATAGTAGTGGAAGTGAGAGAGAAATATAATTTTTTGAAAGAAGGTTCTGCTAAATTCTAAGGTGCGAATACCTCTCTTTTATATTTTTAGGGTTATTTTTATATCGTTTTTAGAAATCTATTATTATACTGAAAATAATATTATTTTAAGTTACTATTCTGAATAGTAAATTACTATTTCAATAGTAAATTACTATTTATTGTTACTATTTACCTTTACTATTCATGTTTTACTATTTACCATTACTATTCACGATTTACTATTTACCATTACTATTCACGATTTACTATTTACTGTTACTATTTATGATTTACTATTTACCATTACTATTCACATTTTACTATTTACTGTTACTATTCACAATTTACTATTTTCTATTCACTATTCAAAATTTACCATTTCTGTTTTAAGTAGTAATCTTAATTTTTATCTTGTAACTATATTAAAATGAAATTTGTACGTTTTAGAACTCGGAGACGAGGCGTGCACGGATTTACAATAACGAACCAGTATACAAGAGGTAAGGGGTAGTGAGATAAGAATATAATATGAAAAGACATAAGAATAATGGGAGGAGTCCCCTACTCTTTTTAAATTAAATAATATTATTATTTTAAAATATTAACTTTTAACTTAAAATTTATAATAAAATTTAAATTAAATATCTGATGTAACTAACTCTAAAATACCTATGTAAATACCTAGAAAACCTGTGCAAACTGGACTGAACCTGTACAAGGACTTGGATTAGTATGACCTGTATGGACTTATGGACTGAACTATACCTATGCGAGAATTGGAATATATGGACTTACATAGACCCATGCAAGGAATGGACTATAAAGACTCAAAATCAATCTTATTAATCTAAATAACCATTAAGATTTGAATTACATTATGAGTGATATTTAATTTATTTGAATTGTTTATAATTGATAATATTTAATTTTGATTGATATTTAATTGTGATTAATAATATTTGATGTGATTGATGATATTTAGTTATAATTGGTAATGCTTGATTTTGATTGATGATTTTGTGATGTGGAGTTTGAGCATATAGCGAGCATGACGGAAAGCTAAAACTCAGTAAGAATTTTCTTACCTTACTCTTTAAATTTTTATTACTTTAAATCTTCTCTTCTTAGAAATTATTTTTATTAACTTTATTTTCAATATTTAGAGTAAAAAAAGTTAGTATTTCTTTTAGAAAGAAAACGTTTTATGAAAATTAATTTATAACAAATTGAGATAATTAAATCTTGAATTAAAGAAAAATTTTGTATTTTTAAGTATTTTTGCTTAATGATTTAAAGATTATTATCTTTTAATAAAATAAAATTTTCAAAAGAAAATTATTTTATTTTTCCAACTTAATAACTAAAGATATTTGGAAATAATTGAGAATTTGATCTTGTTAAGATTCAATTTGAGAAAGATTATGTAAAAGTTTTATATAAAAAAGTTTTGAGATATTTAAGGCTTAGAAACTCAATTTTAGTGAGATTCAAAAACTGTACCAAATTTATTTCTGTGGGACAGAAATTTGGAGAATTGAGAAAAATATACAGTTTATTGAAATGATGTTGTAAACCTTTAAGGTATTTAATAATTGAGTTTCTAAAAGTCTTAACCAACTAAATACACGAGTAGTTCATGCATCATGAATCATTAAAGTGAAATTAAATGATATTGTCTGGGGACGAATTATAGAAACTGAGGATACATTGGAGGAGACTTAATTACGAGCCTTGGGATGAGAGAGTGTGAAAGGGTGCTTCAGGGGACCTGGGGTAGCTCCCTAGTGTCGGGTACTTTCACAATAAAAACTTTCTCAATCTAACTAGTCTCTAAGTGTTTCCATATCAGTTGAGCTGTCTATATTATTATTATCCGGACTTATAGAACAGTGTAAACTCCTGGTTGGCCCAGTGCAAATTAAAATTTAAGGGCCCACATATATAGGTAAGTTATGATGAAGATATTGCATAATATTCATGCATTTATAATTGATTGTGTATGTGATTGTGACTGATATTATTGTGTATTGGTTTGTGAAAACCCTTGTTGCTTATGTCTTATTCGAGAATATTATATTCTGTTTCTCACTCCTTTCTCCGTGTTTTTGTTTCATATATTTTAAATTGATAGTTCAGAGGAAAGGATCGAAGAATCTTGGCAGTGAATATAGCACGTTCTAGAAAGGGAGCTCGGTATGAATACCGTGGTCCAATGAATAAATAAAGTTATTAAGTACTGCTTCTAGACCATGGAGTTTCCTCTCTTTCTTATAAAGTTTAATATTTATTTTCTTCAGATGAATGTAAAATTACTTTATAAAGTTTTAATAATATTTATGAGGTATTTCAAAAATGATGTATTTAATTTATTCTGATAGTTTCCTTTTAACAATCATTTCTTTAGTAAAAAAAAATAAGAATTTTTATAGTATTATTAAGGTATAACAGAGAGTGTTACAGGAGGTATTTCTTGATTTTTTATCCTAGAATATCATCGATTTAGGAGTTCAAGGCGTAATTAATTTATATTTTTTAATTCTATCCTCTTGTAATTAATGTATCTCTCTTCTATCATATTTAATTTTACAAATAAAATTTAGGAAGTTGAGAAATTATTTATTTATTATCAATAAAATAATATAATTAAATGAGGGTATTTTAGTTCATACCAACTAAAGTAACTACACATTTAATAATTTCTTAATTTGTATGAAAAATACCAAAGCTACAATAATTCTGGGACGAAGGGAGTAATATTAAGTTATTAATTAAAATAAAAATATAATTTCTTTATAAATAATAACAAATACTACATCTATCCTTAAATATAAGACCATATTTTAAATTTTCATATCATTACTTATTTTTTTACCAAACTACCTTTTACTAATGTATAGCCATTATTGGAAAAAAGATAACAATGAATAAGATATATCATTTAGATAGTTAGATTATTTATCTCTTTTATTATAATTAGATAATAAATCAAGAGAGATTAAGTAGGGAGAAAAGAGAGGATATGTGGGAAGATAAGTCCTAATAACCTCAAAGGTAACTTTGAAAAATGACAATAAATTTCAAACAACTTTCTTAAAAGTATCAAGAAATACTATGGCAGAGAGAGAGAGAGCATGATGAAAGCGTGTTTGAATTGAAAAGAAATCAGAACTTTGTATACCTTTGAATTGATTATAAGAGACTCTTATATAGATACATACACATAGGCATAACAACTCTTAACTAAATTCTAACAAACTAACAGAACTATAACTACTATAACTTCCTACTCTCATTATGCCCCCTCAAACTCAGAGGTATGTATGACATAACTTTGAGTTTGTATTTACAAGTTTGAAAAAACTATTGAGAGATTGGCTTAGTGAGGACATCTACAATTTGATTGGAGGAAGGAATGTGTCGAACAAGGAGTTATTTGGTAGCAATTTTGTCCCGAACAAAATACAAATCCAATTCAACATGCTTAGTTTTGGAATGAAGAACTAGATTGGAAGAGAGCTGCATAACACTTAGATTATCGCAGTACACGGTATTAATGGAAGGAATGGTGACCTGGAGTTCTTTAAGCAAGGATTGAATCCAAGAGAGTTCCATTGCATAGCTGCCAAGCTCTTCTACTGAGCTTTTGTGCTGGACCACGACACCACAATTTACTTCTTCAATGACCAAGATATCAGATTGGAACCAAGATAAACACAACCCAATCGTGGACTTCCTATCATCAAGATTAGAACCCCAATCAGCATCACAAAACATAGTAAGAGACAAGTCAGGAGATCTAGCAATAAGTAATCCATCAGTTATCGTTCCTTTGAGATATCAGAGAATTCTTTTCATAGCTTTCCAATGAGATGCTTGTGCATAAATTGACACACTTTATGAATTGGATAGGAAATCTCAGGCCCGGTGATGGTGATATATTGCAGACCTCCAACTATGGACCTGTAAAGTTATGGGTCATCAAACAATTCAACATCTTGATAGGACAGTCGTTGACCTATGACCATAGGAGTTGTCATAGCTTTTGTTATGCTCATGTTAGCTTTATCCAACAGATCTGAAATATATTTTGTTTGTGAGAGATGCAGTAGGATTCACCTGAATGCCAAGGAAATAGTTGAGGTTTCCCAAGTCTTTGAGAGGAAATGTCTAATTCAACTTGTAGATGAATTGATTTAGACTGTTTTGGCAATTACTAGTAAAAATTATGTCATCCACATAGACTAGGACTAGAGTAGTCACATTGAATAAGGACTTGATGAAGAGAGAAGTGTCACTCTTTGTAGAGCTGAAGCCTTGGGCAGTAAGGAATCTATGTAGCTTTTGGAACCAAGCCCTTGGAGCTTGTTTAAGCCCATAGAAGCTTTATTTAGCTTACAAATTGGTGTTCTCCATTTGTTTCATACCCTGGAGGCTGCATCATATAGAAAGCTTCTTCTAGATCACCATTTAAAAAGGCATTGTTAATATCAACCTGCCTTATGTGCCAATTATGATGAAGAGCAAGAGTGAGCACAGTTCTAACTGTGGCAGGCTTTACCACTAGACTAAAAGTCTCAGAGTAATTAAATCCTTCTTTTTGATTGAACCCTTTGGCCACAAGCCTTGCTTTGTACTTGTTTATACTACCATCAGGATTTCTCTTCAGCTTGAACACCCATTTATAGCCAATCAAATTGGTATTTTCTGGTTTAGGAACAAGAGAATAGGTATCGGTTTGAACCAAGGCCTGATACTCTTGATCCATTGCCTTCTTCCAATTTGTGGATAGCAGGGCTGCGTTGATAGTAAGGGGTTCCGTTTCTTCAAGTCCATTCTGCTTGGTAATTTCAGATAAAAGGATTTTAGGCTTGTAAATACCATTTTTGCTTCTTGTACACATAGGGTGTAGGTTTTGACTTGTGCGGAACTACTTTGGTCTTGACTAGTTTGATGAGAACTAGATACCTGTTCAGGGAGAGAAACAGTAGGACTCATGATAGTTGGACAATTCTCTTCAAGCCCTGGAATTGCAGTTGAAGTTGGCAAAGTTACAGGTATTTGTGGTCAGGTTGGTTTGCAAGAACTTCAAACCTATTTGTAGAAGAAACAACTGGAATGTAAGGGAAAACTTGAGTGTTATCATTAGACAATTTTGGATCCTTGTTCAAGAAGGAACCTGCTTGGAATGGAAAGAGACTCACATCAAATTTGACATGCCTTAAGACATAAACTTTGCCCTTTGGAGCCAAACAGAGATAACCTTTATGATTGGAGCTGTAACCAATAAATATGCATTACTCAGACCTGAAATCAAGCTTATGTTTGTTGTAGGGTCTCAGGCAAGGATAGCAGGCACAACCAAAAGTTCTCAGGTCTGTGTATGATGGACTCCTTCCTGTCAGAAATTTCCAAAGGAGTTTTGTGATCAAGGCTTGGGCTAGGGAGCCTATTGATTATATAAGCTGCAGTAGTGAAAGCTTCTCCCTAGAACTTTAAAGGCATTTGAGCATTAGCAAGATGAGCAAGTCCTATTTCTATTATGTGCCTATGTTTCCTCTCAGCAAGCTCATTTTGTTCATGAGTGTAAGGGCAACTCATTCTATATTGAATTCCATTTTCTACTAAAAACTTAGATAACACTATGAACTCATTCCCATTATCAGTTTGTAGAATCTTAATTTTCTCATTAAACTGATTTTCAATAAGTGACTTGAATTGCATAAAACATTTGGCAGTTGTGATTTTGTTTCAATCAAATAGAACCAAGAATATTTTGAATGAGCATCAGTAAAGTAAACATAATAGTTGCTTCCATTGTTAGAACTTATAAAGAGGCTTATAACTAATGGGAGAAACAATAACAGAATTGCCAATATGTTTAATGTGAGAAGGTTTTCCATTAGCCATTCTTACACATTTGTCACCGGAATATTTACTCAGTTGCATCAAGTTACCTGCATCAGGAGTCACATGTGTTGTTGCTCCTGAATCTGGATACCAAGCAGGATCACAAAAGCTTTGTGTAAGAATTGACATTGTTTACAGGTACAGAGTGTAACACCCTCAGTTACACCTTAATAAATTCTAGAAAAATTCGTATTTTTTTTTTTTACTAAAGATATGATTGTTAAAAAGAAACTATCGGAATAAATTATATACATTATTTCTGAAATACCTCACAAATATTATTAAAACTTTATAAAGTATTTGTACATTCATCCGAAGAAAATAAACATTAAACATTATAAGAAAGAGAGGAAACTCCATGGCCCAGAAGCAGTTACTTATTAACATTATTTATTCATTGGACCACGGTATTCATACCGAGCTCCCTTTCTAGAACGTGCTATATCTATTGCTGAAATTCTTCGATCCTTCCCTCTGAACCATCAATTTAGAATATATGAAACAAAAACACGGAGAAAGGAGTGAGAAACAGAATATAATATTTCCGAATAAGACATAAGCAACAAAGGGTTTTCACAACCAATACATAATAATATTAATCACAATCACATACACAATCAATTATGAATGCATGAATGTTATGCAATATCTTCATTATAACTTATCTATATATGTGGGCCCTTAAATTTTAATTTGTACTGGGCCAACCAGGAGTTTACACTGTTCCATAAGTCCGGATAATAATAATATGAACAGCTCAACTGGTATGGAAACACTTAGAGACTAGTCAGATTGAGAAAGTTTTTATTGTGAAAGTACCCGACACTAGGGAGCTACCCCTGGTCCCCTGAAGCACCCTTTCACACCCTCTCATCCCAAGGCTCGCAATTAAGCCTCCTCTAATGTATCCTCGGTTTCTATAATCCGTCCCCAGACAATATTATTTCATTTCACTTTAATGATTCATGATGCATGAACTACTCGCGTATTGAGTTGGTTAAGGCTTTTAGAAACTCAATTATTAAATCCCTTAAAGGTTTACAATATCATTTCAATAAACTGTACATTTTCTCAGTTCTCTGAATTTCTGTCCCACAGAAATAAATTTGGTACAGTTTTCAAATCTCACGGAAATTGAGTTTCTAAGCCTTAAATATCCAAAAACTTTATCATATAAAACTTTACCTAATCTTTCTCAAATTAAATCTTAACAAAATCAAATTTAGGAATCTCAATTATTTCCAAATGTATTTAGTTATTAAGTTGGAAAAATAAAATAATTTTCTTTTTAAAAAAATTTTGTTTTATTAAAAGAGAATAATTATTAACCAAAAATACTTAAAATTACAAAATTTTTCTTTAACTCAAGATTTAATTAAATAAATTCTCATAAAATATTTTCTTTCTAAAATAAATACTAATTTTTTTATTCTAAATATTGAAAATAAAGTTAATAAAAATAATTTCTAAGAAGAGATAAAAGATAATAAAATTTAAAGAGTAAGGTAAGAAATTCTTACTGAATTTTAGCTTTCCATCATGCTCGCTATATGCTCAAACTCCACATTATAATATCATCAATCAAAATCAAACAATATCAATCATAACTAAATATCATCAATCAATCAATCATAATCAAATCATAATCAAATCAATTAAATATCATTAATATATATCATAATACAAAATTTAATGATTATTAATATAGTCAATTTTAGTCCTTTTGGTCAATTCCTCGCATAGGTATATGTAAGTCCATATAATCCAGTCCTTGCATAGGTATAGTTCAGTCCATATGGGTCATAATGGTCCAAGTCCTTGCATAGGTATAGTCCAGTCCATATAGGTCATAATGGTCCAATTCTTTGCATAGGTATGTTAGAGTTAGTTAAACTAGATATTTAATTTAAAATTTATTAAAAATTTTAAGTTAAAAAGTTAATATTTTAAAATAATAATATTATTAAATTTAAAAGGAGTAGGGGACTCCTCCCATTATTCTTATGTCTTTTCATATTATACTTCTTATCTCACTCCCCCTTACCTTGAGTCGTTACCAAAAAGAGATTTGCTTTGCGCCTCCGATTTCTAGAAATATTAATATCAATTTTATTTCAGTATAAGCATAAGACGAAGATTAAGATTATTACTTAAAACAGAAATGGTAAATTTTGAATAGTGAATAGTGAATAGTAAAACGTGAATAGTAACAGTAAATAGTAAAACGTGAATAGTAACAGTAAATAGTAAATCGTGAATAGTAACGGTAAATAGTAACAGTAAATAGTAATTTACTATTTGAATAGTAATTTACTATTGAAATAGTAATTTACTATTGAAATAGTGTTTACTATGCAGAATAGTAACTTAAAATAATATTATTTTCAGTATAATAACAGATTTCTAAAAACGATATAAAATAATCTAAAAAAATATAAAAGAGAAGTATTCTTACCTTAGGATTTTGGCAGAACCTTCTCTCCAAAAACTTTTCTTCTCTCTCTCACTTTCACCACTATCTCACTAGCACTACTGTATTAAGAAAACTTAATCTGAAATTGTGAATTCTAAAGAAGAAATCCTTCGGTATTTATAGGAAAAAAATTTACTATGCATTCCATTATTTTAATATAAAAGTACTATGCATTTTTGAATTTTTTATTCCAGGTTACTATGCATTCTTTGAAAATTTCGTACATGCACAGTGTTTTGCATAGTAACTGTCGGCAGAATTATTAAGCCAAATAGTAACCTTTCACTCGGTATATTTTAAATATTCAAAATGAGTCCTTTTTGAAAATTAGCGATATTATATCAGTCCTCACTAATTTTATAATAAGTAATATAAAGCTGAAATTTTAAAAATCTAAAATTTTCCGTTAATAAAAATTTATTGATACGTTTCCAATTTTTTAACGATTGGAAAAAATCAAGATTTTTCTCAAACCGATAATTTTTAGATAAGTCTACTTGAAACGGATTTTAGAAAATTTTCTTATAATTTAAATTCACTTTCTTATAAATATTTTTAATTTAAGTCACTTATATGAATTTAAAATTATTTAAAAAAATATTATTTTTATTAAAAAAATTCCAAAATTCCAAAAAATTCCAAAAAATCATAAATAATATGTAGATTAAAAAGTTCTAAAGAACCATAATTTAATTCCTTCAAAATTTTAATATAAAGATAAAAATAAAAATAGGGGTGTTACACAGAGAAGGTTGCAGGCTTGTGCTTAGAACCATTCATGTTGAACTCATTATTTTCCTTAAATTGAGGATCAAACCTGTGGTAACAATTTAATGCTATATGTCTTATTTTCCCACACACTTGACATTGAGGTTTATTCTTCTAAAACCTACCTCCCTTGTTATTGAATCTTCCTCTACCTCTGAAGAAATTTCTATCTGTCTTATAACTGTTATGATTAGGATTATGGTGCACCATATTGGCTATAGGTGTTACAGCAAGTTGTGTCTCCATCTTTTTGTGTCTTTCTATTCTTTCTTCCATAATGGTAAGCAATGATTCAATTTTAGCTACTATGTAAGGGTCTGTCCTTGATATTATAGAGGTAACAATAGGATCATATTCTTCTGGCAAGCCATCTAATAGTACCTGAACATGTCCAGTCGAATTGATAAGGTGACCAATGGCTGCAAGAGTGTCCACAATTTTCTTGATGGCAAAAACATAATGATTCATACTGACTCCTCCTTTCTTGATACTCTTTAATTGAATTCTTAGCTAACTAACTCTAGCATTGGTGGTCATTGCAAAATATGCTATAAGATTCCTCTAAATCTAAAATGAATATTCATATTCTACCATTCTGGTGTGCATATTAGTTGACATTGAAGCTAGTAGCCACGTCAATAGGAGCTAATCTTGTTGCTCCAAATGAAGGAATTTAGGATTTATCCTTCTTTGAATTTGATCTTCTTCTGTAAGGTATTTTCTTGGCATAACACCTGAATCTTCTTCTAAGATATATTGTGCAAGCTTGTAACATTTGATTGTGCCTAAAGCTTGTTGTTTCCATGTAAGAAAATTTTCATCATCTAGTTTGATTGACACAGGCACTGGAGCGGTTGGCAAATGATTTGAGGAGCCATGTTTACTTAGGAACTCATCTGGATCAGTAGAGCTCTGATACCATAAAGGTATGAAGAGATACTATGGCAGAGAGAGAGCATGATGAAAGCGTGTTTGAATTGAAAAGAAATCAAGACTTTGTATATCTTTGAATTGATTACAAGAGACTCTTATATAGATGCATACAAATAGACATAACAACTCTTAACTGAATTCTAACAAACTAACATAACTATAGCTACTATAACTTCCTACTCTCATTATTTCTTAATGTGTTTGAAGTAGATGTCATATATCAAGGGGTAAAGGTAGAACAAATTTTCCTTTTACAATTATATAAAATATATCTTAATTATGTTTTTATCTCCAGTCTAAAAAGTTGTCTAATTTTATTATAATGCTCATAATTGTTTTGTCTGTTATTAATATATGAAAAGACATAAATATTTGTCACTAATGCTTTTTTATTAATTAATTGTGTGATAAATAAAAATGTCATGTGACATCATCAATGGTTAAAAAACATTAATAACAATGAAATATGATAAACATATACATTTATAACAAATAAAAAATTCCATAGGAATTGATAATAAAACTAGCAAACTTTTCATAAAAAAAACATGGTATATTATAGATAAAAGAAACTGACCCGAATTATCTTAATTCATTATATATTGAAAATATCATCCCAAAAAGACATTCAAAGGGGGAACAAGTTCAGCATATTGGATTTATCATCTGCTTTATTGTTGCTGTCTCCCTCGATTCGAATTTCACCTTTACACAGCCTCTGCCAATGGAAATGATTACTGGTGGAGCGTTTAGTATGTGATGCCTTTACTTTGTTCAATCTCTTGACTAATCAAACATCAAAATCATTTATTCATTTAATTGGCATCCATAACATCTGTTTTCATTTTCATACTCCTAAATTACCTGATCAAAAGGGAACAGCACCATATTAAAATCTCGGCTATTTTTCTGCCGCCACTCACCTACTCATTCATCATTAGTACCTGATGTCCAAATTTTGGACTCGTGATATTTTTAGCATTGGAGTCGAGTCAAACCAAACTCCAACCACCTTTTTGCATCTATTAATGTGGTCAATAAATGTTGAAAATGGACACTGGCTTTTGCCACTGTTAATCCGTTACCAATTTACTACCACCCTTTCACTTTCAGGATCCAATGTTATAGGAATTGCTGCTGAGAGAGCCTAAACACCATCATAGTTTCATTGGCTGGTGCCATTATAGGTTGCACCACTCAAGAAATGTGTTGTTAGGAGACAAATATTCTTCTCTAGGTGTCATCTAGAAAAGTTTTATTTCTAGAGTACCAATTACAAAAAATGACACCATTGGATGGTAAAAATTGATAGAGCAATTGATTAATATCTTGAATTACAATTCAATTTATTAATTTAACTAATTATCACCAAAATACTAAGAGGTCGAAGTGGGATAAATTCATACTCCTCTCATTTAAAATATAATCAATTTATATTTTATATTGTAACAGGTTGAAATGCATAATGAAGCGTGGATGTTCCTTTATTTACTTTCCTCTTTGTTTTAGGTCTGCAAGCTAGCTAAGGGATAGTTTTGAAGTAGTAGTCCGAGAATGGCAGCGATGCACACAATTTTATTTTCTTTTTACATATGAAACTTGTATAGGAAAGGCTTCTGAGTCCTCCCGTTACTGTTTTTTATCCCATTAAAAAGTTTGATTAGATGTTGTGAAGCTTCAACTTAAAATTGAGTTCAAAGTTGGTCTTCTAGTTACTAGATATAGTGATGGACTGATCCCATAGAAGAAGGGATACGTTTACTTGAAACTTATAAAACATAAAAAGAGAAAGAAATCCAAATTTGAGTCTTGAAGCTTTATATAATTCCTACATGACATTTGTGTCAATTGTTAGAGTACTTTCCCTTGCGGTTTACACGATATAATTCTGAATTTTTAAATTCATATAGCGAACAAGTTATGATTGATTACTTTTCTTCAACGAGAAATTTGTAATACTACCTCCAGTTCCAAATATAAGTAAATATACCTAACTTCACACATATTAAGAATAGTAGTTGGAGGTAGTTATTTGCATTAATGTTACCACATATTTGATTTAATTTTCTAAAATACCCTTAGTATCATTTATTACATAAAGAATTAGTCGCCTTGGAAATATATATAATGAAGACATATTTGGTAAACAAGCATTTAATGACATTTGGAATGTCTAATTTTGCTTATATTAAGGGACCAAAAAATTCCACTAAAATTTGTTTATATTTAGAACCAGAGGTAGTACAACGGAATATTTTTAAAAAGGACCTTTTCAATTCGTAAGTTGTTTTTAGTGGCAACAAAAATAGCTACTATTGTCACCAAAGGTCTTTTGTTTTGAAATGCTGTCACATTTCTCTTTATGTTTCAAGTAAGATGATTTTAACATTGATTTAACTATAATAAGGGATCTATTTATTTAATAAAAATAAAAGTCAAAAATTAACGAAGTACTTTATATTTTTAGGGATTGATTTTTCCGACACATTCTATTTTAAAGATGGATTAGTAAGTTTACTCTTTATTTTGTGTTACATATTGTTACATAAATTTTATTGCATATAAATAATGTATTAAAATTTTTTAAGTTGGTTTACATTTTTATAGATATATAATCTATATTGATATAAATTTCGAATGGTAGGTTTTAAAAATAATAATATAATAAAAAATTATTGAACAATGTAATGATTGATTGAAGTTATACTAGATTAAAATTATATAACTTGATCATGAAACTTCTTATCCATTGAACTGTACACTCATTTACATGTTAATCATAAGACCTAATCAATATTAACTATGAATAATTTAAAATTCTATTTAGTATCAAATGTAAGTGCCTACAAATATAATAATCATTCCACCATATACAATAGATACATTTCTAGTGTTTCTATTACTTTTATAAGACTTTATTATATCATTTCATACATATTAAGAAATTTATTAATTTCAAGTAAATATTTTAAATGTATTAATCAATCTTTTATATTTTCAAAACCATCATTCATATTCATGATAAAAAAAGAAATAGAATTTTCAAATCCTAAGAGAAAATGTATCTAATAAAAATATGTGTTGTAAGAAAAACTAAGGGTAAATTACACAATACCCTCCAACTTTATCAATATTACAACTCTATCCAATTAAAGAAAAATTATCCACTTTTGTTAGTGAGGTATTGAGCAGGGTTAAGGAGTGTTGTTTAGTTTGGTTAAAGGAAGCTTTGGAACTTCATATCTCTACACTGATTTACGTACAAGACAACTCTCATTTTCACGTGTTAGAGGAGACATCAAACACTATCGTTTTCTTTTATCAGAGTTGGGGTATGGTTTTTATCATCCACGATTGTGCTATTGTAACCATTCCCCTGTCCTCCATTTTTTGTTGTAGTTTTGTGTTTCATTGAAAAAACAAGTTGCCGAGTGTGTTGTTGTTAAAGTGCTTCATTTTTAATGTTTGGTATATGGTTGCAACATGCACATATTAAGCTTTTCTGATAGCTTGTTACTGCACATATATTGCACACATATATGGGAAATCTGCCACATGTTATTTAGATGGATTGATTTTTATAAATCTGCACATGTTAGGTAGTTTGTGACTATAACCACATTGAGAGAATTTTTATCCAATTATAACTTACTTTGACAAGAAACATATATGCAAAAAGGATGAACCAATAATTAAACCAAAACTGCATTCATTCATCACTACCAAATTATGTTTGATAAAATTAACTGGTAATATAATTATATATATTTAAATAATTATGAGTGATTTTTTAAAAATCATATAAGTGAATACACGCATAAAAAATAAAATAAGCTCAAACATTGTTTTAAATGACTTTTAAAAAATGCTGTAAACTACTAAATAAGATTAAATATATGAATAAACTTTTAAACTAAAAAAATAAATTACAAAATAACTTAAATAACTACTCATTCCCTTACCAATACACATAATATGTTTATACAATGTAACAAATTGAGAGATATATCCTTTTCACTATATTTCTATAAAACATGTCTTGTAAAACATTAAAGTTTTTGAATAATGTTAATTTATTTTTCCGCTGACAACAGGACCTTTAATGATAAAAAAAAATGGTGCCTTATTTATTTGATAAAGATGGATTACTTAAAAAATAAAAAACTCAACTAAGCAAATTAAATATATGATCACAAGGACATAAACATTAAAAGGAGACAGTCAGAGAGGTGTTGAGAGCGTAGGGGAATTTTGGGGATTTTCAAATCATCATAACATCTAATATAAAAATGGAAAGTAAAATTTTTTATACAAGGAAAGTTTTGGCATTCTTTGATTTTTATTGATATGGTAAAGTTTCTGTGGATATTGGTTAAAAAAGTGCCCCCTTTCTCTAGGTACTCTCCCAATCTTCCTTTGGTTTTGTCTCATGTGTCTCTCTCTATAAATAAGCTCCTATACCCAATCCTCAAACCCCCTTAACTACAAATTTATTCTTCTATTTTCTCTGCTCATTCTTTCACAAACAGAGCATGGAAGATCCTTTGTGTTCTATATTCAATTATCAGGAGGTGGGTCATTGCATATTTTCATACTTCTTTATCTTTTTATGTGTGTTCTTTACCATCCTTCGCTACATCAAATGATTAATGTCTTTCCTGGTACATGGCTTCTTGTTTTTGTTTCATTAGTTTTCATGTTTAAGGATTTAGAATTCGGTTCATCATTATGAGATTCATAACTCATTGCCTTCTATATTAATCTTTTTGTGTTTATTTATTCTTTCAAATTGAATTGGATATGGAGGGAAGACTCTGAGATTTAGTTTACTAGATCATGGGTATAAGGTGCTTCTTTTTCTTTAGTACAAAAATTTAGTTTAGCCATAGTTTCTCAGGTGCTTTCATCTTCTTGTGGAATGTGGCTATATATATTTTGTGTTCTCTGAACATCTTGCAGGAATGGTATGATGACATGTCAGGGGATTTTGTGGAGACATATTTCTCTGCATTAATTTCCATGGCCCATTATCAACTTTTTCTTTAAAAGTTAATCTCTTTTTTTTTTTTATACACGATCTCTTATTTCTTATACAAATATCCTCATTTATGGCGCTTTTATTTGCTAAATATTTTTCCTTGTTTTTCAAGAAAGGATATATCTTTGGACCCCTTTTTACATCATTAAACAGCATTAATTATCTTTGCTATTCCTAAAATATTTTTTCTTTCTTTCTTGAATTGTTTGTTGGGTACAAAAAAGGTTATGGGTCTTGACTTTTCCTCTTTTCGATAGTTGAGATATCAATCTTTTGTTTAGACAAAGGAAAAGAAAATAATAGATAACAAAATTTTGGAATTCAAATCAAGAAAATTTAAATCTTTAATTAATATATTTTTTTCCCGAAGATGTCTTCCTAACTTTGAAACTGGTGTTGCCACGGGAAGAATGTTTTATATAAATATCTAAAATTATAAACCAAAGTCATGCCAAAGATAAAATTTATGATAATCCAAAAGCAAGCCGGTGTCAATTCTCACTTTCCAAGGCGTAAGAGTTGATTTTTTGTGTACGACATACTATAGTTGTCGTTTTCTCTGTTTGTTCACATTCAAACGTATCAAGTTTCTTTAATATTCTCTTCAAATTTCACCTTTATCATGTTAGTATGCCTAAACTAATTTTTTTCATCCAACGTGATTTTATTGCATTTCAAACGCATGTTATTGCTCTCAACAGAGTTACATTAAAGTAGGATAAATGAACTAGAATTCAAACACTACCAAAGTTTACAAATTCCATTAAGAACATGTTTAGTGTGTAGTTTAAATTTCCCAATTGAATTGTAAAATATTAGTCAAATGTGGCTTAAACATGTCTGGAAAAATTTATTGAATCAATATTAAATGATTCTAATTTTTATAACTAGATAGTAAATCAATATGAGTGTTTAATTATACAAAAGTTGTGTTACTTTTCTACATGTTAGTTTTTGTTAATGTATGAAGAGTAAGATTATCTGATACACCAACGATTTCCCCTTGCAGAGTTGTGAGGAGTTGATGCAGAAGCTGGTGGCTACAACACATGAACTTGAGAACATGAAGAAGGGGAGGGTGGAACTCCTTAATCTGCTCCAAATGGCTTACCAAGAGAGAGATGAAGCCAGACAACAGCTTGAGAAGCTGTTGAAAAAGCTTGTCCCTCAAACCTCAGCAAACATGTTTTTAGATTTCCCCTTAGAGGGCCTTGTACCTCTTCCAACACCAAACTCTGGCATCACAGAATCAAACAGTCCCTCACACGTTTCCTCCACTGTTGATTCACTTCTGGAGCCAGTTTCTTCACCTGAGTTCTCAAACATTAACGTTGTTGACTCCAACAACTTGGGTTACCTCAACCACCGCCCTTTGGTTAATAGTGCCTCTCCTTCCCCTGCTTTGATCTCTTCTAAGAAGCCCAACAACACTGATTATGCTGATGCAATCATTGATTACTATGCCAAAGGAAAAGCCTTGCCACAAAAGGGTAAGCTTGTTGAGGCTGTGCAGAAAACCGGTCCTTTGCTTCAACTACTCCTTGCTGCTGGGCCACTACCCTCTTGGCAAAACTCCCCACCCATGGAGGACATGAAAATTCCACCTTTTGAAATCAAAAATTTTGATTTCAATGCAAACATGTGGAACACATTTCAGAAATCAACACCTGCATCCTCTCACTCTTCATTGGCCTCTCCCATTATGCTCAACAACAACATTGCTTCTATTAGTACCAACAATGCATGGCAGTTGAATTCAAATTCAAATAATGCTCCTTGCAAGAACCGTGTCCCATCCAGGATTCCATTAAACCATCAATATCTTATGTGAAATTCTTCCTATCCATTTTACATTATGTAGACGGAATTGCAATGACCAGTGTAAATAACATTAGTTGACCCTTTTTAGTTTTTAGGTGAAAACTGAAAAGTAATTTTTCTTTTGGGTATTGGATTTTTGTTTTCTTTAAGATCACTTTTTTAGTTTTTTTTTTATGTTATTTACTTGCAATTTTTTGCAAACTTAATAATCCAATTGCCCCGTTCTATGTGTTTTAACAATTCATCTAGTAATGGACACAGCATTCACATTTAGCAAGTGATTTTACATTGTTTGAGAATGGGGCAAGAGGTAAACTTGTTAGTCGCATCCAAAATTCAACACAAGATGTAAAAAGAATCAATTTTCAAAAAATTAGTGCATATGCTCAAACTGTGTTATTTTTTAAATTTTTTTATAAAAAAACCTTGATATTATCTAAAGACAAGCCTAGTAAGGGAAGTAACAAATACAATGGGAACCTTAATCTTATCTCCAAACGTGCGTCTGTACTTGGTATTATACATAGGTTTATACGTCATTTTACTTGCGCAATTTTCTTATATAAGCGTATAAGCAGTTTAGGGAATTCCCTTGCAAACTTTGCAAGCTCAAATTTCATGGATTCTATAATACAAACTAGAGACGTTTGTTTAGTTTTTAGTTTATATTTGTTCTTCCTTTTGCTGTGTCGTTGGACCACTCTTACCCGTTTCTTGTGTAGATTAATTAACCGTTCAAGATCTCCTAGAAACTGGGCTCGTGGGCCATCTCTAGATGAAACAGTTGTTGATGATTATTCACTACAGCTTCAAAGTGGTAACTTGGATTCCTCTGTCATAAATTCTCTTCCCGTGTCTCAGTTTAAGAAAGGTGAGGGAGAACAAAAAATGCCAATTAATGTAGACTGTGTGATTTGTTTGGGGGAATTTGAGGAAGGGGAATGGCTAAAACTTCTTCCTAATTGTAACCACGGTTTCCACGTTTCCTGTATTGACACGTGGTTTCAGTCTCATTCAATTTGCCCCCTCTGCAGATGCAGTGTTGTTAATGCAGAGGGTTCAGTGTCTTTGTTGACATTGATAGAAACTTTGAGGAGGGAAGACTTTTCCACAGAGAGGGCCTTGCATTTCCAATCCTTTCTTCACTTGGATGCCACACAAAGTTTGGAGATTAGATATGAGTCCAGTCCCGATTAGTTTTTACACAAGGGTCATGCACGAAACTGAAAACATGTTAAATTCTTATTAATAGCAATTGCGCTAAATTTTGGTTGAGAAAATTGTCACCATTATGGTCATGCTTGACTCAAACACAAAGAGTGCTCTAAAAAAGTGTTTGAATCTTGGATAAAATCAGGTGGATGGGGAAACCTTTGGAGATGCAAATGTGGAAGGAATTGGGGTCATAGGTAAAAATGAAATTGGTGAAGGACTGAGTCTTATTGCAGTCACCTATCATATATGGAGCAAATGCTATTATTGGAGGGGCTAAAGGATTGAGTCGGATAATCATTTAGAGTGATTAATAGATTGGCTGGTCCAAAAAAATTAGGAGCCATGACTAAGGAAATTAAGAGATTGGCCTCATCCTTTTCTGCTTGCCGATTATCCTACACTCGCACCACAGGGAATTCTGCTTCACAGTGGCCCTGCAAGATGGGTTGTGCGTGCTTCTATAAGCAGAACGTGGTTTGATAGTCCTCTTCAGATTGTACTGGATAAAACTCATCCTTAAACGTTCAAATGACAATTTACCAAGTGTCTGAGTTACAGTTTGTAAACATAGTTTTAACTTTCTAAACAATAAAGGATTTATTGTAAAAAGATTTATATTCAAATATTATATTAAATGTTTGGCTGTTTGAGTGTCGAATTTTAGCTGCACGTATCAGAACTCGATATCCAAAAAAGAGAACTCGGTTAAAATAATACTTTTGTTCCATTTTATATGGGAAAATGTAAAGCAAGAACCTTTGCCATAATTTGAAATCCAAAAATCATCAGAGAAGATCTATATTTTCATGATAGTAACACGATATTTTGTGTATTTGAAACCACTTTTTAAGTATAGTAAGAAGATGGAACATATTTTACTCTCCTCATCCCATGTCCATAAAGGTAGATTTAAAATTATAAAACTCATTTGTCTTTATGAAATCATGAGAGTCTTTCCTTATTTTATTTTTCTTCATTTTCCTAATATTGTAAGAAAATATATAAACTTATCATTGTCATTTAATTATTATTATAATTATTAAATTTGTATATCGAACGCATTCAAGTGGAGGAGGGTAATTGCATACCACATCAATCCCTATTAAAGTTTAGGGCATGTCCTCAGGATGGGTCAGGATAAGTCTTGATAGATTCGACTAAAACAATTATGTCAAATTTAAAATTTGAAATATAATTAAAATTGGTGAAATAATATGTATATATTAAATATTTTATGATTAAGTTAATTAGTGTAGTACTTGATATAGAATAAATATACATTGGTTATTAAAAAAATTGAAAACTTATCAAAAACTTATATTCATTCTATATGCTCATTTTAAAATTTTTATAATAGGAAATCTTTTAAAAGATCATAAAAAAAATATGGTGCAATAATTAACATAATCAATTGTTTTCACCTGTATATATGTTGCATATAAAATAATTTTTTAAACATTAATTTCTATATGAATAATTTTAAGACTGTTTCTAATATTATTTGTATATTTTTCTATTTTAGAGTATGAATTATAATGAGACAACATAACTATGTGACGATTCTTTTGTTCTGTAGATTTAAAAAATATATAAATAAAAACAAATCAAGTACAACCTAATTACTTTTCAATTTTTTAAAATTTTAATTTCAAACTAAAAACAATGAAAATGTGAGTATTAAAAAAAGACATAATTCAAATGAAAACAAGATTTAAATAATAGAAATAACAAATCAGAATAGATCTACTTTGTAATCTTTTATATGTTGATTTCAAAAATATAAAATATAAAAATTCACTTCCTTACAAATCTATTTGAAGTTTTGTCTATTATAAAAAATGTTACCATAAACAATATGATATTTTGTTAGAATTTAATATTGAGATTAAAATTCAAAATAAAAACAAAAAATGTGAGAATATTAAATAAAAGAAAAAATGAATTTTAAATTATAGATTCAAAATTTAAAAGGAAAAAATTTTCAAAAACAGGAAAAAAGATAACTGGTGTAACAAGTATTCAAATTGTAAAAGCAAAAAGATTTTTAAAATAAAAAATGATGACTCATAAATTGTAGAGAAAGTGTAACATCCTGGTTAAGCTATAATGGGCAAATAAATTAAAATGACTGATTAATTAGCAACGGGGAAATTACTTAAATGCCTTTTTCACTTAACAATTTCAAAGTAGCAAGTTTCATTATTTCTCATGCATACTGCAACAGAGGAAATTACAAATTGAAGCTCTCTTCCTCACTCTCTCGGTCATGCATACAGGGCCAAGGAAATTTGGACCCCATTTCTGCTTCTCCTCTCAAATTCATCAAATTAAGGTGATACTCAAGCTTCCTTTTCTCCCTTCTTTTACATGACAACCATGGATGGCTTTGGGGAAAGCTCCAATTTCTTCAATTTGAGGTAAATTGATGAATCCCCATTTTTGGTTCTGAGTTGTTCTTGCTTCCACCCCTTAATCTTTCAATTTTGTGAATTTTGAAGCATTTGAGAACCATTGGTGCATGTGGGCAGCTTTAGGGATTCTTGGAACCTTAATTTCCTCAAGTTCAAGTAAGGAGAATAATAACCCATAGCTTCTAAAATATTATTCTGCGGGTTTCAGAGCTTAACAATGATTGATTTTATGAAAGTAAGTGATTTCGGACTGTGTTCGAAACCCAGGTAGCCTTAGATATCTTCCGGAGTATAGTTTCGATGACCTTCGGAGTAATTCGAAACCATTTCGGAGTTGTCGGAAGTGACGAACAGCTTGGGGGTTCCTCGAAATTGAGTTTCGGAGGTCGACAACTTGATTCAGTAAGTCATTGGTTATTTAAATAATTATTGGAAGGTTGTTTAAGCTCCGTTTAATTAATTTGGGTATTAATCGACTTAATCGTAATTTAGAAAATTATTCGTAGGCATTTCGGTGCTTGGGTGATTGATTGGAAGCGAGTAACGGAAGTGGATAACGGTTATTGGTAAGTTATAATTATTGAATACCCAATATAATGTTAGTTATAAGCCTCGAAGCATGAATTTAATAGCGTTTGGGTTATTAAAAATTAATTATCCATGTTTTAGGATTTTTAGAAGCTTCATATTAGTGATCGGATAGTTGTTGATAGCGTTTGGATAGCTCAGGGAGCTTCTAGACTACTTATTTCCAGGTAGGGGGTGCTTTACATTTTAAATGTATGGTTTATGGACGGGTTTGAGGTATTTTAATGTGTATGCTTTGTAAAATTATTAAATTGTGTTGTTGAATTGTGAAATGCTAGTAAAATACCCTTTTGAATGATAATTGAGAATTATCACTGATTATGTTGAGTGTCGTCTATAAAGTTATGATTTTAATTGCATGAGATGTAATTAGAACATTGATGATAATGAGTTGATGATTAAGTTCAGCATGAGATGCTTGTGTTTATGAGATGTATGCATTGATTGATAGTTCCTATGCATGAGATGTAGTAGGAGACTTTATTGATGATGTGAGTTATATGCATGAGATGCAAATTGATAAATGCTGAGAACATATAGCGTGAGACGCTTGATGATTAGAATGAAATTGATGTATTAATGATAATAATATGCATGAGATGCACAATTGAGAAATGCTGAGAGCATATAGCGTGAGACACTTATTGTTGAAATGATAATCAAACGTATATGCATGAAATGCTATGAAAGACCTTAAGTGGGATTCAAGGCAAGACTATTGAGTGGGACTCAGGGCTGCCCGTAACACTCCTGTTGCCGGTGAGAGTGATTGTGTTACGTGAAAGGACAAACGATTTGGTACCAGTAAAACGGCCGGATTAGCTGAGAGCTGAATATAAGGCTGAGAATAACACCCTGAATTTTTTTTTAAGTAGGAAGTTAAATTAAGAAAATAAACATTGAATAATTAGATGTGGACCATCTAATGTTCTAAAATACTAGAAATAATTTAATTAAGATTTTCTGAGATTGTTCGTGAATTATTGTGACCGGTTAAGTGGAAAACTGACCCGGATAAAATATGGGTGTCAGACCAAGTATCTCCGATTGAGATGTCGTTGGTCAGGGCTGTAGATGATGTTATTGGGAATCCGAATATATGTTCGGAATAATTTTTAGAATATGTATCGAGCCCAAAATGTGAACCTGTTTAATGGAAAACACAAGAGTTTAAATGAAAGCTTGAAAACTTAAAATAAAGCTCACTCTTCCACTCTTACATTCGTAACTCTCTTCTTCCCCATGCCAATACACTTCCTCTTCCTTTCTTCTTCTTCATTATTCCCTTCATCTTCCCCTAAAACTTTAACCAAAAGGAGATACATCTTCCTCCTCTATTATTGTTCTTCAAGGGGCTCAAGGAAAGCTTGGAGCTTAAAGTCTCTTCTCCTTTCCTTATCTTATTTTCGTGTGGTTTTTCTCCTCTCTTGCAAACCCACTCTTTTCTTTTCTTGAGGTAAGATTATTACCATTTTTCTATGTATATTAATATATAGATGTAGCTTGGGTGTTAAGAAAACATTAAATGCATGTGGGTTATTGTGAGAAGCTTCAAAAGCGGGAACCCTAAGATGGGTTGTCATAAATGTAAGCTTTATGAATAATTAATGAGGGAGATGCAATTATGGTGGGGAGAAGATGAAGGTTAATGAGTATTTATGAAGGTTGATGAGTTTAATGGAAACCCTAACTTATGAAATTTGGGGGAAATGTGTAATATTGAAGAGCTATCATTTATTGATGAGGGAAGTGTAATAAATGATGAGATATTGTCATTAAGTGATGATTAGAGATGGAGGTTGAGAACATTAATGAAAACCTACTTGGAAAAGAATATATGTAAGTGGGGTAATTGGTATAACCTAACAATTTAGGTTGTTACTTTAATAATAATGAATGGTGAGTTAGGGGAAGGAATTCCTGAAGCCTAAGTAAAAAAATGAATAAACTTATGATAGCCTCCATATGATGAGAACCATGTGTACATAGATATGTATATGTATATTGGAATGACTTTTGAATGAATAATTGATAAAGATCCTATAATGATTGGTGTAGGACTTGATAACTCCGGTGAAACGGGAACATCAAACCCGGAAGTGTACTTCTCTTAAGGTAGGAGAGGGGTGTATTTTCTAAATGTATGAGAATTGTGATAATAATATATGTATTAATGTAATATGGCATGTTGTCTTGATTAGATGTGTTATCATGTGCCTAATATGAGAATTATATATGATATTAAGATGAGTGTTGGTGTGATGAGGCTTAATGAGGTTATGAATGGCATGATATTGTGAATTGATGAGTATATCACCTTGCGGGGTGCCACGAAGGGTAAATCCCTAAGTGATGATGATATTGTGAAGTAATGGATATATCACCTTGCGGGGTGCCACGAAGGGTAAATCCCGAAGTGATGATGATATTGTAAATTGATGAGTATATCACCTTGCGGGGTGCCACGAAGGGTAAATCCTGGAGTGATGATGATATAATGAATTGATAAGTATATCACCTTGCGGGGTGCCACGAAGGGTAAATCCCGGAGTGATGATGATATTATGAATTGATGAATATAACACCTTGCGGGGTGCCATAAAGGGTAAACCCCGGAGTGAAGACGATGTTGTCGTGTTTATGAATATAACACCTTGCGGGGTGCCACGAAGAGTATAACCCAGAGTGATGATGTTAATTTATGTGACTGAAAACGGATCTGTACTTACGTATTATAAGCCCTAGCATTTGTATTAGTTGTAGAAGCAGGGCATAAAGTGACACTTGATTGTGAGGTTATGAGAGGAATAGGTGAAACTTTCTTATTCGAAATATTAATCCTGACTATGATATTAGCTATTGTGAATTTGAGAATAACTGTATTGCATTTATTCATATGTTATTTTATTTATTGGAATTTCATCATTGAGAAAGTATACTCACTCTCCCTGTGGTATATCTTTTAGCTCCTGTGTTGTAGGATTTGCTTGGAGCAATTTTGTGGAGGAGAAGTGTGAAGGAAGCCTCTCTTTTGGTAAAGAATGCCTTGGCCGGCATTATATGATTTTGTAATCGCGGTAATAGTTGTTGGGTGTTGATGTTATGTATATATTGACTAGATTTGTATTGTCAGGACAATTGTATGGGTATTAAATGTTTAACTATAGATAATGGGAATTTCTTGGGTCGTATAAGAAAATGAGAGCTTTTGTGTAGGGCTTATTTTCATTTCCGACCCTATGGATGTGTATGGAATGAACCTGTAAAGAAACTTCCCTTATATTTGGATGTATGAATGAGAAATCATAAATGAATATAAATTGTGAGGTAGAGTATGTGATGGGGTAATTTGATAATCGCATAATGAATTATAATATATGTGTCGGCTCATAAGAAGTAAGATTCAATGGACTGGTAAAATGATTTTGAGTGGATGAATTAAATAGACTTGGCTTTTATGGTGTTTAGCAGGATAGATTGTTCAAATTCATTGTCCTGCACTTTTCCTGATTTTCTCGCCCAAGCGAGATGGGTCCTCGCCCAAGCGAGAGCCCCTTCTGAACGAAAATCAGCTTCTGGAAAATTCTCGCTTAGGCGAGAATGAATTCCATCCGAGCGAGATGGTTCCAGTATCAGTGTTAAGACAATGGAGGGAAATCGCCCAGGCGAATGATGACTCGCCCGAGCGAGGGCGAGGGAGTTAGCCACTGGTCTGTTTTCGCTCAGGCGAAAGGCCAGTTCGCTCAAGCGAGTATGTTAGGAAAATCAGGGAATTAGCTACTGGATAAAATCTGCCCGAGCGAAGGGTCCAAGGAATGGCATTCGCTCAGGCGAGATCATCAAATGGTGAGTGGGTGAATACATGAATGAATCCTGCCCAAGTAAGAGTTTTGGAAATAACTTAGGATGTGGTGAAGATTTTGAGTGAAATCCGAGTCTGCTTGTCCGAGTCATGACTTTCCGAGTGAGAAAGTGGACCGAATCCGAGTAAGTTGGCTTTTGAGTGTAATATTCTGAGCTGTGGAGTCCGAATGAGGAAGTTCCGAGTCCAGAATAATTTGTTCCGAGTGAAGTGCCTCTTAAGTGCAACCCGAGTGAGATGGCACCGTTGGGAGTACTCGGTGTGAGTTGTCCAGAAGAACTCTGGAATAGAAAGGTGGTCGGTGTTGGAAGAGATTGCCGAGTGATGATCGAAAAGGTGTTGAGTCGGTTATGGGATGAGGCACCGAGTGAGTTATTGACTTAATGATGAGTCGGTCTCTAGAATGAAATTCCAAGTGAGTGACTTACTATGTGGATAGTCGGATCTTAGAAGAACTTTACCGAGTGGAAGCTGAGTGAGAGAGGACTCAGACTTGAAATGACCTTACCGAGTGTTAGACCGAGTAAGGATGAGGTCGACCCAGGAACGAATTAGATGAGTGAAATAGGGTCATCCTAGAATATTATGCTAGGTAGAAAACCGAGTGTGTGAGGACTCAGATTCGAATGAAACTTACCGAGTGGAAACCGATCGTATGATGGGTCGGCTTGGGAAGAAATACCGAGAGAAAGACTGAATAGATGATGACTCGGATTTGGAATGATTATACCGAGTATATGAATGGGAGAGAAGGGACTCGGTCTGAATTGAATTTACCGAGTAGAGGATTGAATGAGTGATGAGTCGGTCAGGGTTATCTTGCCAAGTGGGAGACCCGACTGTTAGCAATCGGTTGTGGGGGAAATCCTACCCAGTGGAAACCGAGTGAAGGGAGTCAGTTTTGGTGGGACTCTGCTGTTTGGAAACTTTATGTTTGGGGAACCTAGCTGTCCGAGTCGGTATTGTAGCTGATTCTGGTCGGATTTCACCCAGGCGCGCTGGCTCCGCCCAAGCAAGATTTGTATGTCTCGCTTAAGCGAGTCGGTCTTCGCTTGAGCGAAGCTTTTCCCCGGATGCTTTCTTTCTCTTGGCTTTATTCTCCTCTGTTTCGTCCTTGTGCAACGTGTGGCACTCGCTCAAGCGAGTAGGAATTTCGCTTGAGCGAGAGGGACCCTTGTTACCTCCTTGTACCTGATCGAAATGTTTTCTTCTGCACTTTTATTAAACTCTGATCCCACACTGCTTTTGGGATATTTTGGTCGGACAAATCTGACTTATTAATTTTTTTTAAGATGGTTGTTCTCCTTAATTTAAATCACATGTCATTGTCTGGTTCTAAATTCTCCCGCTGTCTAAAATTGGGGCATTTATTCCTTGCTGCTCCCCCTTGACTTACCTTCTCATATCATCACATATGAGACAGGTCTCTGATAGGTCCGGGGAAATGAATAATTAAATAAATAATTATGTAACCTTGTCATTTGTAACTTTCATGAATTAAATACGCTAAAATCGTGAAAAATTTACCCCTATTTTTGGGGTGTCACAGAGAACCTGTGTTGCAACACAAAACTTAATAATGAACAATTTGATCCAATTGATTGAATATGTATGTGCATTGATAAATGTTGTTAAGAACAATGTGATTTGTATGGCCATGTGTGTATGTTGTTGAGAATAACATGAATTATATAGCCTTGAATGAGTTGGGTGAATTGTGATGAGATGATGTTATGTGAGTGATTATGTTGAATGGCAGTGTGTGTTGTTGTTTGTTTGAGATATCATATTGCATGATAGAGAATTGGATAAGTGGATCAAGTTCAATAACTATCATTTAACATATATATTGCTCACCCCAACTTTGTGACTATATTTTCAGTGGATTTAGGCCGTGATGACGATTGGTGAGAGGTCACCAAGATTGAGAGTGGAGCATTGTATATACTTTGTATATAATGCATATGGTAGTTTTGGTAGTAGCCTTGACCGGCTCTTGTAGATAACCATTTTGATGTGTATATATGCTAGTGGATTTAGGTAACTGATAATTTCATTGGAAACCTAGGTTTATTTTGGATGTATATATGTGATGTGATGAGAATATAATGATGATGATGTATATATTAATATTTTGGATGTGGTGACCATGGTAGTCCTACCATATGGTTATATGTATGATTTCCAGGAACTACAAATATGCACGTGGTGCATTGCATGTATATGAAATGACCAGGGAATGTTTGTGTGTGATGATTGAAATGGAATTATGCATTATAGGGTTGATGAAATGATGAGAAATACATGAAAATGAGGTTTTACATGCCTTTTTATGCATAATGAGAATGTGATAGGGTCATAATGAGTTTTAAGAGGTTTGGATGTAATAGGATAGTCCCAATAGACCCTATGCATGATTTGTGACCTGTAGAAACTGAAATGAGCCAAATCCATTGAGAATTGACCTTTGAGTTGCACAAAAGGCCTTAAAACAGGCTAAACGCAATTATGCGCATAAATCTCTCGTTTTGGGGAATTTTTTAGTGCGGCCAGCGTCTACAAGTCACAAATGGTGTATTTTAGTTGGTGTTAAAATTTGGTGGTCATTGGACTTCATATGAAAAAGTTAGGGTGATTAGAAGTTAAAAATGTGAACTATTTTTCATGTAGAATGTTAGAAAATGCATAAAACTACCATATAGCTTAGTTTTTGATGGGGAAGGAATTTGAGCATGAAACTTTGCCATATTGTAGATGATGGGGTAGGTGTGTTGTGTATGAAATTTCATGAAATTTAGAGCTAATTAGCCTAGTGAAATGACGATTCAAAGTCGCTAAAAACAGTGGTGCAAAAAGCTACAGAACAAGTCTGCTGTCAAGTCATTGGGCAGTGTACTCATTTTGGGTTGGTGGCATGGGTACACCTTGGATTTTCTTCGTTTTTCTTGATTCCCTTGCTGATTTTGGCTCGCTTGGGTACATTTTCGACCTTCGACTTCCTAGCTCTCAGTAGGCGTAAAATACCAAACCCACTACATTGAAAAAGTCAAATTTACAAGGGGCCAATCAACTAACAATGTGTTTGTGAAAAATTGATGAATTGGAAATGATTGTTACTGGAATCTTTGATTGCCAAAACCCGTTTGATCGATCTACAATTAATTTATGAAAAATTTTCTTGGGTTTCCAAAGCTTGTTTTGAATTTAGGATGTTTTAGAAAGTCTTTAAATATATAAATACTAGATTAAATTATTATGAAATAACGTTACTTGAAATTAATTTTAAACAAAATCAACTTTATAAAATTACACCAATCAACACACAGTTCTAAGTTCTCAGTTCTCTCACCGCAAAACCTAAGACAACCTAAGTTGTAAAGCAGGACAAAATCTGGAAGATCCATTAATTGTTCATTACCACTCGGGGTTTATGCCATGTAACTTAAAAATCAACCTAAATACATATCAGATTATAAGTCTAACAAATTCTGAACGTAACATCACTGAATTCAATATCAAATTAATGCCTCATCTATGTAATGGGAGCATAAAAATTATATTCAATATATAATTCCTCGAGGTTATGCGGTACGCTAATAATCTTTGAAAAAGTAGCTCAACAAACTAAAACTGGACAATGATAACGGCCCACTTACTAATCAAATTGAAAACTGTAACACAAGTAAATTTAATTCCAGAGAAAATAAAATACACCATATAACAAACCGCAAATTTTAGAATTCACCCTTCGTTCCAATGTCTCCCTCAATGATCACCATAAAAGCAACTAACATCTAAATAGAAAATGACTTTGGTGAAGCCAAGTATCATTTAGATAATGCCAATTTTGTTTGCCACATCCAGGGCGTCGTAATCAGGTGTCAACCTGACATAGGCCTTCTTGGTGCCATCAGGCCTGCAACAGAATAATTCAGATTTAGACAATATGAAATCTGTTCAAAGCATGAATTAGTTTTTTCATTCACATGTTAATGCTACTTTGGGTATGCTAAATACATTTAAAATGCTACCCAGCGAGTGTGCATATAACATACGGTTGGACATATGCAAAATCAAATTTACTGCCAGTATATCATTGTCATTAGCAATCATGAGTTACCAACCAGACGATTAAATTTAATTTACGGATGAATCACCACAAAAAAACTCACCTGATCAAGGTGTTAACTTTCTTGGCTTGGATGTCATACATTTTCTTGACTGCATCCTTGATCTTCTTCTTGTCAGCTCTTAAGTCAACAATGAAAACCAAAGTGTTGTTGTCTTCAATCTTCTTCATTGCAGACTCGGTGGTGAGAGGATACTTGAGAATCTGGTAGTGATCAAGCTTATTCCTTGGAGGAGCACTAATGCGAGGGTATTTGGGGTTCCTATCCTTTTTCAAAGTCTTTGGCCGATGGAAAGTGACCTCGGTTCGGATCTTTTTGGCCTTCTTCTTAAAGGTAGGACCTGACTTAACTGCTTTAGCAGTTTTCAAGGCCTGTGCCTTAGGATCAGTCTTCTTAGAACTATCAACTGCATTGACATTTAAACACTCCCTCGTGTCACTTTACAACAAGATAAACCAAAAGCTAACTATTTTTTGTTTTTACACAGAACAATCCATGAAGAAAAATTATAGATTCCTAAAACATAGGAATAGTCAAAATTACAACACAAATAGAACAGTGTTCAGAAACATTGTCAAACGACAATTGGCAAATCCCAATTACTACAACATTCTTGGAAAGCTACCCTAATTTTATTCATTTCGAAACAGTCGCATTGTGAATATAGAAGCTGAAATGAGAATACCTAATAAGAGAGAGAAGAAATACCTTTAGCTGGAGCCATGGGGCGGCGAAGAAGAAGAGACCCTAAGTGTCAGATATTTGAGAAACCCTGAAAGAAACACAAAACGAAGCTATTAAGGCTCGGAGAAGGTGTTGAACGAGGCAGAGAGAGGGGGGCAGAGAGCAGAACCTGAAGCAGATGCACCAGCCATGGTTAGGGTTTTGGCTCCGTCTTATATACGGGCTATCTATGATATGGTTTCGGTCATGGCCCATAGCCCATAACCCAAGCCCATTCACAAACATCATGGATATGTTACAGTTTCGGTCCATTAAAAGGGTAAGGTAATAACCACCTATCATCGGAATTTGCAATAAATTTTTTACAAAAAAGAATTTGCACTAATTTACAAATAAAAATTTCAATTAGACATATTCCAACAGCATAAAACACCCTTGAAGGAGATGTAAAATGCATTTGCTTTTTATGTTTAGTTTTGTATTAATCATGCTTTCAACGAAGGCATGAAATGTTTGAAATTTAAAATAACTATTCTTTTTTATCCAAAATAAATAAATATTCCTTTTTTTATTATCAAATCCTACTCTTTAAAAAATAGAAATAGAATATTAGATATCGGTTGCAATGAACCAATAATTGGATTGTGGTGGAATTAGATCATTATTATTGTAGATATCATAATCTAGTTATTTTACTCCAAAATATTTTGTGTTGATGTATAGCTCTTTTCTTAGTTTTGACTACTATAATGCCTAACGAATCTTGATCCGGTCCTAACACCGGCCCCCAAGAGCATGGCTTTAATGCTTTGCCAGATCAGCATTTTGAACAAGAGAAATACGCTTCAAATACATTATAAGTACTTCTATACGGAGTGCATACCGCCAAGGCATGTTATTCCGCCAAGGAACGTTACTCCGCCAAGGCACATAACTCCGCCAAGGCACGTAACTCCGCCAAGGTATGTTACTCCGCCAAGGCTTATTACCTCGCCAAGGAGGAAAATATTGAATACCTTATACACATGCATGAAATATTCTCAATGCATATTACTCCGCCAAGCCACAGGCTCAATACAGGCGGAATATTGAACTTCCCATACTGTGTAGCGAGCCCATACTTATAACCCCGGCACGAGATTGACTCTGTCTTGAGAGGTTGAAAATGGGAATCACGCTGTCACGCATAAGAAGGGAACAATGAATAAAATAATAAAGCATTAGCGTTTTCCAAGCAAGTGGAAATACCCACTACAGTGATGGTGCTCGTGAACGACACAGGGACCCACTACCTTTCTTGTATTATGCCTGAAAACAAGGAACGGGTCCCACCAATAATGGAGCACCAGTAACAGGTATATAAACCTCAGCAAAAAGGTATATGAGAGGCCCCCCCTCAATTCTAAACCTTACACTCTCTTACTTGCATAATTCTCTCATATTTGCTTTCTAAGTCTTACAGTATTTCAGAATACTGACTTGAGCGTCGGAGAATAATTGCAGGTACCACCACCAATTGTGTCAAGGCAAGGGAGGTTACTTCAGGCGGACTATCACACCGCCCAGGGTGCATTATACTCCGCCCCAGTATACAAGAACATTCTATATTTGTATCTGTATAAGCACTCCCTTATACCAGATTTTACGTTTCATGTACATTTTGAATTGTTCAACAATCATACATTTACACCCCCTGTAAAGGACAGTTCATTGGCACGCCCAGTGGGACCTGTAAATTTGGTATTCCCACAATCTTTGATCAATTTCCATCATATTCATCATTAATGGAAAGACCAGGACCAGAAGTGCAGACTGAGGATTCTCCTCCACGCAATCCTAGACGTCTCAATTTTGACAACGATGCTCACAAAAAGGCAACGCATGCTGACTCTCCAGATCTGAGAGATGATATGATCAGGATGCTAAGAGAAGAAATTGCTGAGCTTCGTCGTGAAAAGGCAAATCATACTCACGAGAGAGCGGGTCCTGCAAAACAGCTGCATCATGAGGCGCATGCACAGGAGGAATCAAGTACTCCTAGCTACTCTCGCATCCCTACTTACATGGAAGAGCAACGAAGCCTTCCACTGGCAAACGCTCAACACCAAGAGGGAAGGAGAGCAGGCTCAGTTGCATCCCCCTTGGGGTACAAGATGAGTATCCCATTTTCAAAAAGGCTCATGAATGTGCATGTCCCCAGACATTTGCAGACCATGCAACCTGTTTCCATAGAAAAATACACTGGGGAAACAGATCCTTCTAAGCATCTAGATGCTTACATCTACGAGGCTATGTTCCTAGGTGCAGAAGAAGATGTCATGTGCAGGATGTTCCCCAGAACCCTTACAGGTGAAGCTCTTAGTTGGTTCAAGAGTTTACCTTCAGGTTCCATTGATTCATGGGAGGACCTGGCTACAGCTTTTGGCAGCCACTTCGTGATCTCTAGGGATGCACCTAGAACCTCTCATACCTTGGCTCAGATCAAGCAAGGTGACAAAGAATCTCTGAAGGATTTCCTTAAGAGATTCTATAAGGAGGCAGCCATGGTTCCTGATCTGACAGAAGCGATACAGTTGCATATCCTTATCGAGGCTATGCAGCCAAAATCACCTTTTGCTCTGTCGTTGGCAAAGGGACCTCCATCTACAATGGAGGAATTTCGCAGGAAGGCATCCAAGTATGTAGGTATTGAGATGCATCTGGAAGCCACTGCATCTCGCAGTAGACCACCCACCGCAACTCCACACCATGACAAAGGTAAAGAAAAATTATCCAGGAATGATAAGTTACCTCAGAAAGACAAAGCAGGGAACCAGCCCTTCAAACAGCAAGATAGACGTGTGTTCAATTTCGCTCATTATGCACCCCTGAACACGTCATATGAGCAAATCTTGCGTGAAATAGGATGGACTACCCTTAATATTTATGGGATTCAACGTCCACCTCCAATCAGACGCGGTGGGAACCCAAAGAAATATTGTGAGTTCTATGAGTCAGTTGGCCATACCACGGATGAGTGCAAGCAACTCAAAAATACCATTGAGGTACTCATTCGTGAAGGCAAACTGAAACATTATTTGTTCAAGGGAAAATCTCACGATGAACCAGAGAGGTTTGAGAAAAGATCTCGTGATCGTTCTCCTGATCCTGATAACACTCGGGAGCCAAAACGTACGGTGGCAACAGAAAAACAAAAGGGCGTTGTTCTTGAGTCCGCCCAAAGAGAACCAAGTCCAGAACCCAGATCACGGGGTAAAAGGCAGGTTGTAGATATGATTACTGGGGGCTTCGCCAGAGGCGGACCCTCAAACACCGCCAGAAAAAATCATCATCGTATGATCTTGTCTGTGCAAGGCAAGGGTAAGGAATATCGCCCATTCAGGAACGGGGTCCAGACTCCGCCTATAACCTTCACAGATGATGATTTTGGCCCTACTATTCCTGAGGGAGATGATGCAGTAGTGATTATTGCAGTAATCGCTAATATGGATGTAAAACGCATCCTAATTGATCAGGGAAGTTCCTGCGACGTTATCTTCTATGACTGTTTTAAACGCATGGGACTAACTGATGCTGATTTGCAGCCTTATACGCAGGACCTTACAGCCTTTAATGGCGCCAAACAGCCCACTAAAGGCTACTTGGACACAAGGATCACTTTTGACGGTGAACCTGGAGCAAGAACTGTGAAATCCAGGATTCTTGTCATTGATGTTAAATCTCCATACAATGGCATCATCGGGCGGCCCACTCTGAATGCCATGGAAGCCATCGTTTCAACCCCCCACTTGTTAATCAAGTTCATTGATAAAGATAATCAAGTCTCATCTGTAAGGGGGGACCAGGAGATGGCTCGTTATTGTTACAATTTGAGTCTTAACATGGTGAAGCTTGAAACCATGTCTAAGAAAAGAAAATTGAACGAAGGAAGCAGTGCGGCGGCATCCGTCAATTTGGTGGATCTTGACCCCAGGGCGGAGTCTTCTATAGACCCACTAAATCCTTTGAAACCAACCCCTGATGGTGGCTCCAAGTCTATTGTTTTAGGCGGCACCCCGGAGCAAATCACAAACATCAATGACAATCTGGAGACTAACGTGGAAGCAAGACTGATTGCACTTCTCCATGAATACAAAGAAATTTTTGCTTGGACCGTTGCAGACATGCCTGGCATGGATCCTAACTTTTGTTGTCACCGCCTGGCGGTGTATCCTGAAACTAAGCCAGTGGCACAAAAGAAACGGTGTATGGGTCCTGCTAAGCAAAAAGCTGCTTGTGAACAAACAGAGGAGCTCCTCAAGGCGAGGTTCATCAGGGAACTCCGTTACTCCTCATGGCTGTCCAACGTGGTTATGGTACAGAAAGCCAATGGCAAATGGCGTATGTGCATAGACTACGTTGATTTGAATAAATGCTGTCCCAAAGATCCATACCCTCTCCCCAACATTGACAGATTGGTTGACGATTCCTTAGGATACAAGTATCTATCTTTTATGGATGCCTACTCCGGATACAACCAAATTCCAATGTGTGAGGATGATCAGGAGAAGACAGCATTCATTAATGACAAAGGGGTCTTTTGCTACAACGTCATGCCATTTGGGCTAAAGAACGCAGGGGCAACCTACCAGCGCATGATCAACAAAGTTTTTGAGGGTATGCACACAAAGCTGGTAGAGGTTTATATTGATGACATTATTGCCAAGACCCCGGAGGGAGGAGACCATGTTGAAGACCTACGCCTCATCTTTCAACGCCTACAGCAATACAACATGAGACTCAATCCATTAAAATGTACATTTGCCGTTCCTGGGGGCAGATTTTTGGGTTTCATGTTAACACAAAGAAGCATAGAGGCTAATCCTGATAAATGTCGCGTAATCCAAGAGTTGCAGAGCCCCAAAACATTGAAGGAGGTACAATCCCTCAATGGCAAAATCGCTGCTCTAGCACGATTCATGCCAAAAATGGCTCATCGCTCTCTTCCCTTGTACAAAATGCTGAAGAAGGATAAGAAATTCAGTTGGGGCCCAGAACAAGAGGCGGCATTCCAAAGCTTGAAAAATGTCTTGGCCAGCCCTCCAATCCTGGTAAAACCAAGCCCAGGTGAACAACTCATTGTTTATTTGTCTGTTTCAGATGAAGCGCTGGCAGTGGCTCTGGTCAAGGAAACAGTTGAAGGCCAACGAACGGTGTACTTCACTGGTAAAACATTGCATGGTGCAGAGTGCCGTTATCAGAAAATTGAGAAGGCAGCACTTGCAGTTGTTTGGGCCTCACGACGCCTAAGACCATATTTCCATGCCCATCCCATCCTGATTCGCACAGACTTGCCACTTCGTACTATATTGTTCAAACCAGACCTGGCTGGAAGGATGATCAAATGGGCTATAGAGCTCTCTGAATTTGACATATCATACGAACCAAGAACTGCTATCAAGGCATAGGTCCTGGCAGATTTCGTAGTTGAATTAACAGGCTCTAACCCAGATGCAGATCATTCACATTGGACAATATACGTTGATGGATCTTCAAATAGCAAAGGATGTGGAGCAGGAATTGTTATAGAAAGTGATGACGGAGTACATCTTGAAATTTCATTGCACTTTATCTTCACTACGTCTAACAATCAGGCGGAGTATGAAGCCTGCTTGGCCAGACTCAGGGCAGCACAAGATATTGGGGCCAAAACTGTTACCCTATGCAGTGATTCTCAATTAGTCATCTCACAAATTCTTGGTGAGTATCAGGCTAAAGAACCTCTGCTGCAACAATACCTAGACTGCGTCAATGAGTTAAAACAACGCTTCAGTGAAGTCACTTTCAAGCATGTACCCCGCGAAGAAAATACACGTGCTGATATCCTCTCCAGGTTAGCCAGCACAAAGAAGGTGGGATGCACAACTACAGTTGTACAGAGTACCTTGGCGGAGCCAAGTATTTCCTTTCCTTCCTCAGTACATATGATTAAAAGCCGCTCCTTTGATGACAATTCCTGGGTAGCGCCAATAGTTCGTTATCTTGTTAATGGACAATTACCCACGGATGATCTTGAGCGAAAGAAACTAAAGAAAGAAGCACCTTATTATACACTCCTGGACGGACAGTTATACCGCCGAGGAATTTCTGTTCCTTACTTAATTTTTATAAATGAAAATGAGGTGCAAGCTGTTTTGGAAGAAGTCCATGAAGGGCAGTGTGGACATCATCCAGGGGCGCGGAGTCTAATGAGAAAAATACTCAGGGCGGGGTATTGGTGGCCCACTCTGAAGCATGACTCCGCCTCATATGTTTAAAAATACGATCAATGTCAACGATTCGCAAATCTTCATCACACTGCCACAGAGGAAATGTCATCATCAATAACGCCTTGGCCTTTCTATCAATGGGGCATGGATATCTTGGGTCCATTCCCAACTGCGCCCGGCGGTATCAAATACTTGATAGTTGGTGTTGATTACTTCACCAAATGGATTGAGGCAGAAGCAGTGGTGCATATAACGTCAGCCAGGACTCGAAGATTCGTATATGAAAATATCATTGCACGTTTCGGAGTCCCTGGACGCATAGTCACAAACAATGGCACCCAGTTCACAGATCGTAAGTTCACTGAACTCTTAGAAAATATCAACATTACGCAGATTTTCTCTTCTGTGGAACACCCTCAAACCAATGGACAAGCTGAAGTTGCCAACAGAGAAATCTTGAAAGGCCTTAAGAAACGCCTTGGCGAGGCAAAGGGAGATTGGGCAAACCAGTTATGCCACGTTTTATGGGCATACAGAACGACCCCTCACTCCACCACAAATGAATCTCCATATCGGCTAACATATGGAGTTGAGGCTGTCATCCCCATTGAATTGGCAGCCCCTTCAGCTCGAGTCCTCCATTTCAATGAGGAAGCCAATCAACAGAACCTCGCACATGAACTCGAGGTTTTGGCGGAGTTGAGAAAGGAAGCCTTTGTAAGGGACCAAGCTGTCAAAGCAAAGGCCGCCAAACGGTATAACACACGTATTTTTGAACGCCGTTTCAAAGAAGGAGATTTGGTCCTAAGAAGGGCCAATGTTGGCAACAAATTTGCACACTAAGGCAAATTGGCACCAACCTGGGAAGGTCCATACCGAGTCATCGAGGTTTTGGGCAAAGGCACATACCGCCTAGAAAACTTAGATGGCACTCTGGTCAGGAATAAATGGAACATTTTAAATTTACACATATACTACAGCTAGTTGGGTAATATGGTATGATTTTTTCTTCCTAACTCAAGGTTCTTCCCAGATATGCTTTCCTTGAAAAGGTTTCGAAGAGACATACCCCAACTCAGCTCTTTATGTAGTTCCATTATTAATGAAATGTCTTCCTACATTCAATCTTCATTCTAACTTTCAATTGATTATCCATGGCAGAACTTGTTCCCATGCAGATAAGACACCGGCTCCAACAATTGAAGCATAAAAGCATAACTCTTTATTCCATAAAGATTATCCAACATGCAACAAAGCTTCACAAATGGAGTCAGAAAACTCCTTGAGGGTATTGGTGTCACAGCTATATGCTGCACCATACCAACCTCAAGGTCCAAAAAACTCCTTGGGGGGAAAGGATTGGTGTCACAGCTATATGCTGCACCATACCGACCCTAAGGTCCAAAAAACTCCTTGGGGGGAAAGGATTGGTGTCACAGCTATATGCTGCACCATACCGACCCTAAGGTCCAAAAAACTCCTTGGGGGGAAAGGATTGGTGTCACAGCTATATGCTGCACCATACCGACCCCAAGGTCCTGCAGGCCGCCTATGGAAAGAACTGGTGTCACAGCTATATGCTGCACCATTTCGGCCCCAAAGTCCTGCAGGCTTCTTGTGAAAAAAAATGGTGTCACAGCTATATGCTGCACCATACCGCCTCAAAGGTTCAACCAAGTTTTTGCAGGAAAAAATGGTGTCACAGCTATATGCTGCACCATACCGCCTCAAAGGTTCAACCAAGTTTTTGCAGGAAAAAATGGTGTCACAGCTATATGCTGCACCATACCGCCTCAAAGGTTCAACCAAGTTTTTGCAGGAAAAAATGGTGTCACAGCTATATGCTGCACCATACCGCCTCAAAAGTTCAACCAAGTCCTTGCAGGAAGGGTTGGTGTCACAGCTATATGCTGCACCATACCAATCCTGGATTCAACAATTTTCATGTGATCAGGAGTTACACTCCAATTCAAATTCAAAGGGATGAATGCTTCATCCAGAAATTTGACTCCGCCTAACTGCCAATGCTTTACGGAGTACATAATTAACAAACTCAAGCACTATCAACAAGTTCAAGTAAGTATATTACTTGTAAAAATTGTGCTTCAATGAAATTCTCAAGAGGCCACTCCGCCTCATTGCAGAACATTCTTCATTGAAATTCTCAAAAGGCTACTACGCCTCTTTATTGAAATCACTTCAATGAAGTTCTCAAGAGGCCACTCCGCCTCATTGTAGAACATTCTTCATTGAAATTCTCAAAAGGCTACTACGCCTCTTTATTGAAATCACTTCAATGAAGTTCTCAAGAGGCCACTCCGCCTCATTGCAGAACATTCTTCATTGAAATTCTCAAAAGGCTACTACGCCTCTTTATTGAAATCACTTCAATGAAGTTCTCAAGAGGCCACTCCGCCTCATTGTAGAACATTCTTCATTGAAATTCTCAAAAGGCTACTACGCCTCTTTATTGAAATCACTTCAATGAAGTTCTCAAGAGGCCACTCCGCCTCATTGCAGAACATTCTTCATTGAAATTCTCAAAAGGCTACTACGCCTCTTTATTGAAATCACTTCAATGAAGTTCTCAAGAGGCCACTCCGCCTCATTGCAGAACATTCTTCATTGAAATTCTCAAAAGGCTACTACGCCCCTTTATTGAAATCACTTCAATGAAGTTCTCAAGAGGCCACTCCGCCTCATTGCAGAACATTCTTCATTGAAATTCTCAAAAGGCTACTACGCCTCTTTATTGAAATCACTTCAATGAAGTTCTCAAGAGGCCACTCTGCCTCATTGTAGAACATTCTTCATTGAAATTCTCAAGAGGCTACTCCGCCTCATTATTGATTTTATTACATTGAAATTCCTAAGAGGCTACCTCGCCTCCCTACTGAATTTTACTTCACCAAAATTTCAAAAAGGCTATTCCGCCTCGTTATACTTAGTCATATTCCATTAAGTCCTCAAATGAATACTCTACCTTCTTAATATCATTTTACGAGGCATAAATACGACGGACTCAAACATTACTTATATGAACAAGTATAGATTACAGAAAATATATTTCATTGAATATTGCCAAAAACTGATAAAGATCCAGAGCCTATCCTGGAACAAGGCAATATCATTAAATGAAAAAAAAAAACAAAAATTTGTAAAAGGACTCCGACGCTGATCTTCATGGCTCGGGTGGCACTCCTTCCTGGTGGGCAGAGCTGAGCTGACTCTCATTTGGCTTTGACAAACTTTGTGAAGGGGGCAAGTCCACCAAAACATACTCAACATCAGGTGCAGGAACATAACCCCCTCGAGCAGGCACCATCAATTCACCATTGATAAATTCATAGTATGGATGAATGCCTGTAATGTTAAGAGCAACGCCTGGGTTGCGATGGCGGAGTTGGCGAATAGCCATACTGAAGGCGTCACCAATTGCTGCTTCAGCTGCATCCAGAGCCGAATTCAAATCCTTGTTAAGCTTCTCATTGGCAGCATCTGAAACAGCCTTCTCAGCCTTCAACCCCTCAACCTGCTTTTCAAGGTTGCTGTATGCGGTAGCTGCTTCGTCCAACTCCGTAACCCAGGCGTCTGCAGCAAGAGCCCTATCGATTTCAAAGGAAACTAACTTCTGCTGAAGTTCGCTCACACCCTCGCCCAATTTTTGGTTCTGCTGATTTAAATCTGAAACTTGTTGTTTCAGCAGAACATTGTCAGCCTTCACCTGGGAGAGTCCACCCACCTCTTCGCCCAGCTTTACATTCTGCTCTTTTAAGCCAGAAACTTGCTTTTCCAGCAAAACTTTATCAGCTCTCACCCGAGCCAGCTCCTCCTCCAGCTTCTTGATGTCGGAATCGACGGTGTCAAGGTGTTTATCCTTCGCCTTGATCACCTCCGACAGCTGTTCATTATCATGTTCCAAGCTGCGTATCTTTTCAACAGAATCATGAAAAGATTCTTGAAACATGTTGGCCTCAGCAGCAACATCAACAATATGTGGCACAGAGGCTAGAAAACCATCAATTTCTGCAAGGTGCCACCTTGCAGCTGCAGCAGCGTCTGGAATCTCTTGGAAGTCGATGTCGGGGCGGAGGATGAACTCCGGATCACGCCTCTCCGACTGGCGGGATCCCATATTTGCAAAATACAAGAAGGGATTCAGTCGAGACCCCGCCAAAGGCAGAGAGACGGATCGCCTGGATGACTTCCCTGGAACATCAATAAAGAAAACTGGTGTCCCTCGAGTAGCCAAGCCCAAGGCGGGATTCTCAGCCGGACGGACTGGAGAACTTTGAACTCCCTCCGCCTCACCTCCCACAACTTGGTTTGGAGAGGCTTGAATTCCCTCTGCTTCCTCCCCCACGACATCTTCTTCGAGGACGCCTTCAACACCGCCTATATCAGTAGTAGTACCCACAACAGGTACCTCCTGAGTCTCCTCCAAGTTGATGGCGGTGTCAGCTGATGCTCCTTCCCCAACCTTCTTCTTGCCCTTGTTCTTTCTTTTGAGCAAAGGTTGGGGATCCACTTCCTCTTCCTCCTCCTCAACAGCTTCTGGTTCTTGGCGTTTTTTAGAACGCCTTTCAACATCAACTGCTGAGGACCCTGCACCACCTTCTAAATTCACTATAGTAGTGGATGCAGGGAAAGGAAGAATCTTTGTTAGAGCAGCAGCCAAATTCCTCCTGGGCTGTACATTGTTCTCCGCGTTAATTTCCTCGCGGCTCATACGAATCTGCTTGATACGCTCCATCCCAGGGAATTCAGCAATTTCTCCTGCAAAATAATATACATACACACGATTAGAAGCTGCATGAAAAAACAAAAGTAATGTTTAAGCGACAAGTCTTAAAGAATTACTTAAATAATCCTCAGCATCCCGCCCAAGCAGCCTTTTGCATAAGAACTGCTTGTGGACGGAGTTGTACTCCTTCAACGTCCGGAGCACTTCCACAGAAGTAGCTGACAAGGCACCCTCCTCAACTTCATAAGCTTGTTTGGTCAGGAGGAAGTGCTCATGGGTCCACGCTACTGGGAATTTGTCAATTCCCTCCTTACTCCGCCAGAAAACGGACTTGTTCTTCCTGACAGAGACTTTTACAAAGCTCATCCTAAAGTGAAGTCCGCCTTCTTTGGCGGAGTCAGCAAATGCCTTGAAATTTACAATCTTCGGCTCCGCCCGAAGAGTTATAAAGCCCATGCCGCCAGTTTTTGTATTCACTCTCCTCATAATGTGGCAAAAGGCAAAGAATAACGCCACAGTAGGCGTAAACTCCAGATGTTTAGCCAACACCTCGAAGCTGCGAACTATTCCCCAACCGTTAGGGTGCAGCTGAGAAGGGGCGCAATCTAAGAACCTCAGTACGCCCATCTGGAATCTATTCAGTGGAAATCGTACCCCCAACTGGGTAAACAAAATATCGTACATGTATAATGTACGTTCATCTTGAGGACGATGGCATATACGTTCATACGTCTTGGGTGAACGGACGATGAACCTCTTCTCATACCTCTCATCCTTCCAAACTGGCACAGACAACTCCGTTACCCCTCCGCTTGTTGTCGCATGACGAGAGGAAGCATCTTTAACATCTTCCTCAACCCAACAATAAGGGTCAACCTCAAGCATCTTTTTCCAGTCCAACCCATGCAACACAACGTTTTGACACTCTGCCATCGTTCTTACTTCAATCTGAGGAATACCTCCTGATACAAACGAATGTACAACATTACTAAAAAACTCCACGCTGCTGTAAAATGTTGCATCCCTCCCGGTATAAAAAGCCTCATCTTCACTCTCAATATCCGAAAACATCGGACGAACAGAAACCCTAGAGCACGACTCTGACTTTTTTCCTCTCATCCTCGTTTCAACAAACACACATATAAAGAGAACAGAACCAACCCAATAACAATGAAGACAGGAGACAGAGGAAAAAGAGAGTTACCTTAAGTTTCTGAAGAAATGAAGAACTGCAACAACAAACGACTCGCACGAAAGCAACGTTCAAAAGGCAGTTCTAATACGCAAGCGCAGAGAAGAAGATGAAGCGAAAAGTTTTCCCTCCTAAGAGTTTATCTATTTATAGGCATGGCTTGGGGGGAAACGAGTAAAGCCTCATTAATCTCAGAAACGCAACTACAGCCGTTGGATGAATTCAATGCAATTACAGTCGTTGGATGAATCTCGAGACAAGCATCTTTTGGGCCGTATTTTCAAAACCCAAGGCCCACGATAATAACCTCAAAACCGTATTCAACTGCCACCCCACGCATTTATGTCCCATCATTGGAATGGCAATCGTTACGAGGGCATACGTGGCAATGAAAGATTGAAGCGGCAAAACGCAGTTTCGAGGCGCATTAATGACAGGCGTGGCAAGTAATGATGAAAGCATTAAATGCACGAAAATACTTGTCCGAAAAGTCCTGAACTAGCAAACGCCGCCTAAACCCATGCCTATAAAAGCTAAACTTAAGTGTTGTAGCTCATTAAAGTGACTCCGCCAGTCACTATAATAAGCTAGGGGGCATATGATCCGGTCCTAACACCGGCCCCCAAGAGCATGGCTTTAATGCTTTGCCAGATCAGCATTTTGAACAAGAGAAATACGCTTCAAATACATTATAAGTACTTCTATACGGAGTGCATACCGCCAAGGCATGTTATTCCGCCAAGGAACGTTACTCCGCCAAGGCACATAACTCCGCCAAGGCACATAACTCCGCCAAGGCACGTAACTCCGCCAAGGTATGTTACTCCGCCAAGGCTTATTACCTCGCCAAGGAGGAAAATATTGAATACCTTATACACATGCATGAAATATTCCCAATGCATATTACTCCGCCAAGCCACAGGCTCAATACAGGCGGAATATTGAACTTCCCATACTGCGTAGCGAGCCCATACTTATAACCCCGGCACGAGATTGACTCTGTCTTGAGAGGTTGAAAATGGGAATCACGCTGTCACGCATAAGAAGGGAACAATGAATAAAATAATAAAGCATTAGCGCTTTCCAAGCAAGTGGAAATACCCACTACAGTGATGGTGCTCGTGAACGACACAGGGACCCACTACCTTTCTTGCATTATGCCTGAAAACAAGGAACGAGTCCCACCAATAATGGAGCACCAGTAACAGGTATATAAACCTCAGCAAAAAGGTATATGAGAGGCCCCCCCTCAATTCTAAACCTTACACTCTCTTACTTGCATAATTCTCTCAGATTTGCTTTCTAAGTTTTACAGTATTTCAGAATACTGACTTGAGCGTCGGAGAATAATTGCAGGTACCACCACCAATTGTGTCAAGGCAAGGGAGGTTACTTCAGGCGGACTATCACACCGCCCAGGGTGCATTATACTCCGCCCCATTATACAAGAACATTCTATATTTGTATATGTATAAGCACTCCCTTATACCAGATTTTACGTTTCATGTACATTTTGAATTGTTCAATAATCATACATTTACACCCCCTGTAAAGGACAGTTCAAATCTTACTTTTAAAAATAATTAGAATGTACAAGTATAAAGTTATTGTTGTTTGGAGGAGATATATTACCCTAAACCATTAAGATAAATAATCCTTTATTATTGCTACTTTCATAATCAACTTAAGCGATCCATCCTAATTTTGTCTAAGAAAAATAATAGTCAACACAGCTACTATGGATAAACATCATGGTTGTATCCATACATATATTATCTTAGCACTATAGTTTTTAGGATGTGTTTTATGATTGATAAGGGTCCTACAACATTGAATTTTTATTTTTTAAAAATATTGTCTAAGATTTACCACAAAACACTGAAGTGTGCCCACTTAAGAAGTGACGTGTAACTGAAGATTATAAAAAATTTGTCAAATGAAAAAAAAAATTGATGGTTCAGAAAACAAACTTAGAATGGAGGTTGAATAAGTCTGTTCACTTTTCAAACTAAAAAGTGATATTTAAATGTTATTACGTTATGTACAGCGACTAGACTTTCGAGAGGCAGAGAGCGTGCTACTTTGATTGAGCGAGCATATTTTCGCCAGACTTTTACTATCGATTTTAACAATAATAATGCACCACACTTTTGATAGTAAAGAGTAAGAGAGAAAAAGATAATACAATCTATACTGGTTCACCTCCAACTCGGAGACTACATCCAGTACCTTCAAATCTGAACGATTTCCATTACGTAAAAACTTTTTACGTAAACAGCCCAGATCGAGCTTATGAGTATTATTGACTCCAGCCACTCCTGACTTAAGCATAACTCGTGCGTTAAGTATTCTTGACACAGACCACTTCTGGCCCTGAGTATTCTTGACTCCGGCCACTCCTGGCCTAAGCACACCCTGTGCTTCCGAGTATTCTTTTGCACGCACTCACTCTTGGGGAAGACCCAAGTATTCTTTCACAAGCCAGTCCTGGCTCAAACCCCGAGTATTCTTTCCGAAGCTTCTCCGGGCCAACAGTGTTTCCCGACAGGTTTATCATGTAACATTTCGTATGTTTATATTTAAATTATTATGATTTGAGGATGTAAAGCTATTTTATGATTTAAGAATGGATTTAGGAGGAAAATTCAAGATTTTACCTGATGCGTAACGCACGGTTGACGCGTAGCGTCAGGGTAAGATTTTAAACTTGGCGCGTAGCGTTAGAGGGATGCGTAGCATCAGCTTCGCGATGAAAATTAAAACCCCACAGTGGCAGCAATGCAAAACAGAAATAGAAACAGAGTTTTGGGTCTCTCTTTCCCTTCTTTCTTTTCTCGGGGTCTAAGGCTTTAATTCATGCCAATTTTTGGTTGGAATTCAAAATCAATCACGAATTAGAAGTGGGAAACTCAAGGTAAACGTATGAAACCTTTCAATTTTAATTTTTATGGAAGTTTCCCATCTTTTGCCTATTTTCTTGGGGAAGCAAAGCGGGTTTGAAATTCAAGATTCTAAACCGGTTAAAGAGTCCTTTATGGCTTCCAAGTGAAAGATTAATTGAAAGATTTGAGTTCTGCTTTGCGTAGGTGAGGTAAAGGGAGTATTGTAGTGTATATTTGATTAAGGTTATATGAGTTTTATATTATGGAATGAATTTGTGTAATTATATGAATGATATATATATATATATATATATGAGAGTATGTGGTTTAGGATATCTTTATGGCTACATGATGTATTTGGCAATTATGATTGGTGGAATGATAATAAGTGTGATAAGAATGATGAATAGGATTAGAATTGAAGTATAAATTATGCCTAAAATGGTGTACAATAGATGATAATGAAATATTTAAATATATATGATATGGATGACATGAAATTATGCTTGATGATGGATTGATTATGATAATTAAAAGGGATGGCCTTTATGCCATAGATTATATATTATTAATAAGATTGATGATTATATTGTTATTATATATTAACAATTGTATAATGAGTTTGATAAATATGATTGAGGTAATAATAATGATTTCATTGACAAAGTGATGAGTTGCAAGTATGTGGTATATGATTATGATGATAAATAGTGAAATGAAAGTATTGTTACTGAATATGTGACTATAAGAAATGAAGAACATGTTATAATGTTGTAAGGAAATGATCAATGGATATGTATATGCCTGGATTTGGCTGATTATATTCCAAGAGATTATTTTTATATCGGGAGAGAATTGTATGAGTTTGAGATGATTATATTGATGTATGTGATGTGGACAGTCATTCGGTATGTATTACCCCTCGTTTTTGGCTCTAGTGGTCCATGTAGAGATCCAGTTGAGCAACCCAGTGGTCCAGGTAGAGACCCAGTGGTTGAGGTAGAGAGCCGGTGTGTGGCTCGGTGGACCAGGTAGAGTTTAGGGATGTCGGTGTGACTTCCACCTGATGGATGCTCCGTTAGTATCTGGATACTAGGTGTCGTTTTATATGACTGGACCATGTGAGTCAGTTATGATTAATTTATGTTTATGAAATTTGATTTGTGGCAATAATGATCATGAGTATTGAGATTTGATTGTGATAGTGGAAATTGATATTGAGACTGGATTTGTGAATTTGAGATTCGATTTATAATAATGATGTCTGATTTATGATATTATAATTGAATTATGATGATGATGATTAATTTTTTATATCACAATTGCCTATGATGATGTTAACTGATTTATAAGATTGTGATTGGTATATGATGATGGCATTAAATGGAATGTTAAGGAGATGTTGAGATAATTATAGGTAATGATTTTGATGAGTTACAAGCTTATTGGAAATTAGTTTAAAAAGAATTAATTTGTTAATAAACGAAGGGGGTGTGTGAGCTCCTCCAGGTGATATTGTTTTTGTCTCTTTTAATTGCATTATGTTATAGTGCTAGATACTCACCCATACAATTATTTTCTTTTAGATAATGATGAAGGAATGTTGCGGACGCCACGGAGACAGGTACGAGTGAGCAGCAGAGCAATGCCAGGATATTTATGATGATGTAATATATATATATATATATATTATAGTGTTATATGTATATATCATATATGAGTGTGGTTGTATTATGAGTTTTGACGTGGTGTTTGTATACGTTGTTATTGGTATGATTATATGTGGGGACTGTAGTTTGTTAGCTGATGGCACTAAGTCATTAGCATTTATATATGTGGTTTGCTTAAGGTATGACATTGAGCCATTAGTTAGCTATTCATGCATAATGGCCAGGGATTGTTTGTATAGATATGGATATGGCACGGAGCCATGTATTTAAAATCATGCATTATTGGTATGAGTTATATTGTTTGAATGTTGTATGACTGTGTTTGAATAACAATGAGAATGAATTAAGAAGTTTGGAGGTTAGAATTAATAGAATTAAAGTGATATTGAGGAACTGGATAGGTGAAATGGGGATCCGGTGGCATTCAGTATCCTTGGAAATGCCCAATAGGTCCATTTAGACATTTAGAAATGGTTCATGCGTTTGTTTGGTGTTTAAATAACTTTGAGGTAAATTGATATGGTAGAATGACCTTAAGTTGGTCTAGATACCTTTTTATGCATAACTCGTCACTGGACTATAATTTTGTAAAATGGACCGTGTCAGCAGCTCCGGAATAGGGATAATATAGTGCCCATGTAATTTGGTGAGGTTTGAAGTTGAAACGGGCAATTTAGGACCTTTGGAAGTTGACCAAATGACTTAAATTGCTTGACAGCATTAGGTGCTGTCTCTGGTGTTCTAGTGCTGAGCGTCAGCCTGGCGTGTAGTGCCAGGGTTGCGTGGAGAGTCCTACGCATAGGGTAAAGCCCCTGTTTTGCAAACTTGAATTTTGTTGTTTGGAATGGAAATCTTGGCATTATATATATTAAATGAAAGTGTTTTTCAGATTTTAGGAATAAAAGAGTCTAAATTAAGGATTGATGAAGTTTTTCATAATTAAATTTGTGAAAATTTTATTGAGATTTTTATTTAATGATTAAACTAAAGGTAAATTGGTAAGGGATTTTACATATCAGACATGTATTTACAAAAGTTAAAGAATTAAGACAAGATAAGCCTTCTTCTTTTAACGGCTTATAAACGATTGGAGCTTGCGGGTATTCTTTTCTTTTCATCACACTATCTTTGTGTGATAAGCCTGTTTATCTCACAAGCTCTCTCTTTTTCTCTTCTCTCTTTATATGACTCTTCATTCTTCTTTTGTAATCTCTTTTCTTTTCTTGAGATACATATAATGCTCACTATTGTGCATACAAGCTCATATAGTTGGGTCTTGTATTTTTCTTCTTTTTCATTATGTGAGCTATCCATCTTACTCTATCGTGTTCCTTGATATGCTTCAGCTCTTCATATGCATTTTTCTTTCTTTTAATGTTTCTTTTTGTTCTTCTAGAGAGCTATCATTGATGAAGAGTTTGATTCTGCTTATATAGGACGAACTTGTTTATTCTTAAGAAGAGGCTTGTTAATTATATAGCCGTTGAGAGAGTTGTTGTATAAGGGACAAAAGTCTCTCTTGATGGAATTACACAAAGGGTAAGAGCTTTTGTTGTCAGAGAGAGATATTCTGTACACGTAACACTGATATGAGAGTTTTGAGGAGTGTGTAGTCGTAGGTGGAGTAGATGTAGCACTATTTTCACCAAGAAGGAAAGGTTTAATTCAGGGAATCTCTGAATGTGTGAGATATAGGTGAAACTTAGTTGTTTTTCAGACTAGATTAAAATCCACCCTATTTAGTCAATCTTTCTTTCAAGATTCTTTTCTTTAGGCTTCGATGGAGATGACTTGTGACCGTTGATGCTTCATGTAACAAACCGCTCCTAAGGTTTGAAGGGAGATGACAGGGTCTGATGCTTTCGTATTTTCTGAAGCTTGAAATGGTCTTGTTCGAGTCGGGGTCTGGTAAGTTATTATGATGCAAGAGAATTTCTTCTGAAGTGAATTACCAGACTTTTTATTCTTCCTTTGTCTTAGATTGAAGAGTTCATGTTACAATTAAGTCTTCCAGACTTTTGATGCGTGGGCTTTTTATACATAGGCTCCTCTTTTCTTTTGTAGCTTATGCCTTTTCCTAAAACATTTAAATACCAATATCAAGTGATAACAAACATCTTTATTTAAGTTAGAATTCCTAATGTTAGTTATCAACGAATCTCATGAGTTGTGGTTAAAATGATTCGACATTTTCCAGACTTTTCCTCAACAAAATCGTTAGTTCAATAGAAGTTTGGCTATTTCAAACGGTATGCAGGATTAGTATTAATTATTAGATTTTCTATTTTAACAATTGATTTTTTAAATGAACACTAAGTGGACTGTTTAAATGTTTTCTGTCGTGAGTGCCATAAGAAAATCTCCAACTAATATGGAGAGGATGACTAGAAAAGTATAGAAGAAGATGGTTCAAATAATATATGTTGTTTCTTTTCTCTTAACTCTCAAATTTCACGTACGTCCTCACTCTTAAATGCAACTAACACTCCTACCTATCCCACTGATATGCTTGGATAATTTGATCATCCACTATTTCTTGAACCAAGTCTGGTACCAATTTAGTCAATAATGAATGTGAGTCTTCAAACACAAAAGCATTTGATTATGAATGGATGTATTAAAACCGTTTAACCAATCAAAAATAACCAAATTACATTACTAAATATATCACTCCTATATTTATATTACATTACTAAATTACATGGATGGCTTAAACTTAAAGTGAAACTTAAAAGACTCTAAGTAGTTATTTGTGATTTTTTTTATTATGCCGCATTTTGACCAGATCAGACGCTATCCTACTTTCCAACCGAACCAAACTACAACTTAAAAATATAATCGAAACGAATGATATTTTATCTAAAAACTGAAGTGATACAGATTGGTAACACTTCTAATATAAAGGGAAACAAAAACTTTTGTCCATATTTAGGTTATCAATAGACTAAACATGTTTACGATTCAACTGTATTATTTCACACATAAAAAAAAGGACTGGATGCAAACATAAAATTACATTATGATTAGGGTTGTATAACTTTTATCAATTATTGAATTTCTTGAGGATGTAAAATTAAAAATACATAATTGTTGGATATTTATATTTTAATATAATTAAAATCATTTAGCAAACTATATTGCAAGTTGTTTTAGTTAATTGGTGTTGTTAAAACTGGTTTGGACTGACTTGATATGGAATTGGACCACCCACTAGTTTGGTCATTATATTGAACCAAATATGTAATTTACTCACCATTGACCTGCTAAACCTATAGAAAACCAGTTGATCCGTGACCAACCCACACGATTCAACCGGGTTAACATCTCCAACGCTGGTTGGGCTTATATTAAAAATAGAGGTGGGGTAGGACTTAAACTTATCACTCCATGTACTAACACAACATCTTTAATGGTTGAGGCAATGACACTTTCAATAAGCCTTATTTTATCTAAATATTACATATTTTTTATTTTAAACGTATTTACTTGATTTATGCGGATCAATCATTAACTCACCTATTGAACTAATGACCCAATAATCAACCACCTTAACCGAACCTATTAACGGTTGAAGATTTATAACAATGCTTAAAATGCTTCGGGCCATATTAAAAAATAGAATTTAATATTGAAATATGTGGTTGTTGGAAACTTTATTGAGTAGCAAAGTGCACGTATAGCAAACTTAATACAATTTTCACAAATGAATTTCATCCTCTAAATCTATTTTTTTTACAGTATGTTTTGGTGTATTTTTGTGTAGACTGAGTTTTCCGGTGAGTCTCTTTTATTTACAATTCAATCGTTAAATCCAGGTAATGATCCTTGTATATCAGACCCATAAATATGACCCATTCTGGTTCTTTTTGTTTCCAGGTACCGCTTGTTTTCCTCAGTGATTGGTGTCAACACAGGAACACGCTCAACCACTGCCAAACCATACCCTTTAAGACCAATGAACTTTGCTGGGTTGTTAGTCATAAGCCTCATAGTTCTAACTCCTATGTCCCTCAGAATCTGCACATTTCATCATCATTTGTTAGCACCACTATTATGGTGATTATAGTCAACTAGTTAACCAAGAAAAACCCCTAACCAACCAATTGATGCATAATGTGAGGGAGAATGAATGATAAACCTGACCTGGGCACCAATCCCATACTCACGAGCATCAACAGCTAACCCAAGTTCTATATTTGCCTGGACAGTGTCATGACCTTGATCTTGCAAATTATAGGCTTTAAGTTTGTGACCAAGTCCAATGCCTCTTCCTTCATGACCTCGAAGATACACAACTACTCCTCTACCAGCTTCTTCTATCAACTGCATTGCCAAATCTAATTGGTTTCCACAGTCACATCGAGCTGATCCAAATATATCCCCAGTTAAACATTCTGAATGTACTCGTACTAAAACATCTTGCCCATCTCCTATGTCCCCCTGTGCATATTTACAAGGGACCAAGTAATTGATAAGAAACCATTCAATTAATTAACAACAAAGTAGGTGAAATTGTGAGTATTTTCTCTATAGAACTTTATTACCTTTACAACGGCCACATGTTCAGTTCCATCCAACTTTGAGTTGTAGCAATACGCTTGAAACAGACCCCATTTTGTAGGCAGGCGAGAAACAGAAGATCTTTCAACCAATTTTTCTCGCTTTCTTCGATACCTTCAAGCAACCACACACAACACATTATCAACTGAATTTTATTAACTTACAAAAATCAAATTAAGACACGATTTGGGTAAACTTCTCTACAACTACTTGTGTTGTAAGAAAATACAACGGTAAACTTTTTCCCATGAGTTTAAATATTTCAACTTACAAACTCCAATTTTATTTCAGAGGTTCTCATTTAACTTTTCTATAGGTTGAGATACATAAGTTGAAATATAAAAGCTTACCTCCTTAATTCATTGTATTTTTCTTTTTTTGTGAGTGCTTTCTGAGAAGTTTATCCACACTGGGCATAAATTCAAGCGTTGAATGCAACTAGCAGGAAGTAGAAATACTAACACAAGAGAAAGGAACCAGATAGTTTATCAAAAACAATATTTTTAAAATTGAAATGGTCATTGAATAAGTGAAAATGTCAATTTTAAATAAATTATGATTAAATTAGGGATTGTATCATATTTAAACTAGTTATAATATAAAATTAATTTAGACTAGTCATATAGTTGATTCACAGTCAAACTGATCAAACTAGTCGGTTCAATTTGGTTATAATAACTTGATATCATTTAAAAGTAAAATATACAAAAATTGGTCTTACTTATTCACCTTATCAAATCAGTTATTGAGACAATTGGTAAGCTATGCTCCAATGCTAAGTTTCTTAAACTAGGCAAAGAAGCCATAGAGCCATCATTGTCATCAACAAGAGCTGAAAGAACTGAAACTGGGGGCAAGCCAGCCAGTGCAACTAAATCAACTGAAGCCTCAGTATGACCTGCCCTCCTAAGAACCCCACCATTTCTGTACTTCAGAGGAAACACATGACCCGGTTTTCTGAAGTCTTCTGATTTAGACTCAGGAGATGACAAAGCAAGAACTGTTTTTGCTCTATCTGCAGCTGATACACCCGTGGAAGTTCCATATTTTGCATCCTACTTAGGTCAAACAACAGAGTTTGAGTTTCTCATATTTAATTACCCTTTTAAGCTTAAAATGTATCCAGCAATCTAGTCTAAGATATAATTTTAATACAAGCAGAAAAAATAAGGCTTCATGACAGTTTGAATGTGATACTTGCCACTGTGATTGTGAAGGTGGGAGCAGAAGAATCCTCATCTTCAGTCTCTGGTGACATAAGAGGGAGGTTCAGTCTTTGAAGATCCTCCTCTTTCATGGCAACAGACACAATCCCTGATCCGTGCTTAATCATAAAGGCAATATCTTTAGGACTAGTAAGAGATGCTGCCATTATGAGATTTCCTTCAACATCCCCGTTTTCATCATCTACCACAATCACAAACTACAAAAAGATTGCACTACTTGTTAGATTAATCCATCATTCTCAAATTTGTTTTCACTTTCAAGGTTATTCACTAATCATACACATAAACACGAGAGCATGTGGCATGTTTATTATTTGTGTACCGTGATTAACTCATACATTATAGCTAATTGTGTAGGATCAGCTTGTTTTTTGGTTTAACTACTTCGGAGACGAGGAACCTCTTCACATCATGGGGGACAAACTCTCCGTGTAGGGGTTTTTTAATATATAAGACTCGAATCCAAGATCTTAACAAAGAGAAATTAAACATATATCACTTAAATTAATCATGTTTGTATATTAGACAACTTATTTTTTAAAAACTTTATGTCCCTTGTTAAGATAAAAGTATAAAATTATTAAGGATACTTTCTATCAAATTTTAATGCAAGAATATGATAAGAATTTAAACTTGAAAATACTAATTAAACCAACCTTTCCATGGCGTAGTGCATTAAGCGCTTGTTCGATGGAAGAGTAACCTTTAGAGGGACAATCTGGATCACCTTCTGCATCACTGACAAAGAAATCAGTGGTTTCCTGTGTGATTTCAGCATCTAACGTTCCAAATGGTGCTGAAGATGACTCATTGCTTAAGTCACCTAAGATGAAACCATTCTCATTTCTCTTCAAATTTCCATCATCCTCAAAAACGTCTTCTACTCCAACTGCAGAAAACCCAACAGCACAGCCTGTTGAGCTCCACACCTTGTTCTTCCAAAGCCCAAGCCTTGCATAGTGATTAGTACCATAGCAGCGATGGAAGCTGAGAACAAAGAATTATTAGTTAGATTAATTTAACTTGAACAATATTGCTACATAGATAAAGAAAGAAAATACCTTGAGCTAGTGATGACGTGGGAAATCAAAGGATGAGGGAATGAAGCAGAGTCCATAGGCTAGAATTTTATTCTCAGAAATTGAAGGAACACATAAATTTTTGTTCTTAGTTGGTGTCACGCACAATATGGAAGGAAAATAGAAATAAAAAAACAAATCCACCTCTTGTTATGGATGTGATTTCGTAAGGAACCGTTATCCAATGTTTCTAGCTGTACTTTGGCAAAGACTAGGAACCACGATATTTTGTCTTTTGGTTGAACTTAACAACGAGTGGTGTGGCTTAGCATTTTGCCATCTTAATTAATAATTGCATTCTGTTGGTTCAATATCCACATCATTTCGTGATTGTTTCGTTGCATAAATTTTTCGTATTACTATTACTATGTGACAATATTACTTTAAAAGACAACAGACAGACCTAAACACCACTAAAAATGTAATCAAAATTCATCCATGGATCAACATTATTTCCTATTTATTAGGATTTATGTAAATTTTAATTTTAAAAAAATTATATATAGGAGGAAAGCTCCAGGGAAGTCATAACAAGCCCAACATTGATGAGTTAAATCTCTCAAGTTTTATACGAAATATTCTTAACTAAACTAATATTAGACTTTTTTATTAACAAATATGAAATGTTTACATTAAAAGTTAACCTTATTATCTCGTAAGCTACCTTAAATGGTAATAAAAAAATGTTACTCAATTGATAATATAATTTCATATTTGGTGAAAAATGTCATTTAAAATAAAATAAAGGTAGTTGGGCAAGTAACATTTTCAGTTGATTAGTAGTGATTTTTAAAACTTACTTAAATAACGCTTTTAGATTTCAATTACTATCTTAAATCTATTTTTTATTTTATTATCCCTTCATAATTTTAATAACACCTAATGCTATCATTTTCTTTATTTCAAAACAAAAGTAAAATCTTCGTTTTATTTTAAAAATAAAACCCATTAAACTTTTAACGTTGCCTTGTCTCTTCAATTCGCCCCTTTTATTTTATTTTATTTTTAAAGTAAAACCTCTACTTTTAAATAAAATCTATAGTTTTTTTAGTGGTATCAATATACATTTTTAATAAATACTTTTATTGTAGATAAAATTTAAAATTATAAATCAACAAAATAATTTAAACATTTTAGTTAAATTTAAGATTAATTAAAATACCTTTAAAAGTTACACATTAGGTGTAAAAAAAAAAATACAAGATATGTCTAAATAATTAAATATGTCATTTTATATTTATTAGCTATCATAACAATTACTTTTATTAAATATTTTTAACACAATCAATCATATAACTTATCAGCTTTCAGTTTTTATAGTTTTCAATTAACTTTTAAATTTGTCTTACCAAACATATACTAATGGTAAATGGTGAGAGAAAATTTCAGATTAATCCTCATCAAGCACACTCTTCAAAGAGTTAAAAAGTGTTATTAACTCCAATTAGAGTGATCAAAACGGGTGAGCCAAACCTATAAAATGACAAACTTGAACACTCAAAAAGATTCCAAATTAAATGTTGTCCTTTTTAAGCTTGACTAGTGAAAGCCTATACTCAATCGAGTTTTTAATGGGTCGTTTTGCAGGTACCCCGCAACATATTCTTTTACTAACATGAAAAATGCTATTTTTTACTTGAATTATACCTTGTAATTGAGTTAAAAAATGCAAAAATTTTAATATATTTTTATGATTGTAATTTTGAAATTTTTAATCAAAAAACAAAAAAATAATAATGCGGACCTGGCAAAGACCCCCAAAAAAGGTCGTGAAGCCTATGCGGATTGGAGGACCATATCATAAATTTGAAGTTCAAATTCAAATTTAAAATGGACATTTTAATTCGGTTAAAAAAAACTCAAACCTGTCACAAGTGAGATCAAATAACCCATTTTAATATATATAACTAAAACTAAAGTTGAGATGGTGAAACAAAATTCTCAAGTTTGCTAGCCACTAAATAAACTCTTATAAAGAAGTAGAGTCTTTACGTAAGATCACCTCTTATTGTGTAAAAGATACATGTGCTTTGCATTTTAAAAAATCTTCATAATTTGATTTAGATTTGTGCATTCTTATACTATTTGAATTCATACTAATTTTTGAGCGAAGAAATATGTTGAAAAGAATGCGTTAAAAATATGTTCATATACTCTTAAAAATAAATGAAAATTAATAATTGATTGGCAAAATTGTAAGTGGATCACAAAAGTCCATTGGAGACTTCATAGCCTTTATGGCAGGGAACAAATAAAATGAACTCGAAAAAAAATACATTCAATTCATTAATTAGTTCAAAAACTTGGTTGATGAACAAAATAATATGAATATATTGAATTCATAAAAACAATTAACTTAAATTCAATTTGAATAAATTCCTATCGAACAAAATATAATTGTCGCGACCGGGGTCCCGGCGCACAATGCGAACTGATTAAAGACAATAAAAGAAAATTAAAACTGCATTGAAATGAGACCCTTAGGAGGCCTAAAGAAAATAAAGAGTTCAAGGAGTCGCTAATAATATTTATTAAGGAAAATATTAGGAAAACCTTTAAACAACACTGGTTTTTTTTTAAAAAAATGAGATTCTGTTTAGTCCGATAGTCGAATTACAGGAGGGGAAGGTATTAGCACCCCACACTATCCGTAAAAAAAACGGTTACCCAAATTGATCATGCATAATTTTTCAAAAATATGATTATTAAATATTTCATCCTTCATAAAAAAGAAAACAATGATAAATAATATACATAATAATAAAAAATATATATAAATAAAACAAAAATAATAATAAAACATATCTCCTAAATTTTCAATATTTTTTAGTTCTAAGAAAATAAACAAACAAATGATTAAAAGGCCATAAAATAAAAAAATAATAAGACGTCTTGTCTTAATTATTTTCTAGTAAAAAAAAAGTCCATTGATTTTTATTGAGAAATATATAGTTCATAAAAAACAAATAAATAAATGAAAAAGTAAAAAAAATAAACATAAGAAAGGAAAAAAATAGAATTAAACCCATCAACATGAAAATAAAGAAATATATATACACTTAATTAATTAAAATTGACAAATGAACCTCATTTAATTATTTTTTTTAAAATAAGATTAATAAGATGTCTCATCTAAATTAATCTCATTTTAAATTTAAGAGAAAGATAGATGAATAAATAACACACTATTTATTAGTCTTGGTTTTTGTCATTTTTTATGATAATGATTTTTCTTAATTATCAAAAGGTTACTAAGAGAAAATAATAGGAAATCATGACAATAATAAAAATGGATAATTATGTTTATATATATATAAACTACTTGAAAATGGTCAAACATAAATAAATAAATAGAAAGTGTAGAAAAATAAATAAATAAAAATAAAAGTGCAGAAAGATAAATAACTAAAAATAAAAGTGTAGAAAAATAAATAATTAAAAATAAAGGTACAAAAAATAAATAAATAAAAATAAAAGTTCAAAAAAATAAAAAATAAAAAAAATAAATTGGCAAAAAAATAAATACAAAAAATAAAAGGGTAGAAAAATAAATACATAAAAATAAAGGGGCAAAAAAGTAAATACATAAAAATAAAGGGGAAGAAAAATAAATACATAGAAATAAAGGGGTAGAAAAATAAATACATAAAAATAAAGGGGCAAAAAAATAAATACATAAAAATAAAAATGTAGAAAATAAATAAATAAACTAATAATTGTAGAAATATAAAGTACAGATAAATAAAGTATAGAAAAATAAATTAACAAAAATAAAAATGAAGAAAAGTAAATAAAGAAAAATAAAAGTGCAGAAAAGTAAATAAAGAAAAATAAAGGTACAAATAAATAAATAAAGATGAATGTATAGAAAAAAATAAATAAACAGATAAGTAACTGCAGAAAAATAAAGTGCGCGAATATAAATAAAGAAAAATAAAAGTGCAGAAAAATAAATAACAATTAAATAAAAATGAATAAATAAAGGTAAATAAATATCCTTATATTAATAAAAAATACCTTAGTACAAGAACAATTAAAGAGAAACCAGAACGGAAGTCAGGAAATCAATTTCGTGTAGATTTCCTTTGCTTTTAGCTTCGTTTGGACTCGATTCAAGGGTGTTTGGACACCGGCTATAACTCTTAGACTGTATTTTGGCTCATAAAATTCACATGCTAAGACATACTAGAATGATGCACTCATTTTCCTAACTATGATTACATAACATAATTTTAAGAAACAAAAACTTCTAAGAAATTTCTCAAAATTTTAGCACTCTTTTACCTCTTTTTTTTCTTCCTTCCTCAAATACCTTAACATCACCTTCTATTTATAAAAGAAAATTGGCCTTGGATTCCCTATAAAATGACATCACTTTCCTACTTTTCCAATTTGTCCAAATTTGATGTCAATTTCCCTAATTTTTTCCAATTATCCAACCAAACTGGGTCCCACCAATAATAGCCACCGAACACCCCTTTTCTTTTTTTTTTAAATTCTGATTTTTGTTTTTTTTGGACTTTTTTTGGGGCCCATTTTCTTTTTTTTTCAAATCTAATTTTTTAGGCTTTTTTTTAAAAAATAATTTTTTTCGATTTTTTTTTAATTTTGAATACAAATGAGTAATCACTTACTCTCATGGAAGCATAAATTATTTATTATACATATGGCCATAAATAAAGTACCTAATAAAGATAAATTACTACCCATGCTATAAGGAGTAAAAGGTAGTTACAAAACATCGGTTTCCCTCCCTTATTCTTTCCTCTTGGCTTCAATATTTGGCCATTGCTTGAGAAGAATTATGGAAGAAGGTTGATGAAAGGAGAGGTGTGGTAGGAAATGAAGAGAGATTGAGTATTTTTAGAAATGGAGAAGGGTTACTATTCCAACGGTTACTATGCAATCTTTTTTTTTTGAAAAAAATAAAAAAATAAAAAATGATCCGGGGTGGCAACCTGGAATGGACGAGGTTCTAAGCACCGCACCACGTCACCAATAAGAACTGGTAAGTCATAACCGGAGTCTTAAATCATCGGTTGACTATGGACATTTCTCTCAACCCCGGTCAATAACTAACAACCTGACAATCAATCAGAAGAGGTATGGGCAACCTGACTCCGCAAACACTCCATAATCATATGCTGTATTGGTAATATACTGACTTAAGCATTGAAGAATCTTGTGCAGGTTTACCTCCGGTGTGTCTTGAAGTTCCAGTACGGATTAAGACATTAATTTTCACCTTAACTTGAAGGACCTCGGATTCCACTGAACTGAGGTATAAAATACCGTACTCCACTAAGGCGATGTAAAACTTAGAGTTAGTGAGGTAACACACCGTGCTAGAACCTCAGTTAATGCAGTCAACATTGACTCCGGATGCCAGGACAGATCAAAATGAACTAAATATATTTTTTTCTCTTTTTCCTTTTAAATATATATATTTTAATATATATATTTTGCTGAACAAAAATAGGTGTTCACAATAATCATTTTGACTTAATTGTCCTTTACAATTCAAGTAATTAAGTGTTTGATACAAATATAAAATACTCCATTATAAATTTAGAATCAAAATTTAAATATTGATTGTGATATTATTTATCCTTCTCGTTTTATCATGATAGAGGGGGGAAAGTTTAACTCAACTCTCTCTACAAAGAACATGTATATGTGACTAAAATAAAAGAAGAATTTAAAATAGTAGTTTCTAACATCATATGACTGTTGCACTTAGATTTTTGACATCTCAAAATAGGCATTTGGATCATTCACTTAATAAATTATCGTGTATGTAAGTGTAAATGTTACCCTCCATCTCAAATATGTTAAATTTGGACAACATGCCAGGTAAAGTAACATGTGGGTATTCCTATTGGCTTGACATTCATCTAGCACATGAATGTTAGTGTGTTTGGTTTGTAGTTGGGAAAATGGAGTTGAGAAAATAAAAAAATTTAAGGGTTGATATTAATCATTTACGCCGTTCGAGACAATTAAAACTTCATTTAACTGTAACATCTATTTTAGAGTTGGTCAAACTGAAATTTAACCAACCCAATTGGAGAACCAAATTGTCACCGGCCCTAAACACAGCGCTCTCAGTCTCAATGTACAAAAAGACAAGGAACTAAATACAATAGCCATTTACAATCTCAATACACAAGCAAGTAGATAGCCTTTAATCTTAAAACAATCCGGGAAGCTTTTATGCCAAAAGGTATTTCGATTTGAATTTGATGGATGTTGTCCATGAGCTCATGGGTATATATTTAGAATTGTTTAATTTTTTGCATTCAGTTTAATTGATTTTAGATAATTTGTCATGAGTTTTTTAAACAGCTTATTGTAGTAGTAATATTAATAACATATTGAAGAGAGATATAACTCCTTATTGCAAAAGAAATCAATCCTCATTAAATCAATGACTTTTTTTCAAGTAAAAAAAAAACTTTGGAACGAACACCCCTCCCCCAATAAAAGCATATTAATGTATAAGAACTAATTTCCATTTTTAATCGTGTAACACTGATTTTTTGGGACTGCAATTAAGAGGAATAGGTGTGATCCTATTATGTTATTGTTGCTTGTACCTTGATCATCCTTCATCCCTTTAAATAACTTAACCTTTTATGTGCCACATGCCACTACTCTCCTTATTTTGGACCAACTCCTATCTTTACACTCCACTATTATGATAATTTACTCCTCCTATGCTTGAAAAGGACACACTCCACTACTGTGATAATTTACTTCTCCCATGCTTAAAAAAATAAGGGAATCTATTGATTCTTTAACAAAGGTCTTACGAAAAGAGGTTATTCCAGTCAAAAGCCTACGTAGTATTCTTGTTGAGTTCAATATCTTCTATGGATACCTTTACAATTTTTTAACAATTTCAAAAGATATATCCATTAGCTCCTATGGACAACATCTATCAAATTCAGATCAGAAAGCCCTGTTACATAAAAGCTTCTAATATTCTTATAGGGTTAAAGGTTGCAACTTGCTTGTACATTGGTATTGGAAAAGGTTATTACATTTAGGTCTATCTCTTTGTACATTAAGATTGGAAAGAGTTGCATTTAGGTTTGTGTCTTCTTGTAAGTTGGAGTTGAAAAAGGTTACATTTAGATCTTAAACGAATGTTAATACAAAAGCTAACATGTCACTCAATAATATATATTATGTCATCTAAATTTAACGGATTTGGAAACCAAGTTAACATTTAGACCTATTTACAATACAGTTTATAAGTGAATTACATAACTACCTATTTTAAAGAGTTTATAATTTAATTACAACATCCAATAGTATGTGAAACTTGAAACCAAGTGAAAATAATTTTTTTTTATTACAAATGACTTGAGTATTATTTAAAAATCAGATTGACTGAATGTTAATGATTTTTCTAATAAAAATTTTGAATTTACCTTCCTTAATCAATTCCATGGGAGAGGTTTTTTTTAATAATTAACTAATGTGACATAAAGCACGGCGAAGAAAGCGATGCTGATGGGGCTCAGTTCCATCCCTCTCCCTAACACAAACACAGCCTTTTAGTTAGGGTCCCATTCTCATTCCCATTTCAATTTCAATTTTCGGGGCGATTACAGAGTCAGAACAAAAATGGCAGAATCATCAACCTCTTCTGTTATTTTCGTTGATTCCAAAGACAAGCTCTGGAAAGGAGCTTTCGCCGTCACCGGAATCATGCTTACCCTCGTCACCTACGGTGTTTTGCAGGTTCTTTTCATTTTCATTCATTTACTCACTCATTCCATGCTTATTTAGCTCCATAACTCATATATATGCACACACTAGCACCGAAGTGATTTACTAGACCTGTTATTTATACATGAATATTTGTTTCTTACAGGAAAAGATCATGAGAGTACCTTACGGGCCCGAAAAGGAGTATTTCAAGTTTTCACTTTTTCTGGTTTTCTGCAACCGTATCACAACTTCTGCTGTTTCTGCTGGTTTTTTGCTGGTTTGTATATCTCATATGCACAAATAATCTCATATATTTGAGATCATACATTTTGCAGTGTTTGAATTATTACAATGTGCCTTTTCTGTGGCTACACTTGTTCTTCATAATTTTTTACTTTACTTACAGGCAAGTAAAAAAGCGTTGGATCCAGTTGCTCCTATCTACAAGTATTGCCTTGTTTCGGTGTCAAACATACTAACCACAACTTGTCAGTATGAGGTATGTGTCTGTGAGCTCATGAGAAGTTGTTAATCTAAATGGTTATAAGTTAGTTAGTAACCATATTTTATTTTTTTGGAATGACTGCGTTTCTTTCTGCAGGCTCTTAAATATGTTAGTTTTCCTGTTCAGACTCTTGCTAAATGTGCAAAAATGATTCCAGTTATGGTAGGTGAAACTTTACTACCGTAACTGATTATGTAAATTTCATTTATGGTGATGTTCTGCTGTTTCTATGTTCATTATGTCACATCACCTCTGGCACTTGTGTTTTACTATTGATTTGCACCTTATGTTTTCCTTCTCAGTTACTGCTACTCTGATTGATGAAGAATAGTTGTGATTGCTTTGTCATGTTTTAGAAAAATAGATATATTATGCTTTCTGTCTCTGTCCACAATGGGCTTACTAGTGGTGCCTCTCTTTACTAAGATTGGGTCAAATCCATAAAGGCTAAAATTTGTGAAGGTTATCATTGAATTTTATAATTTTACCTGACAATTTTACAATCATTTGGTTATCTTAAAAATTTTGGTCAAATACGTGGCCTGATTCTTTTTCTTTTTCACCATCATTATTTTGCAATGGATAGATTGGGGAGGAAGGAATATTGGATAACCTTTACAAGTTTTCATATTCACAATAATAGACTAACCATGACAAACAAGAAATGTCTATCCTCTAGATTATAAGCAGGGAGGATTTTAAATATGACTCGTGATGATTTTAAATCTGAAGAAGTCTATCCATGAAACATAGAATTCAGTGAAGTATGCATGAAGTTGTGGTGTGGTGGGGCGTTTATAAAGAAACCTAAAAGGATACTATATGGATTTAAAAATTTCTAGAGGATATTTGACTTCTCAGTCATGTTAGTTATGAACAAATGGTCTATGTGTAGAATACAGTATAACTCATTTTTGGTTTGAATGTTTATTCCAATCAATGACATTCCGTACCTGCTGGAGCCTGTTTAGGTTGTTTGTTGAACATGCCTAGCTATTTGTTCTCTCCATAGCATCCATCCTACATCAAACTTTTTTTTTTATTCCATGAACCCCTTTCTATTCTTACAATTTGAATCTTTCTTTATTCCTCCGCTTGTATGTTATACAGGTATGGGGTACCCTCATTATGCAGAAGAGATACCAGGGGCCTGACTATTTGTTGGCTTTTTTAGTTACCCTTGGCTGCTCAGTATTCATCCTATTTCCGGTAATTATTAAGTCTTTGACCCAAATTATTTTCTACTTCTTTATTATCATCTGTCTATATGTGATCATTTTCTATCAAATAACTGACAATGAATCAGAATAATCATAGGCCGCTATATTAACATTCTTGAGTGATTTAATATTTTTCTGGCTCATGTTCCATTTCGCAAGCATAATGTGACAAATATCAATTTCTTACTCTTGAATGCTAGAAGCATTCGGTTTTAAGTGTAAGTAATGCTTGAATTTTTTTCTTGTAGGCAGGAACGGATATAAGTCCTTACAGTAGAGGAAGGGAAAATACAGTTTGGGGTGTCCTCCTAATGCTTGGCTATCTTGGGTATTGCAGAACTTAATATCTCTTTCTGTGATGTGTGATTTTGTATATTATAGGGGAATCAAAGCTACCTCCACTTGTTTTGACATGGAAGGTATTTTATTTGTCCAACTGTGGTACTGTTTGAAAAAAATAATAAAAGTGCCCAGCTCACCTAACAGTTTAAACAATTTCCTTCATGTAATTTGTATTTTCCCCTCTTACAAAGTTCAGAGTTATTATGAGGAACTACATAATTGTGAATTGTTTCTGTTGGTTTCAGCTGTGCTGGTTGTTTGAAGCTGCATTCTTTTGTTAAAAGCTCTTTTTGGACTATTTTTAATTTTTATACTTTATTTGAGATTTTCAAATGCACGCTTAAACCAACTTATTGTAAGAATTTACCTTAAAAAAAGTGGTTCACAATCAGATTCTCTTTGTTGTGCATTAGGTTTGATGGCTTTACAAGCACTTTCCAAGATAAGCTGTTTAGAGGCTATGACATGGAGATACATAATCAGATATTTTATACAACATTGTGTTCTTGTATTCTTAGCCTGACAGGTTGGTTTCAGACAGTTACAGTGAAGTTTCATGTTGAACTTGAACATGATATTTTGTTATACATTTATGTCTGGTGAAGTAATATGAAGATATGTTTGCTGGGTTGTTGAGGACAAGGCTTTATGGTAAATGAAATTTTCTAGAAGTTTTGGATAGTGTTTGGAAAATATATATGACTTGTACATGAAGATTTCAACTTGTTTAATGCAATAAGGTTTGACCTTGAATCATTTAAAATGCGAATCTTAGCATTGGTATTTCTTTTTCTTTCTGGGTCTTGCTTTCTCTTTTTCTACATGCAACAGTTCAACAAAGAGTCCAACCTCAAAACAAGTATAAACTATCTAGAAAGAAAGCCAATATTCCAAGTTGACCTTATCTCTCTCTAGACTTATTTGGATAGTTTTTTTTATCAGCATGCTTATGTGGATAGTAGTTTTCTCTTCTGAACTCTCGAGTTCTCTCATATTTGTCATTTTATGATTCTTCATGTTTTCATCCTTTTGTTTCTTTTCTGACTTCATAGTTAGAAATCCATTGTTTTGACATTTGATATTTTTATCCAGGTCTTATCTTACAAGGACATTTAATTCCAGCAATAGAGTTTGTCTATCGCCATTATGACTGTTTCTTTGACATAGCATTGCTTTCAACTGTAAGTAAACTTTCCTTTATCCATTTTGAATTTTATAATTCGTTCTCCCTTTTTGTTTGTTGTAAGATATTTTTTGGGTTGAAACCAATCCCTATTACTCTAATGCTTATACAGTTTTTTACCATTTGGCTTCAAAAACAAAAAAAGAGAAAATTTCCCCCATTTTCTTCATCTTCTATTTCACTGAAGAAATATGTTAATTGGGATACACAGGTCGCGACAATTAGTCAATTTTTTATTTCCTACACAATTCGCACTTTTGGTGCGCTGACATTTGCAACCATAATGACCACAAGACAGGTACCTTACACTGAGAAATCTAGTTTTCATTTTTCAGACAATTGTGTATGTTTACAATATTTCTATTTATTTTTTACTCTAATTGTTGTAGTTGGTGAGCATCATGCTGTCATGTGTGTGGTTTGCCCATCCTCTTAGCATGGAACAGTGGATTGGAGCTGTAAGATTCACTTTTACCTTTTGTGAAACATTATAATTGCGGTTAAACTCTTGCATCTCACCTTTTCTTTATCCCTACTTACACCTATTTTGAAGTATGTAGATGGATGAAAGCTTATGCAATAGATGTGTGATCCAATTATTTTTGCTCTTGATAAATTTCATGGTAAGCATTGTAATATATTATCAGGTCATTGTCTTTGGCTCCCTTTATTCAAAAAGCTTCTTGAGGAAAGCACCTCAAAAGACAACCTCGACTGCAGCAGTTGTTCAAAATGGGGATTCAAATAATTTGAAGGACAACCCTTGACTGAAATGGAGGTAAATTTTACTGAACTGACACCTGGTAATGTCTGATGTGGTGGGGTGGCTTCAGTTTTAAGTTCAGAGCTGGACATTCAATATTTAAAAAGATCATGGACAGTTCATTACAGCGTTGGTTTGACTTATAATCTCCACACAGCACCAACTACAGCTACATTTGCGAATTTTAGCACACCGTCGTAACAATAGAGAACCTAAAAGGATTTTAACCCCACATTTTTCAGTAGGGGGATCAATCATAGACTGACTAGAGCCAAAGATGTTTATAGATTGAAATATGTACAATGCATTTGCTCCAGCAAAATTGTTTTTCTTCAGTTTCAGAAATGTGTAAGAGAGAAAGATAGAGGTATGTGGTATTTTCTGGGACTCGTTTTACCTAATGCTATATTTAGCAATTCATTTAATTTTGGTGTAATCTATAAGTATGTTGCGCAAACTTGTAACAGGTGATATCAGGGAACCTTGATTCAAAGGTTCGTGCTGCATGCACTGACTGGTTTCTATGGCAAAAAAATGTAATGCAATCAGTTAATTAAATGAGATGAAACGAAATTGAAATGAGTCATATTTCTGAATCCCATTCCAAGAATTATTAGAACTAATCACCGCATTTATGCTAGGTGTAGGTGGAACGAGATAATAAACATCACGCCACATTATGGCTTTTTGTATATGTTGATTGTTTCCACTGAAAACAAGCTTGCATTCCTCCATATGCGAATGATTTTATTGAAATCATGTTTTCTACACCGTTTAACTTGTAATATTAACCAATTTCTTCACATCACTTTCGACAACTTACTACATAATATCATTAGTTTTGCCATGATGAATGTTGTCAATTCAAACAAAAAAGCAATATCTTTGTATGACAAAATTGTTTAACAAGCATATATTGTTAACACATTTAGACAAATAATCAGTTAATTATAATTTCATTTTCACAACAAATCCAAACATGAGAAGACATTTTTCTATCTGCAATTTAGTCATAACATGAATAAGATTGGCAATCTAAACAGAATTTATATCACCAAAAAGAAAAATCTAAATAGAACTTACGTTACGCACACTGTTTACTTATAATTTTAAATTCGACCCTTTCCATCAAATAAATCGTTAACCACAATTCTGCATATTGTGATTTGCCACGTTGCTGGGCAAATTCTTAGAAACATGTTTTGTTTAAAACCTTGCTATGGTTCTTTCTACATTCTTGTTTTTTTGAGTCAACACTCGTCTACATTAACTATCCTTCATTGACAACCCATGTTTTCCTATAATTGTACTTTTCTACTTTCTTCCCTTCCTTCGCCAACAAAACGGTTGTCCTCAACTAAACCATCCGCTATATGTTCAGCTAATTTTTTAGAAATAGAAAACATGTACATTCAGGAAAACAGATTGCAGCAGGTATCAAAGATATAGCTGCAGTCAATGAAGCATGACTGAACTCATTTTTTAGACCTCACCGCAAAAACTCTATTTGAATCCCATAACACTCTCATGACACCTAACTTTGTTTCAGCCTCTGCAAACGAGGTGCCAACAGCTTCTGATGGATAGGGTAGCCGCGAGCCTTTATCGACCCTGAGCTCAGAAACATCCACAACGTAGGAGGATAATTTCTCCAAGCTCTTCCCGTGCCACTTACCATGCACCTGAAACACCTTTCCTCTGCCAATTTCCACTCCTCGTGCACCAACAAGCACAACATATTGTCCTGCATAGCAATGACCAGATTCTGGAAAACCAATATTAACAAAACAAACCAGAGAAGGCTCAGGTTTACCACCTGAAGCTATTCTCACAAGATTCAAAAAGATCTTTTCTTGCGTGTGATACATCACCTGGACTGCCAGGTGAGTTGTGGGAACCAGTGGGTATTGGCCTTCTTTGCCTGTCAGGGGCTGGACTGTCAACATCACCAGGTACAGTGGGTATTGGCTTTCTTTGCCTGTCTGTGGCTGGACTGTCAACATCACCAGCCGCTGGGTGAACATCCCTAGCTGTGCGAGCTAGCTTAGCTTTTCGATTGTTCAACCTAATACGACACATGGAATTCCATTACAAATCAACCCAGATAAAGATAAATTGACCTAGCCATGATGAAGACAGGAAACCGCTTAATATATTTAAGGCTTCACAACTTTTAAGAGACCAATAAATTTAACGATCTTATCTTTGCCCCTTCACACATCATGCCTCATTTCTTGACATCAAATATCGTTAAATAAAATAGGATACAAAAGAGATGACATCCATATAATCTGGATTTGGATAAGATGATAAACAATATTCAGTATAAGTTAGATAAAGAAACGTATTATATGACTTGATACTGAATGCTTTACTATATCACCCAATGTGGACACATAGGTCCTGAATTCATACCAAGGAGCATGCGAAACAAAAGTAACAAGTACATATTTAACATACTACAATAAGCTACATAAAGGCATACCAATTTTTAAGCTGTGAAGATGTAACCTGAGAACCCTGGAAAAAACAATACAGTTAAACTCTGGAAAACAAGTCAATGAAATATTAGTCAAGAGTTGAGTTGCATTTGACATACATGCAAACTTAATTTATCGGCCCATGATTGTAGTGCAGCTGCATTTCGTTGCATATCAGGCTCATCTTTGAGTGCCCTCTCAATAAATGTCACCTGCTTATCATTCATTATTGTTCGCTTTCGTTTTCTCCTTTGTGAAAGTTCAATATCCTCTGGATTTTCCTCAAGTGCCCTTTCTTTAAGATGGTCATTTGATTTTGAAAGCTTGACATTATCCGTATGATCAACAATATTCTTTCCTTTTGCAGCACTAGTATCTGACCCACTTGTTTCAACATTCTGAGCATCCCTATCCATATGTCTTGCTCCTCGTGATACCATTTTACCACGTATGCCTTTATCTTCTACCTGATTTTGCCTATTTAGGGCTTTTCTGTCTTCAGCTCTGGCATTATGGTGGTTCATGTCTGGAAATGCATAATTCTCTGACATTCCTTCCTTGAAGCTACCACCTTTCTTATTAAGATCAGCAGGTTCTTTTCCAGTTGAAGTTGATGGACCTCCCCTTGCACTCTGAGTGTCCTACAGAAAATCAAACTTCACTTCTCAGTTTACTATGTTGAGGACAAGTAATATGGTAACCATATAATCCAATTTGAGAATTTGTTTCATTTTTCTATTTAACAGTTAAAAGACTTTTCTAGTTCTAAGAATCTAGAGTAGGAATAATTTTGATTACATTTGTAAACAAACATGTAGCAACACAATGTGCTCACTAAATGTGATGTTTAAAAAACAAATCCTGCAAATACCTGATAATGTTCATTGATGCTGAGTTTGGAAAACTTATCCCGAGATAATGAATTCTCACATTTGCTATCCTGAGTTTTCCAGTAGAGTGATATATATGGGCACATTTATACACGAGATATGAAAGGATATGAATAGAGGAGAAAAATAAATAGACCAGGAGAAAAATATATATGAACAGTTCAAACCATAGGACAAAGATTTACTTGGACTCGATTTTCCCCAAATCCAGTAGAAGTAAATAATGATTGCAATTCACCAAAAAACACTCTGCAAACAATTTACAAATATAAGTTCTTTGTTTAAAAATGGCATTGATGAGGTTATAAGGCTGAATTTTAGGAGCTAAATCATTAACAGAAAAATAAATGCTTCATATGCTTAACCATGGAGTTGAAATGGGGTGGGGGAGGGGAAAAAAGGATGATAAAATAACAAAGTCAACAAAAGGACATAAAATATTCCAATAAATTCGGTTACCAATAACATATTTAGTGTGAATGGTGCAAAACTGAATTTATGAAAATTTCTATTTGTTTTTATCAGTGTATGTTAGTGAGCCTGTGTGGCTTACACTACACCAGGTTGCAGGGGATTATTTCCCTTGGCCGTGTCCAAGATTAAGAGAAGACATGGTAAAACTCAAGGAATCTTTACGGGAAAAGTGTGTTGTTCTTTTTTTGAGAATTCAGATATATATAATGTTTTAATACAACAAAGATTCTGCCCTACAAAACAGCTAAACTACCATACATTTACATGGCTGATTCTCCTAAAGCTATACAATCGCATAGAATTTACTGGCTGTAAATGACCAGATATTCTGCCAATAGATGCTAGTTTTAATGACCAGAAATTTTCTAATCAATTCTATTGACAGGTCATGCCTAGCTGTAAAGCATGCATGGGTTTGTTAGAAGCGGTTAGCTCTTGCCTTGCTGTCAAATGCCAACTCAGCACTGAGTAGCTTGCTAATCAAGCTTCTCTCATTTGTTGTTAAGTCTAGAACTCTAGGTATTGAAAATTAGTCTCATAACTTCTTTCCAGAAACAATACAATGAACTCTCTCTTCTCTTTCTCGTCACTATCTCATTCCACTCTCTTCTCATGGATGGTATCGGAAGTTCGGCTTTGGTACACTGAGTTCTATTCTAGCTATGGCAACTGATCCAACCTCCTCTGTCTATGATGACTTCGAAAGAATCCCAGTGAACACTTCAACAAAAACAGCGAACACCACATCCATAGTAACATTTTCACAACCGATTTCGTCAAAAATGGATGATTGGAACTTCCTAGTCTGGAAGCAACAGATCAAATCAGCAATCAAAGGACATAGACTCCACAGATTCGTCGTTAGCCCACAAATTCCAATCAAATTCGTTAATGAAGATGCTTGCGAGAAGAACATTGTGAATCCTGAGTTCCTAAAATGAGAACAAGATCAACTACTCGTGTCCTGGCTTCTCTCCTCTCTCTCCCCACAAGAATGGTAGGATGTGTTCATGTGTATCAAATTTGAGACCGAATTCATAGTTACTTCAAGAAGATCACCCGTGCCAAAGTTTTCCAGCTCTGATCCGAGCTTCCTCTCACACTAAGAAAGGCACAGATTCTGTTTCTAATTATCTTCTGAAAATAAAAATCATAATAGACCCATTAGAATTAATTGGATCTGCTATTTCTGATTATGACTTCTTAGATGCAATAATCGATGGGTTAACGGAAGAATATGAACCTTTTGTAACGAATATGATTAGTTCCCTTGAGTCCTATTCCATTGATGATGTTGAATCAATGTTGTCAGCATTTGAGGCTAGGTTAGCTCATGTCAAAAGGAGTGTACCAAATTCATTTAGCCAATGTTCCATAACAGGTAGCTTCTCATCGAGCTTATTCGTAATCTGCTGAGAAAAGGTGAGAGGAGCATTCACCGGAACAAAAGGAACAGAGGCTGAGGAAGGTCGTGGTTGGCCTGCAACCACCGCAGGTCCCGTCATGCGAGAAAAAGAAAGACTAAAGCTCTTGATACCATATTGGAATCAGAAAGCAGCAGAGAAAGCATGAGAGAAAGTAAATCTGAAGTATATTTTGTTGTTATTGTATCATAACTGAATCAATACAAGTTTATATATTGGGTGGCTATTGCCATATAAGCATAACTAACTCAGGTTTAATAAACTTGAGTTAGAACTAAACCAAAGCTGAGTTTAACTCAGATAACTAGTGCATTATGCTCTAGTGTATTACTACTCTAACATGCGTTACTTCTATCCTCAAAAAATATTTAAGTATGCCCAGATCATTTGTATGAAAGTGTTTGAAGAAAAGTTGCTTCACCTGTGTAATGTCAAGATGATCATTGTCCATGATGACAATGTTATCCATATACACAACCACGTAGATGTAACCAGTAGTTGAGAGGTGATAGAAAACAAAATGATTAGTCTCGTTTTGAATCATACCAAACTCCTAAATCATAGTATTGAATCTGTCGAATCATGCCCTGGGAGACTGCTTGAGACCATATAGAGATTTTCACAATCGACAAACAAGTCCAGAAGATCCCCCCTGAGCAACAAAGCAAGGAGGTTGCTCCATGTAAACTTCCTTAAGTAGATCACCATGTAAAAAGACATTTTTGATGTCCAATTGATAAAGAGGCCAATGATGAATGACAACAATGGATAAGAAGAGTCGCATAAAAGGCATTTTGGCAATAAAGGGAAAAGTGTCCCATAATCTAGGCCGAGGATCTGTGTATAGATTTTTGTGACAAGACAAGCCTTAAGGTGGTTAACTTTTCTGTCAGGGCTAACCTTTTTACTGTATACACCCATCGATAACCAACAATGGACTTCCCTAGTGATAAAGGAACAAGAACAAGGTCCCAAGTCCCTCTGCTCTATAATTCACACATCTCATCTACCATAGCCTCTTTCCATCTTGAATGGGCAATGACATCTCATGCATTCTTAGGGGTAGAAATAGATGATAAAGAAGAAAGACAAGAATAGTAGGAAGGAGAGATGCGGTAATAACTCAAAGCAGTATCGTGAGGAGAAGAATTACGAGTAAAATGTCGAAGAGCAATGAGAATATCAAACTCGGGAGGCGAGACTGGAGGAGTTGGCTCTGAAGGTGAGTCTGTGGTGTTGATGGTGGGAGGTGGCGACAATACAGGACGAGGACAATGTTGATGGACCTATAAAGGTGAAGAAGGGTCTGGAAGAGATGGAGATACCTCTAGAGGATAAAAGATGACTAAGGTGAGTGTAGCCATGGGAGGAGAAGTCTCCGATGGTGATGCTCCAGACCCAAAATAGTAGAAGAGTTTCAAAGAAAATGACATCAGTAGAGATGAAATACCTGTGAAGAGTAGGAGAGTAACACTGGTACCCTTTACACACTTATGAGACCGAGCAAAGAGTTTGTCAATGCCCAGACTAAAGGCATGAGCAAAACATGTTGAACCAAAGACCTGAAGAGGTTAAGAGTGAAGAGAGTGATGAGGATATAAAACTTGATGAAGGATTTTACCTTTTAGAAAAGAGGAAGGCATGCGATTGATGAGATAGCATGCAATAAGTACCGTGTCACCCCAAAACTGATGAGCAAGATGAGAATCAAGAAGAAGGGTCTGAATTGTCTCTAAAAGATGTTTATTCTTAAGTTCAAAAACCCCATTCTGTTGAGAGGTATAGGGGCAAGATGTTTGATGCAACATGCCATGAAAGGACATAGAAGTCTGAAACTGCTTAGACAAATATTTGCGTGCATTATCACTTTGCAAAGTGTTAATAGAAACACTAAATTGATTTTTTATTTTATGAAAATAAGACTGAAAAATGGAAAAGAATTCTAAATGATCTTTCATGAGACATAATCAAGTACAACGAGAAAAAGAGTCTATAAAAGTAACAAAATACCTTGATCCTAATGTAGAGACCATATGACTAGGACCCCAAATATTTGAATGAACCACAAAGTAAAGGGGGACAAAACCTGACTAATAGCGTGGCTAGAAAAAAGGGTACGAGTATGCTTACCTAATTGACACGACTCGCAATAGAAAGACTCGAACGTAGAAAGACTAAGAACCACCAGCTTTAATGTATCAAAACCTAGATGTCCTAACCGGGCATGAACTAGAAATGGGGACGTTGAATGTTTGCTCGTCTTCAGCAACCACCCCAATCTTGAGGGGGGAATATCAATGTATATGTTAGTGAGCTTGTGTGGCTTATGCTACACTGGGTTGCAGGGGATTATTTCCCCTAGTCATGCGTGCAAAGCATGCATGGGTTTGTTAGAAACGGTGAAATTTTGCCTAGGTTTCAAGTGCCAACTCAGCATTGAGTAGCTTGCTAATCAAGCTTCTCTCATCTGTTGCATAAGTAACCTAAGTCTAGAACTCTCTAGGTATTGAAAATTAGTCATGTAACTTCTTTCCAGAATCAATACAATGAGCTCTCTCTTCTCTTTCTTGTCATTCTCTCATTTCATTCTCTCTTCTCTTAGTTTTTAATGTTTGGTCTACCCCCATAATCTAATTTTTATTCTAAAAGATAGAAAGTTATCATCAGCATTGTAGTTATCTACTATTTCTTCTTTCTTCTGCTAAATAAATTGAGAAGATAGATATGTAATGATTAGAAATATTAAAATAATTTTTAATTGTGTAAAATTAGAAAAGGTAGCTTGAAGAGTCCTAACAGGACTGAAGCCAATAAAAAATATGTATAGAAATTGGAACATATATCACAATCAGCAGAGAATGTCTATTAACCCCATCTCTTGCATACAACAAACTCTTTTTTCAGAAAAGAAAACAGAAACAAACACTCCATTTCAATATAATTTGTAAAAATACTTCTATAAAATTAAAGCCAAGAAAGGCACTCTTCCCCGATTAGCTTTGCAATCTTCTATTCAATTTTTATCAAGTGGCACTAATGCCATCGTGATAACAGTTTAAAATCAGTCATGTTAAAGTGTCAGGTGCAACAATGAAATTTAAAAGAGTGAAATATAACCTTAAAAGTTGCACATCCTCCACAGTTAAGAAGTTTGGAATCAAAGATTCTGCATGACTTAATAATGAGCCTACAAAAAGAATTTACTTGTAAGAAAGCCATATATATTGCTCATAAAAAATGCTTCCACATCAAGAATTATTTGTGATCTATCATTACGGAGGTTCTTGCTAGCAATGGAAGCTTTAGGAGCATCAGAAGCAAAAGAAAACCCAGGCAGCAAGTTAGATAGATCCATTTGCAAGCACTCCAGGACCTTGAGAACAAAAAGGTTTCTCTCTTGTTCTGGGGATTAAAAGTACACAGAAAAAAACAAAGGATGAATGATATGTGGAAATATATGTAACTCTAAAACAATCAAATTTGACTTAAAAATGTTAGGGAAATTGACAAAGAACCAACCTTCACATATGTTGGGAACAAAACAATGAAGATTTGCAAAGAACTTGATGAATAATGATGTCCTATGATGCGCATAAGAAGCCTTGGGCATGCTGTTAGGAATTAGGTTGAATTCCAAATTTTTAGCATTTCTTATATTTGGTGAAGTATTATCTAAAATCCATCCAACTGCAGCAAATATATCATATTCAAGACTTGCATCCTCCTCTGTGTCTGGGAGATTAGATGAACACCAACAGGATAAAAAATCTCCATGGGAAAGTGAAATTATTGCTGTCAGAACTTTTGTCTGGAATCACATTCGAGAATGTAACAGTCAAATTCTTAATTGTTGAGTGTAATCTAAAAAATCAAAGAAAATGCACATGATGCATTGATTACAGATGGAAGATAAATATGGTAAATTGGATGTGTAGTTAGTACTTCGTAATACCAAACAAGTTAACTCTATTATACAAAAAGGATAGACTTACAAAACAAAGTATCATGTAAGATCGAAAGTTTGAATCATCAGAGAAGATATCAGCTAGACGCATTGCATTGAGCTGTACAAGCCCCATTGGGTGACTTCTATCAGTAGTGAGGTGTGCAGGATCTCTTCCAAAAGCTTTCTTCAACAAGCCAAAGACCTACATCATTGATATCATGTAATCAAAGCAAGTAATGAATATGTTGACGTGCTTAATGGCACCAATGTATTCGAAGGCCACCTTGGAACAATGTCAATTGAAAGATTTTCCTGAAAGCATTATACTTCTACTCAATAGTTTGTACTGTATTATATATTTAGTACTCAGAAATCCAGTCCCAGTTACGGAAATTAAATGATGACATTGGCAGAAATAGTTGACTGGATAGTTTTCAGGAATGATTTTCACCAGTTATCATCAGTAAAACCTCACTGAAACCACAGCCCATTGTCTTCAATAGTTTGCAAGCCAACAGCAGAAAACTAACCTCTAATGCAACAGATTTAGCTAAATCTAAACTTTGTGCTGAGCTGGCTACTTCATCAAGATAAGAAATGCTCTCTGCTTCACACAAACTCAGCATCTGATTAAAGAAAGCAGTGATAATATTGTTAATAATATGCATATTAATTATGAAGTAGATTGAAGAAAAACTCCTTTATTTGGCCCTCCAAAGTTACATGCATCGCCAAGTTAGTCCTTCAAATCAATGTTGTGAAAATCGCGAGTTTAATCGTAGGATCGTGCGATTTTACGATCTTGGTAGGCATAGCCGATCCTGAGGGGAAGAAAAATCGCAAACGGCCAGGATTGGTGCTGGATCGGCGATTTTTGTTGTTTACTCGTAGGATCGTGCACGTCCCGATCCTGGGAGGCATTCATGGGCCGGGTCAGTTCCATGACCCGGTTTTAAAAAACCCGCGTTTTTCAGAAAAAAGGCATGCGAGAGACCCTTCGAGTTCCTCTGTTTTTTCATGCGAGACCCTTCGTCTTACTCCCTTCTTTCCCGTACACGACCATACGACCGTCGTTCATGGCCGCACTCGACGCCGCTGCAAGCTCCATTCTCTTCCGATCGTGACCCTTCGTCTCCACGCCTCTGTTCGAGGTGTTTCATCTCTCAGCCTCTGCTTTTGAGGCCTCTTCTTCACGTTTCAGCCTCTGTTTTCGAGGCTTGCTGTCCGTCTCTCAGTTCCCCTCTGTTTTCAAGCCTCTTCTTCGTCTTCATGCTCAGTTATAAAGCTTCTTCTTCTTCGTCTCTGAGGTGGTGCTCTGTTTTCAAGCTTCTTCTTGCTCTGTTTTGAAGACACACACTGCTGGTGATGCTCTGTTTTGTCTTTGTTTGTTTCGAAAATGGCTGCAAAAACTGGTAGTGCTCTGTTTTCAAGCTTATTTTTTTGCTACATGTACAGAGCCTTGTATTTTATTGGAATTGTATTTAATTATATGAAATTATGAAGGCCAGAACTTTTATAGTATGATAATGGTATATTTCTTGTTCAATATTATTTTCTATGCATAGGTGTAAGTTTAAATATAATTTTATATGTTTAGTAGGATCTTATGATCTGAGTTTACGATCCTCCATTTACGATTTTTCAACCCTCCTCCGATCCTACATAAGATCTCAATTTTTACAACATTGCTTCAAATGTTGTCACCCAATCAATTCCTCAAAGAATTAAATTGTCATCATATTAGTCCTCCAAAGATTTTGTCACTCAATTAATTCTTCAAAGATTTAATCTATCACTAAATTAGTCTTTCAAAAATCTGAAATGCACCATATTTGTCCTTAAGAAGGACTAAACTAATAAAAAAAAGAATGAAGAACTGATTTAGTGACAGACTAAATTTTTTAGTGACTAATTTGGCTTCAGAATCCTAAGGAGACTAAAATATTCAGAAGAATATTTGGTGGTGGCCTAATTTGGTGATAAAATTTTGTGGAAGACTGATGTGATGATGCACATAACTTCAAAGAATCAAATTGAGGATTTTCTCTATATTGAAGTTAAAAGCAAGAATTTGTAGCAAATTTTCTCATTGGACTCACAATAGATAGTATCTTTGCTCTTAGCCTAGAAACAGATGCAACGATCCTAGATGGAAAAGATGGTAGAATGCGCAACTTCAAGATGGACTGGGCTAGATAAAGAATACTTCCCTTTCCACATAATTCCTGTAAGTAAATGAAAAGCACACATGTAATTATATAAATATAAATATAAATATAAATTTAAATATATGTATGTGAATACATATATATATATATATATGAAGCATAAATCATATCATATCAGGAACGAAATCAATGCTATAACATTAAGCCACTTAGGTAGTGACTATGTTGTAAGTATCCAGTTTGTCAAATCGGGTCTCTGCTCTGGCACCTACAAATCGACTTCTCCCTTAATGATATCCACCTCTAATGGTGCAACATATGAACTTGTGCTAAATTAACTGACTTTAAAACAGAAACAAAAAGACGTGTGGAAGGGTTTGGGACATGGAACTCAAGAAAGAGTTCTCACACCTATAACTATTCATGTCATAAGGAGAATGAAGAGTATACTTCTTAAAATAAATATGGGATAAAATAGGGTTTAGCATTAGAATTAATAAATCGGAAATAGTTAATCATAAATATACAGGATATCTTCCAGTCTACAGGCCTACTTTGGAGTACATACAGGATAACTCAAGACTTGTAAGCCCCACTGGCTTAGCAGAGCAAAATATATTGGATCCCTACTAGACCAGTACCCAATTGTACATCAACTATACCCAAACTCAGAGAACTTACACTAGGACGGATCAGGTGGCTTTAAAGGAGATTAGGATCATAAATATATGATGATTTCCTTTCATGAGATGGTATATTCACAACTTTTACTTGAAGGGATTTGGTGTAATTTATGTATGGAGCTATCCAATTATAACATATTATATTCTAACTGCAAAGGGCAAAGGAATGAGGATGTAACTGGGCTTTCATACAGCCCTCATCTCTAATCAAACTTTAGAAGAATGCCCTCATACATAAATGTGGATGTGTTGCTCCAAAAAGTAAGAATGTTTGGAAACCTTATTCTTAAGCAGGCGCTCCTTAAACAATTTTTGTTGGCATAATGATTGAAGAAACTGCAGAGAAGCTTCACACTGCTGGCAGAGATAATAAACTTCTTGTTCAGCTGTAAGATTTGATTGCACGGAAATGTCTTCATGATATGCTACCAGTGCGTTCTCAAGACATCTAACTACCATGCGAACTGACCCAAATGCAGCATCCATAAATATGTCAACCTGTAATATAATTCATAATTGGCCATAGCACATAAATGTATCATCAGAAAATAAGTAGAATAACATTGACTTACAAAACTACCATAAAAGAAAAGATAGAATGTTCAGAGATGCATTTATTAGATGTAATAAATCAGCTCATGTGGTTTCACCCAACAGTTTAAGCTCTGGAGAGTTGCATCATAACAGAGATTATACCCTAAAAAGAATTCAGCAGACCGGAAAGAAATTCTAAGTGCATGTAACAAGTGGATTACTTAAATTTGTATCAGCTGTGACATCATAAAAAATATATTTTTATAAACACACTAGTGTAATACTGCTTTTTTTCTCAGCCTCTAAAACATAGGGTGGAGGCAAACTTCTACCTTGGGGTGCGCTAGCAATACATGAACAATGTCTTGCCATTGTGGTGATAAAAACCCTGTTAATAGATATAAATTGCATGCTACAAGAGTTGAATGCATAAGGTGCATAGGACTAAAAGTATGGCCTTCCTGCAACATGAGTGTAAATCTCAATATAGATACTCAACAGAGAAGATCGAACCGTAAAGAAGTGAACTATGACAAACCTGTCTGTAACCACCCAGAACAATTAGCATGTAGAAAACCAAGTCAAGCAGCTGTTCCAGCATTTTCACATCATCTAGCAAAATCTGTAATCATATTCCAATACAGAAATCAGGATCACGGTGTAGCTATAATTTTCAATATGCATGTGTGACACCACACGTTCACAACAGGTTAATTTTCAGTGAACAAACAAAATGCGTAGGATAGTGAATATAACTTCCATAAAAGCTCTACAATGCTTATATTTCTTTGCCAAAATATGATCATGTATTGGTGTGAACTGTAAAGAAATAAACAGAATAAAAACAAGCTCAGCCCAGGAAAAAATATATTAGTTACATCTCTCACCCCCTTAATGTTTAGAATTCAAAGTATAGGTGGTATAATACCGCCAAAGTTACCACTGAATTTACTCCTGCTTTATCTCTAAGACAGGATATCCCATTTATACAAAGAGTCCATTGCTGGCCAGCAAAGCATATTTAGAACAAAGTGAATGCAATTCAAACTTTGGATGCAGCTCCTTTAAAGTGACGAGGTGCACTTTAAAGGATAAAGTGCATTCATAACCTAACAACTTGAGCAGTTTGTTATAAATATTCTTGTATATTAATCACAACCTCAACTGTTGATTTCTAATCAATGGATATTAGTGTACTTTATCCTATAAAGTGCAAGCTCCTAACTTCAGAGCAGCCAAATCCCAAACTTCAAAGCAATTTTAATAAATATCATTCTTCAAAATTTTGATAATGTGCCTTTTGAATACAGGAAAAACACAAAACACCACATGAGAAGTTCAATAAGATAAATGTTAACAGGCATTATTAATATTAACCTGCTCAAATTTAGAATTTCGGGAGGCTAAATCACATAAGGAATGCAAGAGTCGAACACCACATAACAAGTATCTCAATGTGGCTTCATTCCTGTTAGTTGACATTAGCACTGAAGTAAGGTGCAATGGAAGAGACCCCGCAAGCTTTTCCATGTCAATCTGTACACATTACAATAATAAATAACAATCTGATAACACAAGATATCAAATAGTATTATGATGCTGAGTACAAGACAACCTTCAACAATGATCCTTTTTCAGTAAGGTAGTGAATAGTAGTGAAATTTTCAGAGTCTCTCAATAATTTATTAAGCTCCAGAGCAGTAACCCCGTGCAATTGCTTCACTGCTGATATCATCTCTTTTGTCTGTTCAAGTAAATAAATAAAGTTCATTCATACTCCAGCAATTAAGAAGTATAATGGGGACAGGAGAGTTTCATGGATCCAAATTATGTTCAAGTGGTAAATACTCACCTGTGTAGCACTGCTACGTGGTCTTTTAGCAATCCTCATTCTTAAGAATCAGTAGACAGACTGAAGTAGCAAACAATATTGCAAATCGCAACGCAAAGAAACATGTGAGACACATACATGGCATGAGTAATTAGTACGCATGTGCATGACTTGAAAAGCTAAGATAATTGCTAATTTTAAACCTGGGAATATAAGTAGCCAGCTCATGTCAACAACACTATGAAGAGCTGTAGACTTATAGGTTATAGCAGACAGTTCTTGCACCTAAAACAAACTAGTATTTCAAAAGAAAAACTGTATTGAGAAAATACAAACATTTTAACTACTTTTAATTGTTGCATCTAATATAGCCATCGAAGCAAATGTAACTTCCTTTCCAGAAGGCAACACATGCCCTAGATGTAATTCTGAATATGACGAGCATGAAAGTGATGAAACAATATTCACCAATGACCATACAACAAATTTAGCATCACAAATTCACCTTCAAAGTTTTAACTGCTTCACTAAACGAAAACACTTGCTAACTTAATACTCACTCACTAATTCATTTTTACCAAGTCAGATGTTTTGGATTTCTATAAAAAAAATATATATTTGAATTCCCTTATAAGATTTCATATTTTCACATTAGTGAAAAAATACAAGCAATAAAGAGATTTAAACTAGGAATATAAGCCATATATGGACACGACATTCAAATCAAACCATTAAAGACACCTACAAAGATCAGCAACCATATGTATGTTCTCAAGACATTTGGCACTTATTCAAGAAATTTTTACTTGTCTAAATTTATGTAATGCAATTAAAAATGTTGCAAATTGCAAGTAATAGTATTTAGTACCCGGAGAGATTAGACTCTTGGGATACTAGACAAAACATGTAATTTGACATCAATGACATTCAGCTAGGTCTTCAAGCAATCTCCCTCTTATGGAATATTAGTTATACATGATCTAATAAAAAGAATCAATAAAAAATGCAGAGTAGAAGACATTGATGTCATTTCAAGAGTTTCCTAACCAAGCAGATTATGCAAAATGATTCTTTGCTTTCAATAAAAGATCACACAAAGAATAAAAGAAACATCTTACCGGCGTCTCCAAACTCAATAGCCTCTAATAAAACCACGATCTAGGTCACAAAATCCTAATCAGAGATGTTTGACAAATTGAATAGTGCAAAATAGTGATCCAAGGTATTTTACAACATTTGTGAACTGATAATCAACAAAGGTAAATACTGACCTGGATGCCTAAGTTAGTTTCTTTGCAGTATCTGCGAGCGTTGTTTCGCAGCAAGAGAAAGAGGGCGGCTGCTAGGGTAGATAAAAGGGTTTCGGTTTAATAGATGGGGAAAGTCTTACCGAGGCTTCTAGAATATATTTATAATATATATATATATTACCTAGTTTCCTTTTTTATTCACCCTTGCTAACATATAATTTCTTTAACATTCTTGATGCTCAGAATTATGTTTCACATGAAATCAACTCTTTATTAAAGCACGAGTTTGATATCTTTGCGTTTGTTGTGGTGTCTCCAATGTACAAACCTTTCATTAGTGGCTAGTTTTTTCTTTAACAAATCAATTTGTTGTTTATTAAAAAAGAAAGAGATTCAGCATGTATAGATCCTAGTTCCAAATTCAATTAAACCTCACCTATGGAGTTTAAGTCTACAACAACTTGTACATATCTCTTGTGTACAATTTTAACTCTTTAATCAATGATGGGTACTTTGTGCATAACACAACAGCTAAACCTGAAAATACATACAAAAAAATATAAAAAAATCTATAAAAAGAGCATAACACCATCAAGTGTGTGGATCAACTGGCACAAGATTGTTCTGGCTTAACTAGTGATCTTGAGTTTAAGTCTTGAGTATGCAGCTGCATTAAATACTCAAAGGAGGAGTTTTTCCGCACATAGTGGTCTTACCCAACTCGAGTAGGATTGCCTCGGTAGAGAATACATGGGGTCTTGTGTAAAAAGAGAACACCAATGACCAACCCTCCTCCATACCTAACAAAGAGAAAGGCTATCAAAATAATTATTTACCATCACAAGTCAAGGGAATTATAGACTTTGTACATACCAATGTACAACTATTTTAAAAGCACATCAAAGGTATTCAACTATTGAGAAGATGCCATAATGCATGCTTTTTGTGGATCGTTATGATCTTATTTGATGAATCAAGAAAAGGAATGAATTCAAAACTTGAGTTATGTTGAAAGACGTAGGAATCAAAGGGTTTTACATTACCTTTAAGGCAATTTCAGCAAGATTTTGATTAGTAACATTTTTAGGTTAAATATCATATGTTGGACAAATAATTGGACGAAAGGCGTGAAAAATATTAGGATAAAAACCCATTTCAGACGAAATGAAACACTGTCTAATTAAAGGTGTTGAGATAAATCTCACATCGACTAGAAATATGGTTAGTATACTCCTTATAAAGCTTGAGGTAACCCTTAACTCAAGAGCTAGCTTTTAGGATTAAGTTAGACCCAAAATCCAAATTTGAGATGGTATTAAAGTTTATCCCCGGGTCACCCATGAAGGGTGTATTGTAACTCCCATGTTATTAGGTTACCCGTATTTGTTTCGCTCCAAACGTTCATTCATGGGCTTAAGGGGTGTGTTGAAAGTTCCATATTGACTAGAGATATGACCAATCAAAAGTATTTAAGGTGTGGGTAATCTTCATCCTATGAGTTAGCTTTTGAGTTGAGTTAGACCCTTCTATTTTCTAATATGGTATTAAAGTCTGACCCACCCTGAATGTTGGGTCACCCGCAAATGTCCAATTCTGCAAATTTCACACACCAAATGTGCAGCTCTAGGCGTGAGGGGTGTTAAGATGTTGAGATAAGTCCCACATTAGCTAGAAATATGGTCAGTATACTCCTTATAAGACTTGAGACAACCCTTAACTCATGAGCTAGCTTTTAGGATAGAGTTAGGCACGCTCAAAATGGCTTTGTTAAGATTTGATTTTCAATAAAGCCTAATGACATCAATTAATTCATATAGGCCAACCCACCTAGTCGGATTAGCATTAGTGGTAGATGTTGGTGTTGTTATTGTTTCACATTAAAGGTACTCCAATAAATGCTATTAAGCATACTTCAACTATCAAACACTCCTCCGACAAAGCATAACTCTATGATGTTGCACACCATACAAAGCATCATACCTATACCCTTAACTATATCATGCACTAATGTACAAACCTAGAAACATAATGCAAGAACATAAAATATTGAAAGATCACAAAGGAAATGAGAGAATTCTCCTTCTCCACCAAGGGTTTTCTCTTTCCAAAATTGAGCCACTTGACAATTCAACCAAATCTAAATGAAGCTCTTCCCCTCCTCCTATTTATTTAACTCTAGTAACTAACTGCCAAAACCATCCCTAATTAATATTCCCTCTGGCGAACTGCTAATAGTTGAGAAACGCTAATACTCACAACACAAGTTGAGCCTGTGATCAAAGGCGGCTACATTCTTTCCTGTTGAACCTACTATTCCATTCAGATTCACATCTGAAGAGGATCGTGCTACAAATCATTTCAGTCTTGAGTTTCTTGCTTAGGAGTAGCAAGATCATTTTCTTCTCTCTTGATTACAATCTTCAATTTGTGCTTTGATTCTTATTCAAATGGTTGGATGTGTTCATTCGCATGAGCTACGGGATAAGATCCATACGCAATTTTATTCTCTTACGCTTGCGAAGGCTTGACAACTTCACACCGAATTACGGATTACTTCACTTGAAGAACAATAGATCTTGGAATATGTTGTTCGTATTAAATCCATTGTTGATTCATTGTTTGTTGTTGGTGACACTACTTTGCTCGAGGAATAGCTTGATGTCATTCTTCAAGATCTCCCATGTGAATTTGAATCCATTATAACCCTAATCAGCAACAAATTTCATCCTATGTTAGTTGAAGATATTGAGGCTTTGCTTCTTGCACACAAGGCTCGATTTAAGTGATATAAAAAGGAATCCTCTGATATATCTGGGAATCTTACACTAAAATCTCATACTAAAGCACCTTCGTCACAAGCTTAGGCTTATACAACCACATAGGAGGATTCTCATCAGCATCATGCACCTGGTTCATCTTCAAATCAACACAGTTCTACTCCGAATATGGTTCCAATTTTCATGGATGTGGACCTCAAGGTCATTCTTGTGGTAGAGGTAGTTCTTTTATCCAGTGTCACCTCTACTATAAGTTTGGACAAGCCCCCTGTATTTGTTACCATCACTTCAATCAGCAATTCCCACCCCGAGTTCCACAATGGTCTTCACAACCTCCATCACAAGGGAATTATCGACTGACACCATACACTGCTCGGCCTTCAGCTGGTGTTCCTTAAGTTTATGTTGCCAATACCGCTGGTTCTTTGGTACCCTGACCCTGGTGCTTCAATGCATTTCACCAATAGTTCTCAGAATTTTCAGTAGTTGATCCCCTTTGAAGGACCAAACCAGGTCATCACTCCTCACTTTCATTTTCAACTTTCTAACAAGCTTCTTTTCCCTCCATTACTAAAAGTCTCTTAAGTGTGAGTAAGTTTGCCAAAGATGATTATGTCTTTTTTGAGTTCTATCCTAACTTCTACGTTGTCAAATCTTAGGTCAACAATGAACCTCTCTTGTTTGGATCAGTTGGTCCTGATGGAATGAATTCCCAGCGCTGCATCTTTCACCATCCTCTGCGATTAGCTCTTTGTCTCCAAATGCTTCCTCCACCAGTCCTGCTGCTTTGGCAACCACCACCTCCAACACTACTTTGTTTACTTGCCACTCTAGCTAGGCCATCCAAATGTAGACACTTTACATTCTGTTCTTAAATCTTGCTACATTCCTATTATGAGTAAAAGTTCTTTAGAGTTTGGTTCTTCTTGTGTATTGGAAAAGCACATCACCTTCCCTCCCCTCCACACATGCCTATGCCCTTTCAGAATTGATTTACAGTGACTTTGGGGGTCCCTCTCCCACTTCTTCTACATTGGGCTTTTCCTATTATATCACTTTTGTGGACTCTTTTTATCGTTATACTTGGAAATCAGATCTACCTTTTATAATTCAAGAAAATGGTTAAGTTGCAATTCAGTACTCCTATTAAAGCCATCCAAACATATTTGGGTGCTAAATATTGATCCCTTACCACTCCTAAATGAATGTGGCATCATTCATAGGGTTGTATGTCCCCACACTCATCATCAAATGAGGTTATAGAAAGAAAACATTGTCACATTATGGATCTTGGACTTAATCTCCTTGCTCAAGCCATATCACCTCTCAAATTTGGAATTATGTCTCCCTCACCTCAATCTACCTTATAAATCGTCTACCCACGTCTTCCCTACAAAATGTTGTCCCCTATGTCCGTTTGTTTAATCAGTCTCCTAATTTACTCCTTTTTATGCATCATTGGTTGCACTTGTATTCCCTTACTCAGAACTTCTCACAACCACAAGTTCCAGTTTCGCTCTCAAAAATTTCACCTCTCGGGCTACTCCATTTCTCTTAAAGGTTACAAATGCCTAGCCTCCAATGGTTGTTTGTAGTCTCTCTCCTGTCATGTTGAAAACATTGTCTCATTAGTTTAGCCTCCCCACCCTTTTCAAATGCTATTATGCTATTGGCCACTTATAGACCATATTTGGAAGGAAATTAATTCCATAACAAAATTAGTTTAATTCTCTTAAACTCAATTAATTATATTATTTAGTGAACTCGGTCTTAAGCCAACAAAGGACAATCACCTTATTGACCATCAGTTCATGACAACTGCATAACTTGAGTTTAATCAAGGGACTCACATTACAAGGAAATTTTAAAGCTGACTATAGATGCTTTATGAGATCAGTGGTTTTTCTCTCCTAGCCTTGAAATAGGCTCCCCTCATCCAAAACTTACTATTCTCAGCACCAAAAAAGCTCTCATGTTTGGAACATATCTTAAAATTCACAAAATCTAATTGAGTCTCGGGGTTTTTGGAATGCAATTTAAATCAATGAAATCCAAATTGATTTTTAGTTCTACAGTAACACACTGATAACAACAACAGCCACATGCTAAGTCCACACATCTCCATTCTGATCACACTCCCGTGTAGCTTAAAAAGGAATAAAGGAAAAATTTATGTTAGATTCTAAAATAACGAATTATGAGGATGGCCACCCGCGCCTTACAGTTACAAGATATTGACAGTTGTAAACACTCAGGGTGGCAAGTTGCAACCATGGGAACAATACGTCCAAAGAGGAATACAGTAGGTATATTACTGTTAGGGCGTGGAAACTGAAACTTATTGCTCAATCTGCAACTGTAGTAAGAATGAAGAAATCATAAGCAAGGTTCCTAATCCCAACGTAAAAGAGGAAGCGAGGAAAACACACACAGAACGAGGGATAAAGACAAGGATAATGCAACACTATATATAGATTGAAGCTAGTAAAGTAAATAGATGTTTACATATTTGGAACACAAGAGAGGGAGATGTGAATGCAAAGGAACCTGAAAGGATGAACTAAGGAAGATTGTGCATGCCGATGCGAGTGAAGGAGTAAAGTCCGCAAGGCTTGAAACGCAAGCACGATACGAAGATGAAAATAGCTGTGGCAAAATCAGCAGCTAAATCAAAAGAAAGAGAGGTAGAGGAGCATGTAAATTGAAACAGATTGAAGAGTGAAATTGTTTGAGCATTTGGCGAAGAAGGGAAGAAGCATTGCGAGGAGCGAGAGAGAGAGAGAGAGAGAGAGAGAGAGAGAGAGAGAGAGAGAGAACCTGGAAGCAGAGGAACGGTGGAGGAGAGGGGTTAAGGGGAGAATAATTTGAATTTAAATCGAAATAAATAAAAAGAAGAAAAGGGTGTTATGTTGCGTTGAGTTGGAGAAGTGTGGTTGACTGAATGTGAGTATTGCGTCGGGAGGAGAACCATTTCTTCTGCCGTTCTGCTTCTTCTAAAATAAAAAAATTAAACAAGGAAACTACGGGTTTATTGTAAAATCTGACTACAATCCAAGCAGTTATTTTGCCTCCTTCCACTTTTTCTTTTTTCCGCACAAAATCCCACGGCTTTCAGTTTTTCTTTGCACTGCCCTAGTTCTAATTGTGATTTGCTTTTGTTAAATCTAGTTATAATGCATTATTTTCATATAATTTCAATTTATACTGATAATGAATTGAATTTGTTCTGTAACTTATTTTTTAACTTTTTTTTATTTTTCTAATCAATTCCATATAACAAAATAATTTAATGTCTACTACATTATCACAATATAATATATATATATATATATATATATATATATATCACATATAAAAGACTTAAGGAATAATTAAAATAATTAGGATCTGGTTGGGTACGGTTAATTCGGTTAGTAAAAATATAAAATCAGAATTGTCCAAACTTAACCAAATATAATCATTTCTTTTAACTTGATGACTCGTTACCCTTCTGAAATTGGCCAAACTTATTTTTTTCTATTCAATTTTTACAATTTTGGTTCGGGTGAGTGGGTTATGCTCACCCCTAATTATCATATCTTCACTTACGTTATTTGTATCCAAAATTGTATTACTATAATAATTTGGGTTTATTATTGTTATTTTCAGTTTGGCAACAGTTATTATCTTTATTTTTAAAAAAAGTTGATTATAGCAATAAAATATTAATTAAAAATAAGTATTAAAACTCAATAATAATTAGCCAATTCACTTAAAAATAAGTATTAAATCTTACTAGCTATTAATTTTTTTCCTTTTTACATGTTAAATAATGTGATTTACTATAATAAATGTTTTGTTAATTTGACTTAAAAAAAGTTACAGAGTGACTTATATATAATATATGTATTAAATAACATATATTTATATAATATATGTATATAAATATGAACATAATATATAACATTTCTTTATCAATTCCTAAAATTTATTTCGGAGTCTAGTAAATTCAAAGTAAATTTTTTGCTTTTTAAATTTCCCCGATAATAAATAATAGGAACCTAAGGGTCACGTCACTTAAAATGCCCCAAAACTCCCTTCCAGAGCCCTGGTAATTGATTACCAAACATGGTAATCGACTACTTGCAAGCGTGCTGCGCATGAAGCTACGTGGGTCTCTGATATTCGATTACGTAATCGATTACCAAACACCTTGTTCTACATAATTATGCAAAATTAGCCTTTGAGCCAACTTTCGCTCTACTTAACTTACCCGTTTCAACTTCTATTAGTGTGAAACTCCATAGGCATTATATTTCCCTCATTCTGGACCTGTTATCCGTACTTAAAAACTTCTTCATATTAACAATATATGCGTAAAATGCAATTTAAACATACTATGACGAACACTATGCTCCAAACCTAACAATTAGACTCCAAATCAAGCAATGACCATCCACACAAGTCCTGAATGACCTTGGGAACCTATTGACACCTTCCGGTGATTCAAATTCCTATTGAATCGCAAAAACACCTACTCAGTTGGCTAAAACTCACTTGTCTCTCCAATTCAATTTAATATAACAAAGCTAACCATAACCTTATCATGTCACTTTAATCACCACACATCCACACCTATATTCATACTACATAATCACAGTCACCTACCAATCATCATTCTACCAACAAGCAATAGGTCGATGCCATTCTCATATAATTTCCAACACATAACATGCATATATCAAAACAATGTACTAATTTTGCATAGCCAATCCATCAAACATAAGTATTAAAAATTGCTCATCATGACATGATCTAAATTCAGGATTTAAACACAACACAATCACCAAAGTTTAATCATCATACATAACCAAATTCATCATCATTATAATTACATCAATTCCACTCCCTTTCTTGGCATTTGTTCCTCATTTTGCGCTTCCCTATGGGGCATTTATAATCTCCTTGTCATTGGTTACTAAAAAGAAAGAAATCACAACAAAGGTGAGTGCTGAAAATCATAATTAATATAGAATTTACTATATGAGTCAAAAAGGTATAACATAACTTCATACATCTACATTTACTCTCCCTTAATTCTCATTATTCTTCCGTCATAATAACTCAATCATATACGTAATTCAACATTAATAGTATTTAACTATATCAAAATCATTACAAGCCCCTCAGGCCATCCATAATCTCACACACGCCCATATAGTTTCATTTACTTTCAAATGATTTATCTAAATCGATAGTCACCAACACACGCCATCATATTATCATCACTATAAGCCCATCGGGCTATCAAAAATCTCATATACACCAATATAGGTTCATTCAATTTCAACATGTCATTTAATTTAATAGTCACCATTTCATCATCAACATGAGTTCAAATCATGTAAGACGCAACTAACTCTCAACAAGGTATAACGACTCGCTAGTATCCGGATATTAAAAGGATTGACCTTTAGTTGGGGGTCATACTTAACACCCCGTGAACCCAACTTGGTCCACTGAGCCCTGCTTAGCTCCCCACCTCAACCACTGAGTCTACTTGACCATTAGGTAGCTCACCTGCCTACTTGACTTTGGGAGCCAAAAACAAGGGGCGAAATACACTATCAGTCGTCCCCAACCATACAAACCACATAAGTTCGTTTTAAATTCTCTTTCTCTTTATTAATTGGCACAAAATGCCTCATTTTAATTACTCAGGGCAGTCACATAGACCTGGCCCAATCATATAATTTCATATTATCAATAATCAATTAAAACATCTAACTTACATACAAAGGGGTAGCCACACAAACCAGACTCACATCACATATAATTAATCAATTTTAAACAGCAGCTAAGGCACAATAAACATCATTATCAAAATCATCATACAACTTCGATTTCACATACATCACGTACTAATCATCATAGGTCATAAATGTAACACCCCCTTATATACACGAGATATATATCTATTCTTTTTGCTTTTAAATTTTTTTTAGAAAGATATATATATTTATCACTTCCTATCTCGCGTATAAAAGGACGTACATACATCTGATTTTCTTTGAATTTTGAAAGTAAAAAGTTTCAAATTATTCAGAATGATAAAATGAACTTTCAGAAAATCATAAGTGATCAAAGATTACAGTATCATATCCAAAGAATAAGGTTTATTAAAGTTTAACCTTTTCCTTGAATTACAATTGATCCGGTCCTAACACCGGCCCCCAAGAGCATGGCTTCAATGCCTTGCCAGATCAGCATTTTGAATAAAGAGAAGTACTCTTCAAATACACTACAAATACTATACGGAGTGCATACCGCCAGGGAAGTAACGCCGCCAAGGTTCATGACTCCGCCCAGGCACGTTACCCCGCCAAGGAATGTAACTCCGTCCAGGCATGTTACTCCGTCAAGGAGTGTAACCTCGCCAAAATTGTTACTCCGCCAAGCCATAGGCTCAACTCAGGCGGAATACTGAATTTCCCACACTGCGTAGCGAGCCCATACTTACAACCCCGGCACGAGATTAACTCTGTCTTGAGAGGTTAATAATGGGAATCACGCTGTCACGCATAAAGGGAAATAACAATAAAATATTAAAGCACTAACGCTTTCCAGACAAGTTGTGATACCTACTACAATAATGGTGCATGTAAACGGCGCAGGGACCCACAACCTTTTCAGCATTATGCCCGAAGACAAGGAGCGGGTCCTACCAATAATGCAGCACCAGTAACAGGTATATAAACCTCTCTCGAAAAGGTATAAGGGATCTTTTTTTCCATTCTCTGAACCTTACACTCTATTACTTGCATAATTCTCTCTGATTGTCTTTCTAAGTCTCTAAGTATTCTGAAATACTGACTTGAGCGTCGGAGAACGATTGCAGGTACAATCCCCAATTGGGTCAAGGCAATTCAGATCCCGTCAGACGGACTGTGACACCGCCCCGCAATATATTACACTCCGCCTCAGTAAACAAAGACTCTCCGTATATACATTTATACGCATAGTGCTTTGTATCAAGAACACATTTATATGTATATTTTGAGTTGTTCTACAAGCATACTTCTACACCCCCTGTAAAGAACAGTTCATTGGCACGCCCAGTGGGACCTGTAAACTAGGGAATCCCACAATCTTGATCAATCTTCATCATCAATGGAGAGACAGGGACCAGAGATGCAGAACGAGGATTCTCCTCCACGCAATCCCAGACGTCTTAACTTCGACGATGGTGCTCAGAAAAAAGCAACGCAAGCTGATTCTCTAGATCCAAGAGATGACATGATTCGAATGTTGAAAGAAGAACTTGCGGAACTTCGTCGTGAAAAAGCAAACCCAGCGCATGAGAAAGCTGGTCCCGCAAGACAACCACATCATGAATCACACATGCAGGAGGAATCAAGTACTCCTCACTACTCTCGCATTCCTACATACATGGAGGAGCAACGAAGCCTCCCACTGGTGAATGCTCAGCATCAAGAAGGAAGGAGAGCAGGCTCAAACGCATCCCCCTCAGGATATAAGATGAGCATCCCATTTTCCAAAAGGCTCATGAATGTACATGTACCCAGACATTTGCAAACTATGCAGCCCATTTCTATAGGGAAATATACTGGGGAAACAGATCCCTCTAAGCATTTAGATGCTTATATCTACGAGGCCATGTTTCTAGGAGCTGAGGAGGATGTCATGTGCAGAATGTTCCCCAGAACTCTTACAGGCGAAGCTCTTAGTTGGTTCAAGAGCTTACCTTCAGGTTCCATTGATTCGTGGGAGGAGCTGGCCTCAGCTTTTGGAAGCCACTTCGTGATCTCCAGGGATGCACCCAGAACCTCTCATACCTTGGCTCAGATCAAACAAGGCGACAAAGAATCTCTGAAGGATTTCCTTAAGAGATTTTATAAAGAGGCAGCCATGGTCCCTGATCTGACTGAGGCAATCCAGTTGCATATTCTCATAGAAGCTATGCAACCAAAGTCACCTTTCGCTTTGTCTTTGGCAAAGGGACCTCCAACTACGATGGAGGAATTTCGCAGGAAGGCGTCCAAGTACGTGGGTATTGAGATGCATCTGGAAGCCACTGCATCTCGCAGCAAACCACTCCCTGCAACTCCACCTCAAGACAAAGGGAAAGATAAATTGTTGAAGAATGACAAATCCCACCAAAGGGACAAAGTAGGGAACCAGCCTTTCAAACAGCAAGACAGACGCGTGTTCAATTTTGCTCACTATGCACCATTGAACACAACTTGCGAGCAAATCTTGCGGGAGATAGGATGGACCACCCTCAATGTTTATGGAATTCAACGTCCACCCCCAATCAGGCGTGGTGGAAACCCAAAGAAATATTGCGAATTCCATGAATCAGTTGGCCACACCACAGAAGAATGCAAGCAACTCAAAAATACCATTGAGGTGCTCATTCGAGAAGGTAAACTGAAACATTACCTGTTCAAAGGCAAATCTCATGATGAGCCCGAGAAGTTTGAAAAGCGACATCGTGATCGTTCTCCGGATCCTGATAATACTCGGGAACCAAAACGTACGACGGTGTCAGAGAAACAAAAAGGCATTATTCTGGAGTCCGCCCAACGAGAACCGAGCCCTGAACCTAGATCACGAGGTAAAAGACAGGTGGTAGACATGATTGCTGGAGGCTTCGCAGGAGGCGGACCCTCAAACAACGCCCGGAAAAATCATCATCGTATGATCTTATCTGTGCAGGGCAAGAACAAAGAATATCGCCCATTTAGGGACGGAGTTCAGACTCCGCCTATAACTTTCACAGATGATGATTTTGGCCCAACCATCCCTGAAGGAGATGATGCGGTAGTGATCATTGCGGTGATCGCTAATATGGATGTAAAACGCATCCTAGTTGATCAGGGAAGTTCCTGCGACGTTATTTTTTATGACTGTTTTAAACGCATGGGACTGTCTGACACAGATTTGCAGCCTTACACACAGGATCTTACAGCTTTCAATGGCGCCAAACAGCCTACTAAAGGCTACTTGGACACAAGGATTACCTTCGATGGTGAACCTGGAGCAAGGACTGTGAAATCCAGGGTTCTTGTCATTGATGTTAAATCTCCATACAATGGCATCATTGGGCGGCCTACTTTGAATGCCATGGAAGCCATCGTTTCAACTCCCCACTTGTTAATCAAGTTCATTGATAAAGATAATCAAGTCTCATCCGTCAGGGGTGACCAGGAGATGGCTCGTTACTGTTACAATTTAAGTCTTAACATGGTGAAGCTCGAAACCATGTCTAAGAAAAGAAAACTGAACGGAGGAAACAGTGCGGCGGCATCCGTCAACTTGGTGGATCTTGATCCCAGGGCGGAGTCTTCTATAGACCCACTGAACCCTTTGAAACCAACTCCTGATGGTGGTTCCAAGTCTATTGTTTTGGGCAGCACCCCGGAGCAAATAACTAACATCAATGACAAGCTGGAGCCTAACTTGGAAGCAAGACTGATTGCACTCCTCCATGAGTACAAGGAGATTTTTGCCTGGACAGCCGCAGACATGCCTGGTATGGATCCTAACTTCTGTTGCCACCGCCTGGCGGTGTATCCTGAAACTAAGCCAGTGGCACAAAAGAAACGACGTATGGGTCCTGCCAAGCAAAATGCTGCTTGCGAACAAACCGAAGAACTCCTTAAGGCGGGATTCATCAGGGAACTCCGTTACTCTTCTTGGCTGTCCAACGTGGTTATGGTGCAGAAAGCCAATGGCAAATGGCGCATGTGCATAGACTACGTTGATTTGAATAAATGTTGTCCCAAAGATCCTTATCCTCTCCCCAACATTGACAGACTAGTTGATGACTCATCAGGATATAAGTATCTATCCTTCATGGATGCTTACTCCGGATACAACCAAATTCCAATGTGTGAGGATGATCAGGAGAAAACAGCATTTATCAATGACAGAGGAGTCTTTTGCTACAATGTCATGCCATTTGGGCTGAAAAACGCTGGGGCCACCTACCAGCGCATGATCAACAAGGTCTTTGAGGGCATGCACACAAAGATGGTGGAGGTTTATATTGATGATATCATCGCCAAGACTCCAGAGGGAGGAGACCATGTTGAAGACCTACGCCTCATTTTTCAACGCTTGCAGCAATACAACATGAGACTCAACCCGCTAAAATGTACATTTGCTGTACCTGGAGGAAGATTTTTAGGTTTCATGTTAACGCAAAGAGGCATAGAAGCTAATCCTGACAAGTGTCGTGTGATACAAGAGTTGCAGAGCCCCAAAACATTGAAAGAGGTACAATCCCTCAATGGCAAAATCGCTGCTCTAGCACGATTCATGCCAAAAATGGCTCATCGCTCTCTCCCCTTGTACAAGATGCTGAAGAAGGATAAAAAATTCAATTGGGGCCCAGAGCAAGAGGCGGCCTTCCAGAGCTTGAAAAATGTCTTAGCCAGCCCTCCAATCCTGGTAAAACCAAGCCCTGGTGAGCAACTCATCGTTTATTTGTCTGTTTCAGATGAAGCGCTGGCAGTGGCCCTGGTCAAAGAAACAGTCGAAGGCCAACGACCGGTATACTTCACTGGTAAAACATTGCATGGTGCGGAGTGCCGTTATCAGAAGATTGAAAAGGCAGCACTTGCAGTTGTTTGGGCCTCACGACGTCTAAGACCATATTTCCATGCACATCCCATCCTGATTCGCACAGACTTGCCACTCCGTACTATATTGTTCAAGCCAGACTTGGCAGGAAGGATGATCAAATGGGCCATAGAGCTCTCTGAATTCGACATATCCTACGAACCAAGAACTGCTATTAAGGCACAAGTCCTAGCAGATTTCGTAGTTGAATTAACAGGCTCTAGCCCAGATGCAGATCATTCACACTGGACAGTATACGTCGATGGGTCTTCAAACAGCAAAGGATGTGGGGCAGGAATCGTTATAGAAAGTGATGACGGGGTACATCTTGAAATTTCATTGCACTTTACCTTCACTACGTCTAACAATCAGGCGGAGTATGAAGCCTGCTTAGCCGGACTCAGAGCAGCACAAGATATTGGAGCTAAAACTGTCACCCTATGCAGTGATTCTCAATTAGTCATCTCACAGATTCTTGGTGAGTATCAGGCTAAAGAACCTCTACTGCAACAATATCTAGACTGCGTCAACGAGTTGAAACAGCGCTTCGATGAAGTAACTTTCAAGCATGTACCTCGTGAAGAAAATACGCGTGCTGATATCCTGTCCAGATTAGCCAGCACAAAGAAGGCGGGGTGTACAACCACGGTTGTACAGAGTACTCTGGCCGAGCCAAGTATATCCCTTCCCTCTTCAATTCATATGATTAAAAGCCGCCCCGTTGATGATAACTCCTGGGTAACACCAATAGTTCGTTATCTTGTTAATGGACAATTACCCACGGATGATCTTGAGCGAAAGAAGCTAAGGAGGGAGGCACCCTATTATACGCTCCTAGATGGGCAGCTATACCGTCGAGGAATTTCTGTCCCATACTTAATTTGCATAAATGAAAACGAGGTGCAAGCTGTTTTGGAAGAAGTCCATGAAGGGCAGTGTGGACATCATCCAGGGGCACGAAGTCTAGTGAGAAAGATCCTCAGGGCGGGGTATTGGTGGCCCACTATGAAGCAAGACACCGCCTCATATGTTCAAAAATGCGATCAATGTCAACGATTCGCGAATTTTCACCATACTCCAGCTGAGGAAATGTCATCATCAATAACGCCCTGGCCTTTCTATCAATGGGGTATGGATATTCTAGGTCCATTCCCAACTGCTCCCGGCGGTATCAAATACTTGATAGTTGGTGTTGATTATTTCACCAAATGGATTGAGGCAGAAGCAGTGGTGCACATAACGTCAGCCAGGACTCGAAGATTCGTTTATGAGAATATCATTGCACGTTTCGGAGTCCCTGAACGCATAGTCACTGATAATGGCACCCAGTTCACAGATCGCAAGTTCACTGAACTCTTAGAAAATCTCAGCATCACGCAGATTTTCTCTTCTGTGGAACACCCTCAAACCAATGGACAAGCAGAGGTCGCCAACAGAGAAATCTTGAAGGGCCTCAAAAAACGCCTTGGTGAGGCAAAGGGAGACTGGGCAAATCAGTTATGCCACGTTTTATGGGCATATAGAACCACCCCACACTCCACTACGAATGAATCTCCATATCGGCTGACATATGGAGTCGAGGCGGTCATTCCCATTGAATTAACAGCCCCTTCAGCTCGAGTCCTCTATTTCAATGAGGAAGCCAATCAACAGAACCTCGCACACGAATTGGAGGTTTTGGCGGAGTTGAGAGAGGAAGCCTTTGTGAGAGATCAAGCTGTCAAAGCAAAGGCCGCCAAACGGTATAATGCACGCATGTGCGAACGCCGTTTCAAAGAGGGAGATTTGGTCCTGAGAAGGGCCAACATTGGCAACAAATTTGCACACCAAGGCAAATTGGCACCAAATTGGGAAGGTCCATACCGAGTCATCGAAGTTTTGGGCAAGGGTACATACCGCCTAGAAAACTTAGATGGTACTCCGGTCAGAAATAAATGGAACATTTTGAATTTACGCATATATTACAGTTAGTTGGGTGATACGGTATGATCTTTTCTTCCTAACTCAAGGATCTTCCTCTGTATGCTTTCCTTGAAAAGGTTTCGAAAAGATATATCCCAACTCAATCTTTTATGTAATTCCATTCTCAATGAAATGCCTTCCTGCATTTAATCTTCGCTCTAACTTTGAATTGATTATCCATGGCAGAATTTGTTCCCATGCAGATAAAACAACGACTCTAAAATTGAAGCACAAACGCATAACTCTTTATTCCATAAAGATCAACCAACATGCAACGCCGCTTCACAAACGGAGTCAACAAAAACTCCTTGGGGAATTGGTGTCTCAGCTATATGCTGCACCATACCGACCCTAAGGTACAGAAAACTCCTTGGGGGGAAAGGATTGGTGTCTCAGCTATATGCTGCACCATACCGACCCTAAGGTACAGAAAACTCCTTGGGGGGAAAGGATTGGTGTCTCAGCTATATGCTGCACCATACCGACCCTAAGGTCCTACAGGCCGCCTATGGAAAGAACTAGTGTCACAGCTATATGCTGCACTAATTCACCCCCAAGGTCCTGCAGGCTTCTTGTGGGAAGAGCTGGTGTCACAGCTATATGCTGCACCACGCTAACCCCAAAATCCAACCAAATTCTTGCAGGATGAATTGGTGTCACAGCTATATGCTGCACCATACCGCCTCGAAGGTTTAACCAAATTTTTGCAGGATGAATTGGTGTCACAGCTATATGCTGCACTATACCGCCTTGAAGGTTTAACCGAATTCTTGCAGGATGAATTGGTGTCACAGCTATATGCTGCACCATACCGCCTCGAAGGTTTAACCGAATTCTTACAGGATGAATTGGTGTCACAGCTATATGCTGCATCATACCGCCTCGAAGGTTTAACTAAATTCTTGCAGGATGAATTGGTGTCACAGCTATATGTTGCACCATAGCAATCCGGACTTGATAATTTTCATTCGATCAGGAGTCGCACTCCAATCAAAATGCAAAAGGATGAACATTCCATCCAAAACCTGCCTCTGCCTAACTCCCAACGTTTCACGGAGTACATGAGCAACAAACTCAAGCACTACTCAACAAGTTCAAGTAAGTTCAATACTTGTAAAATTGTGCTTCATCGAAATTCCTAAGAGGCTACTCCGTCCTCTTACGGAATCCAATCATTTTTAAATTCCTAAGAGGACACTCCGCCTTCTTACGGAATCCAATTCATTGAAATTCCTAAGAGGCCACTCCGCCTTTTTACGGAATCCAATTCATTGAAATTCCTAAGAGGCCACTCCGCCTTCTTACGGAATCCAATTCATTGAAATTCCTAAGAGGCCACTCCGCCTTCTTACTGAATCCAATTCATTGAAATTCCTAAGAGGCCATTCCGCCTTCTTACGGAATCCAATTCCTTTTAAATTCCTAAGAGGCTACTACGCCTCACTATTAAAATCATTTCAACGAAATTCCCAAGAGGTTACTATGCCTCATTATCGAAGTAACTTCAGTTAAATTATCAAAAAGGCTACTCCGCCCCATTACTGAATTTGTTTCACTGAAATTCCTAAGAGGCTACTTCGCCTCCTCACTGAATTTTACTTCACCAGAATTACAAAAAAGCTATTCTGTCTCGATTATACTTAGCCATATTTCATTAAGTCCTCAGATGAATATTCCGCCTTCTCAATATCATTATACAAGGCATAAATACGACGGACTTAAACACTACATCTATGAACAAGTATACACTTGCAGGAAATATGTTTTATTGAATATTGCCAATATTAATAAAAATCCAGAGCCTATCCTGGAACAAGGCGATATCATTAAAATACTAATAAAAACAAAACTTGCAAAGAGACTGAGAAGGAGACTGAGAAGCTGATCTTCAAGGGTCAGACGGCTTCCCTTCTTGCTGAGTGGAGGTGAGCTGACCTTCTCCTAGCCTGGTCAAACTTTGGGAAGGAGGCAAGTCCGCCAAGACATATTCATCATTGGGCGCGGGCATATGACCTCCTTGCACAGGCACCATCAATTCTCCATTGATGAACTCGTAATAAGGATGAATGCCTGTGGTGGAGAGAGCAACACCTGGGTTGCGATAGCGGAGTTGGCGAACAGCCATGCTGAAAGCATCATCAATCGCCACCTCAGCTGCGTCCAAGGCAGATTGTAATTCTTTGTCGAGCCTCTCACTGGTAGCATCTGAGGCAGTCTTCTCAGCTTCCAACTCTTGAACCCGCACTTCAAGATTTCCATATGCGGTTGTTGCCTCGCTCAACTCCGCTGCCCAGGCATCTTCAGCAATGGTTTTATTTATTTCTATGGAAACCAGCCTCTGCTGAAGAATGCTCACGTCTCCGCCCAAAACTTGGTTCTGCTGATCTAAAGTTGAAACTTGTTGTTTCAGCAGAATATTATCAACCTTGACCTGGGAAAGTCCACTCACCACCTCGCCCAGCTTTTTATTCTGTTGTTCTAGCTGGGCTTTCTCAGCCTTCACCTTAGCCAACTCCTCCGTTAACTTCTTGATATTGGAGTCGGCGGTGTCCAGATGTTTGTCCTTGGCCTTGATCACCTAGGACAACTGCTCATTGTCATGCTCCAAGCTACGAATCTTTTCCACTGACTCGTGGTAAGACGCTTGGAACATGTTCGCCTCAGCAGCAACGTCAGCTATCCGGGGAACAGAAGCCAAGAAACCATCTAACTCAGAAAGGTGCCACCTCGCAGCTGCAGCGGCCTCCGGTACCTCCTCGAAGTCGATGTCAGGGCGGAGAATGAATTCTGGGTCACGCCTCTCTGACTGGCGGAATCCCGTATTTGTAAAGTATAAAAAGGGATTCAAGCGAGACCCCGCCTCAGGCAAAGAAACAAGCCGCCTGGATGTTTCCCCTGGTACATCAATTGGAAAAACGGCTGTCCCTCGGGTGGTCAAGCTCAGGGCGGGATCCTCAGACTGGCGGACTGGGGAAGCTTGAACTCTTCCCGCCTCGTCCCCATTCTCATGGTCAGAAGAAGCTTGGAATCCCTCTGTTTCTCCCCTTGCAACATCTTCTTCGGGGATGCCTTCAACACCGCCCATACCAGCAGAAGTACCCGTAACAGGTACCTCCTGAGTCTCCTCCAAATCAATGGCGGCATCAATTGACGTCCCCGCCTCAGCCTTCTTCTTGCCCTTAGTCCTCCTTCTTTGCAAAGGATGAGGATCTACTTCTTCTTCTTCTTCAGCAGCTTCTGGTTCTTGACGTTTTTTAGAACGCCTTTCAACAGTAGCTGCTGAAGATCCTGCACCACCTTCAAAATTTACTATGTTGGTGGATACAGGGAAGGGGAGAGTTTTTGTCAGGGCGGCACCCAGATTCCTCCTGGGTTGCACATTATTCTCCGCGTTCATTTCCCTGCGGCTCATTTGCAGCTGCTTAATACGATCCATCCCAGGGAACTCAGCGATTTCTCCTGCGAAATAACAAGATGAGGATTCAGTTAGAAAATGCAAGATAGAGGAAATACTCAATCACATTGCAATTGTTCATAATATTACTCAAGTATCCTTGAGCATCCCGCCCAAGCAGCCTTCGACAAAGAATCAGCTTGTGGACGGAGTTGTACTCCTTCAACATCCGGAGTACTTCCACAGACGCCGCCGATAGAGCACCCTCCTCAACTTCATATGCTCGTTTGGTTAAGAGAAAGTGCTCATGCGTCCATGCCACTGGGAATCTGTCAACACCCTCCTTATTCCGCCAAAAAATAGGTTTGTCCTTCCTGACGGATACCTTCACAAAACTCATCCTGAAGTGAAGTCCGCCTTCCTTGGCGGAGTCAGCAAACGCCTTAAAGTTTAAAATCTTTGGCTCCGCCCGGAGAGTCACAAAACCCATGCCGCCGGTTTTCATATTTACTCTCCTCATAATGCGGCAAAAGGAGAAAAACAACGCCACTGTAGGCGTAAACCCCAAATGTTCAGCCATCACCTCAAAGCTGCGCACTATTCCCCAACCATTAGGATGCAACTGGGAAGGGGCACAATCCAAGAACCTAAGCACACCCATCTGGAATTTATTCAATGGGAAACGCACCCCTAACTGGGTAAATAAAATGTCGTACATATATATGGTACGATTATCCTGAGGACGATGGCAGACCCGTTCATACGTCTTGGGTGAACGGACGATGAACCTATCCTCATACTTCTCGTCCTTCCAAACCGGAACAGGCAACTCCACTACCCCTCCGCTTGTCGTCGCATGTCGAGAGGAAGCATCCTTGACATCTTCCTCAACCCAACAGTAAGGGTCATTTTCGAGTGTTTTCTCCCAATCCAACCCATGCAATACAACATTTCTGCACTCTGCCATAGTCAGCACTTGTGTATGGGAAACACCTCCTGACACAAATGAATGTACAGCATTACTAAAGTACTCCACGCTGCTATAAAACGTCGAGTCCCTCCCAGTATAAAAAGCATCATCTCCACTCTCAATGTCAGAAAACATGGGACGAACAGAAACCCTAGAACGTGACTCTGACCTCTTTCCTCTCATCTTCCTTTTCACAAACACGCAATAAGGGAAAACAAAACCAACCCAGTGAAAATGGAGAAGCAAAGAAAAAGAAGAAGCAAGTACCTTAAGCTTCTGAGAAATAGAAGAACTCCAAACACCAATAAACTTGCAAGAGGGTAGCAAAAACACTTTCAGCAAACAAATATGAAGCGAGGAATGCAGCAAAACATTTCCCTTCTGAGAGTTTACCTATTTATAGGCATGGCTTGGGGGGAAAAATAAGCGAATCCTCAGAAATTTCGAAGATGTGTTTGCAGCCGTTAGATAAATCTCATCAACGGTTAGATGTGTTTGCAGCCGTTAGATAAATCTCATCGACGGTTCTAAAATTGAAACATGCGATTACAACTGTTGGATTTGTCTCAATGACGGTTCCTGTTTTGCTGAAACCGATAGATATATCTAAGGGCAGATATTTCATGGGCCACGTTTTTAAAATCCAAGGCCCACGGTAATAACCTCGAAAACGGTTCTCCATTGCCATCACGCGCATTTACGTCCCATCATTGGAATGGCAACCGTTACGAGGGCATACGTGGCAATAGGAGACTGAAGAATAAAAAACGTGGTTACGAGGCGCATTAATGACAGGCGTGTCAAGTGATGACAGCTAATAAATGCACGAAAGCACTTGTCCACAAAACCTGGACTAGCAAACACCGCCTAAACCCATGCCTACAAAAGCTAAACTTAAGTGTTATAGCTTATTAAAGTGACCCCGCCAGTCACTATAACAAGCTAGGGGGCATATGATCCGGTCCTAACACCGGCCCCTAAGAGCATGGCTTCAATGCCTTGCCAGATCAGCATTTTGAATAAAGAGAAGTACTCTTCAAATACACTACAAATACTATACGGAGTGCATACCGCCAGGGAAGTAACGCCGCCAAGGTTCATGACTCCGCCCAGGCACGTTACCCCGCCAAGGAATGTAACTCCGTCCAGGCATGTTACTCCGTCAAGGAGTGTAACCTCGCCAAAATTGTTACTCCGCCAAGCCATAGGCTCAACTCAGGCGGAATACTGAATTTCCCACACTGCGTAGCGAGCCCATACTTACAACCCCGGCACGAGATTAACTCTGTCTTGAGAGGTTAATAATGGGAATCACGCTGTCACGCATAAAGGGAAATAACAATAAAATATTAAAGCACTAACGCTTTCCAGACAAGTTGTGATACCTACTACAATAATGGTGCATGTAAACGGCGCAGGGACCCACAACCTTTTCAGCATTATGCCCGAAGACAAGGAGCGGGTCCTACCAATAATGCAGCACCAGTAACAGGTATATAAACCTCTCTCGAAAAGGTATAAGGGATCTTTTTTTCCATTCTCTGAACCTTACACTCTATTACTTGCATAATTCTCTCTGATTGTCTTTCTAAGTCTCTAAGTATTCTGAAATACTGACTTGAGCGTCGGAGAACGATTGCAGGTACAATTCCCAATTGGGTCAAGGCAATTCAGATCCCGTCAGACGGACTGTGACACCGCCCCGCAATATATTACACTCCGCCTCAGTAAACAAAGACTCTCCGTATATACATTTATACGCATAGTGCTTTGTATCAAGAACACATTTATATGTATATTTTGAGTTGTTCTACAAGCATACTTCTACACCCCCTGTAAAGAACAGTTCAACAATCATCTAACTTTATATTGTATTAAGGTAAACTAAAACTAAAGATTTAATACCTCTACTTCGACCGTAACCAATCATTTCCTTATCTTCAAACCATGTGATTTTGGAATCCTACTCTTGTCACATCTTTTCTCCTATCCGATTGAGGATGAGACCAATTTACCCTCTTGTAATTTCATCCTTTCATCTTGAACTGCTAGCTATATATCATATAACATATATTTTGGACACAAAAATTCAAACAAGAAGGAGTGAGAAACAGAATATAATACTTTACAGATAAGACATAAGCATAAGAGTTTTCACAATCTAATATAATAATTTCAATCACAATTATATACATAATCAATTATGAATGTAGAGTTTTCATAACATAATAATTATATTTTCATTCACAACCACCCACATAGAATGTCACAATCACATGAATGTCATGCAATGTTTTTAATACTATCATCTCATTCATCCTATGCATGTGGGCCCTTAAAGTTTTAGTTTGTACTGGACCAACCAGGAGTTTACACTGTTCCATAAATTCTGGATAATAATAACATAAATGCCTTCATGGCATATGAACAGCTCAACTGGCGTGGAAACACTTAGAGACTAGTCAGACTGAGAAAGTTTTTATTATGAAAGTACCCAACTGTGACGACCCGCGTCAATTTTCTCATTTTTCATAATGGATTTTTCGCATTTAATAAAAATTCCACTCGGTCTCAATATAAAATAACATTTACTTTTCTTAAATATATTCAAAATAGTAAAATCATACTTAAATTAGCAAAAACCGATCGGAAATAAATCCTTGAATAAAAGCATATTAAAAATAATGACCAATCAGAAATATTTCAACATAAAATAAGATTGAATCAGCGGAAGGAATAAAATAGAGTTAGGGTTATTCGCCTGAGCGAGACTCTGATTCGCTTGGGCGAGATCCGACTCGCTTGAGCGAATACTACTTCTTAAACCTGAGTGGACAAGACTTACAAGAAAGTCAACAAGTCGAATTTCACTCAGAAAAAGGAGTCCACTCAGTCATTTCTCACTCGGTAACAGCTTAACTTTCACTCAGAAAAGGTTCACTCATATCCTCACTTGGAAACACTTTTATCTTTCTTCACTCAGGGTTTCAGCCATAGCTCACTCGGAGACACTCTAACCTTTCCACTCGGGAGTGGGTCTCTTGGTTATCCTTCACTTAGAAAGAAATGAAGGATACTCAGGCACCAAATCAATGGGCCCTTGCTCGGACAAGAATGATTCTACTCAGCGAGATTCACCCTGCTACAGCAATGCAAATTCATTCATAAATAAACACCGATCACATAGCATCACAAAGTCATATCCGATTCAAATTTTAATTCTACATACAGACAACACATTGTAACATCAAACACTCGAAAAACTTGAAAACTCGGTGCCTTGGCATCAATCCTCCACTTGGCGCACCTCCATGGCTCCGACCTCTTCCCTGTCACTGGTTACTAAAAATGTAAACCATAGCAAGGGTGAGTGTATAGCATCATCGGAATTTAAATAAAATACGAGTATAAACTCCGTCCGATTCCTTCATCCTCAAATTGCACATTATACTCAGCATTTAACTCACATTCGGTAATTTACCCATTAACACCCGACATTATAGTAATTCACACTCAGCAATATAACAGTTCTCATTTGACAATTTTAACAAGTAACATTTGGTAAGTATAACAATTTACCACTCGGTAAATATAACATATCACTCAGCAAATATATGAAATTATACTCAGCAGATTCATCAAATCATACTCAGCAAACATTTCAATTCTCATTTGGCAATTATAACAAACTGAACTCGGCAAAATTGTCAAATCATCAATGATCACCACTGACTCAGACAAAATTGACACAGTATCTGGATACTCAAAGGATCGACCTTCAGCTGGGGGTCCTACTTGACACCCCGTGAATCCTGCTTGGTTCACCGAGTCCTGCTTGACTCCCCCTCAACCACTGGGTCATAAACCTTTAGGTAGCTCAACTGGGTCCTGCTTGACCTCTGAAGCCAAAAACGAGGGTAACATATATCGTCGGTCGTCCCATACCACATCATTATATAATCATTTCACAAGTGGCCATTAACAACATCACTCGGGGTGACCTGCTTGTCAAACCCGACTCCACATTGCCACAAAACACCGATTGTCACAGCATCAATATTTCAATTTCAATCGGATTTATACATACACACACGATCCTCAACCGATCGGTGTCCACATACATACATGCATATACATTAACTTTCACCCAGCACCATCTCTATTATCACAGCATTAAATATTAAGTTACACACACACATAATCCTAAACCGATCGGTGTGTACATTCATACGTACATTTATATACATATTCACAGTTTTCATTCAGCATCAACTCTCACTCGGTTCACAGTCATTACAATGACTCGGACAGTATGTCCTATTCTAATTAATTATAACCCGAACACCCCCTCACCTCTATTCCACGCTTCAATAATTTATGGGTTCACCGTCCCACCTTCGTTCAGCACCAGCTTCCTTAAATGTCCCACTGATATTCGTTCCACTACCTACGGGTTTGGAACGTGAAGCTTGTTAACATCATACCACCGTCCACATAGTTAAAAGAACCTTTTTCAGGCTCACAGCCAAGAGGAGTGAGGATCGAAACAGTACCCCCCTCCATACACATGACCATTCGGTCCATAAAAGAAAGGAAAGAGGTGAGGTATCAATTTTAAACGGTTCAAAAGACTTACCTTGAAACCACTGTCACAGCTATGTAATTATTTCAAGGTTTGATGCAAAGATGGACCTCCTTTCAAAGCTTAAAGCTCTCAACAATGGAAGAAGAAGAAAAGTAGCAGAAGTTCTTCATGTGAAAGAGAGTGAATGATTGCGCAAATGATTGAAGAAAGAGAAGAAAACCATTATTTAAACTCATGGCAACTGGTTACCTTCTCAATCGGTCACTTCCAACCGGTAACCTCTTCAACCGGTCATTTATCCAATTCCTTTACAATTTCTTTAAAGGTTTTAATTAAACCTTTCTTCTTCTAATCACACCTTTTATAATTAACCAATAATTCATAGAAATATCAAATAAATTTCTAAAAATAATTTTTAATATTTCCACTTCACAAAATTTTTCTATAATTATCCGGGATGTCACACCGACACTAGGGAGCGACCCTAGGTCACCTAAAGCACCCTTTCACACCCTCTCATCCCAAGGCTCGCAATTAAGCCTCCTCTAATGTATCCTCGGTTTCTATAATCCGTCCCCAGGCAATATCACATCTCATTTCTCTTTAATGATTCATGATGCATGAACTACTCGCATATTTAGTTGGTTAAGACTTTTAGAAACTTAATTATTAAATACCATAAAGGTTCACAAAATCATCTCAATAAATTGTACATTCCCATAAGTTCTTCTTTGAACTTTTGTTATACAAAAACAAATTTAGTACAGTCTTCAAATTCAGATCTCAGCAAAATTGAGTTTCCAAGCCTTAAAAATATCAAAACTTTTTCTTAAAAAACTTCACATATTTACACAATCTTTCCAAATTTAAATCTTAACTAGATTGAGTTTAGAAATCTCGACTATAAAATATCCTTTAGTTATTTCATTAGGGAAAACCAATTTAAATTTTTGATTTCTAAAAGAATATATTTTTTAAAATCATTAATTAAGAATACTTAAAACTATAAAAAATTTCTTTAATTCAAGAATTAATTGTCTCAACCTATGATTTTCATAAAATAACTTCTTTCTAATACTATATTTTATTCTAGAGATTAAAAATAAAGTTAATGAAAATTATTTCTAAGAAGAAATAAAAGACTAGAATAATGATAAAACACTCCAGTCCTTGCATAGGTATAGTTCAGTCCATATGGGTCATAGTAGTCCAAGTTCTTGCATAGGTATAGTCCAGTCCAAGTCCTTGCATAAGTATGTTAGAGTTAGTTAAACCAGATATTTAATTTAAAATTTATCAAAAATTTTAAGTTAAAAAGTTAATATTTAAAATAATAATATTTTCAAATTTAAAAGGAGTAGGGGACTCCTCCCATTATTCTTATATCTTTTCATATTATATTCTTATCTCACTCCCCCTTACCTCTTGTATACCGATTCGTTATTATAAATCTGTGCACGCATCGTCTCCGAGTTCTAAAACATACCAATTTTATTTTAATATAGTTACAAGATGAAAATTAAGATCACTACTTAAAGCAGAAATGGTAAATTTTGAATAGTGAATAGTGAATAGTAAATAGTAAAACGTGAATAGTAACAGTAAATAGTAAATCATGAATAGTAACGGTAAATAGTAAATCATGAATAGTAACGGTAAATAGTAAAACGTAAATAGTAAAGATAAATAGTAACAGTAAATAGTAATTTACTATTTGAATAGTAATTTACTATTGAAATAGTAATTTACTATTAAAATAGTGTTTTAATATGCAGAATAGTAACTTAAAATAATATTATTTCCAGTTTGATAATAGATTTCTAAAAACGATATAAAAATAACCCAAAAAAATATAAAAGAGATGTATTCGTACCTTAGAATTTTAGCAGAACCTTCTTCCAAAAAAAATTTATTTCTCTCTCTTACTTTCACCACTATCTCACTAGCACTACTATATTAAGAAAACTTAATCTGAAATTGTAAATTCTAAAGAAGAATTCCTTCGGTATTTATAGGAAAAAAAATTACTATGCATTACATTATTTTAATATAAAAGTACTGTGTGTTTTTTGAAATTTAAAACCTAGTTACTGTACACCTTTTGAAAATTTCATACATACACAGTGTTTTGCATAGTAACTGTTGGCAGAATTATTAAGCCAAATAGTAACATTTCACTCGGTATATTTTAAATATTTAAAATTAATCCTTTTTGAAATTTAGCGATATTATATCAGTTCTCACTAATTTTATGATAAGTAATATAAAGTTTAAATTTTAAAAATCTAAAATTTTCTGTTAATAAAAAATTATTAGTGCATTTTCAATTTTTTTACGATTGGTAAAAATCAAGATTTTACTTAAACCGATAATTTTTAGATAAATCTACTTGAAATGGATTTTAGAAAATTTTCTTATAATTTAACTTTACATTCTTGTAAATATTTTAAATTTTAAGTAACTTTATATGAATTTAAAATTATTTAAAATATATTATTTTATTAAAATATTTCAAAAATTTCAAAAAATTCCAGAAAATAATAAATATTATGTAGATCAAAAAGTTCTAAAACACCATAGTCTAATTCCTTCAAAATTGTATTTTAAAATTCTAATAAGAGTTAAATCTTAAATATGTAAAAACATAAATATAAGAAAATAAAATAAAAATGGTGAATAATAAAGATATTAAAAATTCTTAATATAATTTTCTTAATTAGTGAATACTAATTAAGTCATTTTAAAATTCTCATTCAGAAATATTTTCATTTTTTTATTATTATTTTAAAAACAAATAATTAAATATAAATACCAAAATTTCAAAAAAATGATAATAATAAACTAACTTATAGTAAGTATTTCTCAAGAAAGATATATTAATATCTATTTTCTATTTGTGTTGAAAATAGGATGTTACAATAAACTCCAAAACCACTATTCTTTTCATTACATCAGTCAGAAACTCATTCCTTATTCATAATTCATATCATACCCTCACTCACTAATTCACATAAATCATCATCATATTATTATTATACATTGCATGAACATAATTAATTACTAATTTTCCTCAATTAGGCTATTTTTCTTTCGAACCCCGATTGCGGTCGATACTCGATTCTAATTAATTACAACTTTGGACACCCCCTACCTCGATTCTAAGATTCTACTAGTTGCTTTCTGTCCTGGTCGTGACTTGACAACTCACCCTTCTCGCTTCGATTCTGACTCCTACTTCGGTTAACGACTTCTCAAAGCTCGGTCCACTACCTACGGTTACCAAAATGAAGAACCCATTAGCTGTTAACAACACTCATTGCTTTAAAGTCCATTATCAAGCTTCAAATTGAAAAGAAAATGCAAAAAATGAAAGCCCTCCATGCAAGAGCCATATGTGACCTAGAGATAGAAAGGGAGATGGAGAGAGAACACAAAATTGAATATACATATACACTCACCTCGTTGCTATGGTCTAAAGCGCGCAATCAATTTCAAGTGTTGTCGCCAATTGTAGCTCCGATTTGAGCCTTAAAACTATGACCGTGAAGGAAAAGAAAATGGCAAAGTTCACAGTTTCTTTCTCTCACATGTAGCTCGTGGAAAATAAGGGAAATGAGTTTTTAATTTTTAATGTCTTGAGGGCAATTTCATCTTTTTGTCCTTTCACCTTTTCTCTTTTCTTTTCTATTTTTTTTATTACCTTCTTAATAAAAACTTCACTTTTACAATTTGGTAAATTAAAAATTTACCATCACCTCTCTATTCTAAATTTAAATTTACATTTTACCACTCAAATTAATTTATTTAACTTTCATCACCATAAACAATTGTTAATTAATTTATACTAATTTAGAAAAAATCCAAATTAAATCCAAATAAATTTATTTATTAATTTTTATACATCGTCAATAATTAATTTAATTACATAGGATGTTATACTGTATAGAAAGAGTAATTTTTAATTAGCTTTAATGAAAGAATATAGGGAAAGAATGAAAAATTGGTTAGAGACTATTATGATATCTATAAAACAATAGAGACTTATTTAATGTCTCTAAAACGTTAGAGACTATTATGATGTTAATACTTGACACAAACTTTTAAATATGCTTATATCGGGGTCGTTTAAGCCACATGGCGTGCCACTGTGAACGTTAAGGTGTCAACGAGTACTTAACTAAACGGAAGGAACAAAGATCAATGACAGAGACCAATGTGATGCATTGAAGAAAACGTTGGGATTTATAAGGCGATTAAATTCATAGAAGGAATGCATAGAGGGGATTTTGGATATTCATGCAGAATTTAGATATTAAATTCAAAGCCTATTATAAATAGACACATATTATAACAACATAATTATTATAGACATACATTATAACAACACAATTACCACTCATACAACAAAGAACTCGATAAACGACGTACCCGATATAAAACGATTCATGACCTTTTTTCTAAATCAATTGAGCGTTTACTACTCTAAGTCTGGTTTGCCTTAATTTTCACTCTTTAATATTTGTTTAATGGATAATGTATATATCGACAAATCAGATAGGAGTAAGAAACTCTCAATAGGCATTGGGATACGTTAACTCATCACTAATTTATCATTGATTACGATATTTATTTGAATAAATAATTATATCCAGATTATTATTATTATATAATTAATAACAAAATATAGATATAATAAATTAATAATACTTATCTACTAAATATTAATATAATAATATATTAATTCAAATATTGGAAATAAAATTCCAACAATTCACTCACATTTATCTATTTAGATTTTGGTAGCAAGAAGGACAAGGACGAGTGGCTGCCAAAGATCGTGACAGTTAACGTTTTCCTTTTCTGTTACAGTTACGTTACGTCTCACTCTCTAGTCCCTATATATACACGCGGTGCTTTCACGCACTTGTACAGTGTACACAAACAAACAAACCCCTTTTCACCTCTCTGTTTCTTATTTCTTACTTCTTACTTTGAAAAGACAAATGGAAATTGATCTTTCTCCCCAATTGCCCAAGAAGGTTCACGAAAGCAATGGTGGCTCTTACTATGCTTGGTCCCCTTCTGAACTTCCCATGTTACGCGAAGGTAACATCGGTGCCGCTAAACTTGCTCTCCAGAAGAATGGTTTTGCCCTTCCTCGTTATTCTGATTCTGCCAAGGTGGCATATGTTCTCCAAGGTATAGTCATTCATCCTCGATCATGATCCTTTGTTTTTTTTTAATATATATACTTTATTTTATTTGTCATTGTTCAGAATTTTTTTCGATTTTTATTTATTTTTTAATTCGTGTCGAGGGTTTATGTTATGAAAACAAATTTCCAGATTCATTGATATTTGAAGCTAAACTGTCTGGTATGAAATCACATAAAAATAAATAGCTCATTGAAGTTTTTTTAAATACCGTATAAGTAAATAATTAAATACGGTGTATGTTATTTATCATTTGATTATTTAAAATCTCTATGTGATTCTTTATTACTGGAAATCACCGTGGTACTGTTGCAGCTTTGACTTAAATCCCTAATTTTTTTTATAAAGTTATAAAAAAATTTCTGAAAAAGTCAAAAGTTTGATTCATTTTAATCCGTAACTTTGTGAAAGTTTCACTTCAATGCCTAATCTTACTGAGAATGCTATAAATTTTGTTTTGAAAGTAAACTCAAAGTCCGTGGCGAGATTGTATGGTTTAGTCCTGAACAATCTCATATTTATGGCATTGCAAAAAGCACGTTGATTTTAATATTTTTAACATTCTTTATTTTGACTATCCTTTTATCTTTAAAGAGATTAAATTAAAGTCATCATAATGTGACAGACTAATGTAAGATTTTCAAAATATTATAGGATTAAAATGCATACTTCATACAGTTTTAACAACTATATTTTATTATTTTCTTACTTCAACCCCCAAAACAAATCTAAAATGAAATTAATTTTACAGACAAGTGACAGAACCTTCAATAAAGTCAAGATGACAGTTCATTCATACTTAATTAAAAATTACGGGTTTAATTCAACCCAAAAATTAGTATTATAAATTGAATACTAATCATATTCCTAATCAATATGTAATTTATTTTAACATCTTAACAATACTAATGATAGGCAAATACTTAAATTATGAATTTATGTTGTCAATTGTCTTTGTGATTATTTGTGGATTTGTCTTGTTGATATAGGAAGGGGAGTTGCTGGAATAGTGCAGCCTGAATCGGAAGAGAAGGTAGTTGCAATCAAGAAGGGTGATGCCTTGGCACTCCCATTTGGTGTTGTGACATGGTGGTACAACAAGGAAGAAACTGAGTTGGTTGTTCTGTTCCTCGGGGACACGTCAAAAGCCCACAAGGCTGGTGAATTCACTGACTTTTTCTGACTGGTTCCAATGGGATCTTCACTGGATTTTCAACTGAGTTTGTGGGCAGGGCTTGGGACTTGGAAGAGAAAGATGTTAAGACCCTTGTAGGAAAACAATCAGGGAAAGGCATTGTGAAGTTAGAAGGGAATATTACTCTTCCTGAGCCTAAACAGGAGCACCGGAACGGTATGGCCTTGAACTGTGAAGAGGCTCCATTGGATGTTGATATTAAGGGTGGTGGAAGGGTTGTAGTGTTGAACACCCAAAATCTTCCCTTGGTTGGTGAGGTTGGACTAGGAGCTGACCTTGTTAGGCTGGATGGAAAAGCCATGTGTTCTCCTGGATTTTCCTGTGATTCTGCTTTGCAGGTTACTTACATTGTCAGGGGTAGTGGTCGGGTTCAGGTTGTTGGAGTTGATGGCCGAAGGGTTTTGGAGACTACTATAAAAGCTGGAAACTTGTTCATCGTACCAAGGTTTTTTGTGGTCTCAAAGATTGCTGATCCTGATGGAATGGAGTGGTTCTCTATCATCACCACCCCTAAGTAAGTGATCTTCACCATATTATATCACACCAGTTTGATATTTTGGTTTTATCATTTTCATGCCTGTCTTCATGTTTAGGAAAAATAATGATCCTTGTTTGTGATTCTCACTTTGGCAGTCCTGTATTTACCCACCTGGCTGGAAGTTCTTCAGTGTGGAAGGCGTTATCACCTACAGTTCTTGAGGCTGCTTTCAATGTAGACTCGGGAGTTGAGCAACTCTTCCGTTCTAAGAGGAGTGCTGATGCCATTTTCTTCCCTCCACCAAATTAAGAATACAAAATTCCATTGCTTGCTTGTAAAGATTCCCCGTCTCATCAAAACGGGAAATAAAAGCATTTTATTATGCTCTAAGAACTTGTTCTCTTGTAGGAGAAATGTCTTGCGCAATTGATGGATGGAGTTACTCTACTACTTATATCTTTATTTTCGTTAGGAATTTAAACTTACCTTTTTTACCTGCCTTTATTCTTATCCTTTTTATATTTATTATTATTCAAGATAGATTTATCTTAATTACGATAGAAACAAATCTTTTCTGTGTGTTTTTATTCTTTTGGCTGAAATGCTAAAGTCTACAATCAATTATATTTGTGCCTTGAGATTTTTCAGCAATTACCTATTGTCGGAAACCAATTTTTCTATTGGAGCCTAACTACCAAACGAAGCATAGACTTGCCTAGGTTAACGTGAATAACTACCTCATGTTTACGTACGTTTAGCGACTTGAAAATATAGAGCGCAGAATTTCGAATAATATTAATAATGCTATTATGCTAATAAGTAAAAACTTTATAACCTTATCTTTGAATTCTAGTGACCACAATACTTCACTTTAAATACATGTGTTTTCATTTTTACACGTTACATGCGATACTTTTTTAAAGTGGTTATTTTATCTGAATTTAAGATATCACTCATTCAAAAATTAAAGACTAATCTTATGAAAACAAAATTTGAATATTATAGTCAGCATAAGTTTGACAGTATATCATTAATATATATTAAAACTCGAGTTCCTTTTCAACTTAACTCGTTATTATATTTCATCCTATGGGATTAACAAGGTTGAATTTATTTCAGTTTAAACTTCTTTTTTTTTTTGTCAACGGCTCATATTAAAAAGGAAACAGGGTCAAGCCCAATACAGAGACAAATAGGGGTCAAGAGGAATGCAAGTTATGCAACAGAGACAAAGAAATAAAAAAAAAAGAAGTCTCGGCTAACCTTAATTTTAATCATATGAGTTTACCAGTTAGAGTTAGTTCGGTTTGGTTAGCTATATTATTAATAACTAATATATCTACCCGTGTATAGTATTGATGAAATTTATATATACTTCTTTAATATTTATATTATTATAAAATTGTAATAAATATGAATTTTTAAAATATTGATTTATGAATATTTGAATAAATAAATATCTAATTTATATTTTTGAAGTAAAATATTTTAGTTTTTTAATCTAAATTTTATATTTTTAATAATTAATTAGAAATCTTCACAAAGAATCAAGACTATAAAATTCATAATAATCAGGGTTTAGGGTTTGTGGTGATTTGAGACGCAATCCCTATGGAAACGATACAGAAATATTATTAGTTAAACGATTGGTGCATTTATCAAATAGAGATATGAAAATATCACATCACTCTCCAAAACTTTCATCTTATAACACTATAACACAAAGGTATAAATAACAACAAATAAAAGCTTAAAAATATTTATAGATATTTTTAACCGGTACCCAAAAATACTATGACAAAGATAAATACTACTCAAAAAATATTCCATTATGACAAAGACAACTAATATGTCTCCTTGTAGACCATGGATACAAAATATATTATTTTTTGATAAAACAGTTATTTCAATATTATCAATTTAATACAAAGAAGGTATAACTCATATTTATTAACACACTCAGAATTTATTATCACTCTATTTTCTCTCACTAGAAGAACTCTAAGAGCTCTATGATCTTTTTCTTCACTTCTTCATGCTTCTGGGTGCTTCACGTGATGCTGTTTACCTTCATTGGCATGTCATCTATTTATAGATACTTTATAAGAAGATGAACCATCACTAGTGCAGAAATGGGATTTAATCACGGTTAAAAAGTGCTTTTAATCATGGTTCATGAACTGTGGTTGTTCCAATCGTGGTAATAGACAAGGGCATTTAATCACGGTTCACAACCGTGGTTATAGAACACTTTTAATCACGGGTGCTGGTAACTGTGATTAAATAGGACCATATTTAATCACGATTAATGTTGATAATAACCGTGGTTAAATAAGACCCTATTTAATCACGGTTACCACCTCAGCCGTGATAACATGTGGTCATCAACGTACACTATAATGGTGCTTATAATCACAGTTATGGTAACAATCGTGATTAAAGACTGTCGATAACCATGATTATTGTAATAATCATGATTATGTGGTTTTTTTTAATATGGCTTCTATTTTATTGTTTTCCCAAACCTGTAATCAGACAGCCAACACAATACAATATATCCCAGCATATCCAACACCAATATATAAAAACAAATGGTATGTATATAACATTAATTTGCTATCAATTCATAATAACCTAGAAAATGAAACTATATACAATTGACATAAATGTAACCTAATAAAATCTAAACCCTAAATCCTACAGTAGGTACATATATAAGAGAATAAAAGTCCTATATATATATATATCTAAGTCTTTGCCTCACTTCAATGAAGTATACGGCCCATTGCTTTCTAACATTATCTACAAGTGCCTTAGGGAAGTATGAGTGGTCCTGAAAGTATTGCAAACAATACACAAAATAATTAGAACAAAAATTGTATTTATGATATGAATTTGATCAAATTGGTAGAAAACTAGGCAAGTGAGACTTACATCTGTCCATCCATCTACTAAATGTTCATGGACTATGGTCAGCATGGTGTGCATGACGTAATGGCCGCACTCAAAGCTACCCTTTTACCTATAGGACTACAATGGACATAAAGTGAAATCAAGTTTTTAAAATATAATATAAAGATTTGAATGAGGTCGATTGACTTACTTTTGGGTGTACCCACACAAGTTTTTTCCCATTTGATTTACTTCCATGCAGCCAACTATATCCAACCACAGCCCTGCGTCAAAATAAAACACAAGATAAGTTAGAATCGTAGAAGAACAAAAATGACGTAATCGAATATGTAGAAATTTAATTTATTTTTAAGGGTTTCACTTACGCATCCACCATTGTTTTGAGGTCTTATGGAACAGTCCCATGCACAGAATCGAAGTATAAAGCTAAGTATGCCCGGGGACAGATCACCACGAGCGTCCAATGAGCGCTGCAGTTACTAGTGATAAGTGAGAACTTTAAATAACAATGACAACCACATACATACAAGTGTAAACAAATAACATTATATGAGAGCAACAAACAGTAACAGAAATAACATTATATATTGTACTTAAAAATATGTAATAATTTACTTAACCTTTCTCCTAAATTAGTATGATGTTTTTAATTTGTATTATTTTGAGGTACAACTATGGTGTTGGATTATGGATTATGGTGTTGGATTATAAGACTTTTAAAGTTTTGACTTTTATTTAGTAATTAATATGATGTTTTTAATTGAATTATTTTCAAGTAGAACTATGGTATTTTAGATGATGGCTTATGAGACTTTTGAAGTTTGAACTTTTATTTTATGGATTATGGATATGGTATAGGATTATGACATTTTTCAAGTTTTGTTTGGTATTGGAATATGAACAAATAATAAAAAAATTGGTCTAAGAACTTGGAATGTGTTAAATCTACTTATGTCTTTTAATTTTTCAATCCTATGTATATTTATCTTAATTATAAATTTGATAATCTTTTATTTGCCCCTTCAAAACATAAATCAATAATAACACTCTAAACTCCAAAGGCTGAACTATTTTTAAACATCTTGCATTAATAAAAAGAATTAGTAAGCAAAAAAAAATGATAAGTAAAACTAAAATTAACTAATAACTTTATAGTGACCAAACTTTATCATTAAACACATTCGCAAAGTGAAAACTTAGTAACAATTCACAACAGTCTAAACTAGAATAAAATTCAAAACTATATATAATTTTGGCTAATGAAATTAATGTTGTTCAAGGTTTACCAAAAATCCAAATGAAAACCAAATCTATAAACCAAACCATATACACAGAACAGGCCACCAATTTTCAGTTCAGAACACAAAACAGGCACCATATACACAGAACCAGCAAAGTAAACTAAACAGAGATAGAAAGTTGTTGATATACACAGAACCAGCAAAGTATACACATTGCATATTTGAGGGTAAGTGAAAACCCCTTTCAACTAGGCAACTTCCAACACACACAGACAAGCTTCGAAACATACTGATATACATAAGCAGTGGGTATGACTTACCAGAAAAACGCTATGAAGATAAAGGAAGGAAGAAGAACGAGGTAGATGACAAAACCCAAAGAGCTCAAGCTGGAGGCAATAGGTGAAGACGAGCGCGAGAGGAAAAGCAGGAAGAGAGCGTGATAGGAGAAGGAGAAAGTGAAAAAGTGTCTCAGGTACGACTTTTGAAGTTTCTGAAAACATATATAATCACGGATCCCATGCGCAACCGTGATTATATTATACATATAGTCACAGTTACACAATACCCCTGGTTAAATATTAACCCTATCACCACAGATAACATCATAACCGTGATTGTATCCATCAATATATAATCACGGTTATAGAGTCAACTGTGGTTATATAGCCCCCCTAAGAATAAACCCTAAAACCCTAAACTATATATCCACGGTTGGTATAACAACCATGATTATATATTGATGGATACAATCACGGTTATGATGTTATCTGTGATTATAGCATTTCCCCTGAACCTACAATCACGGTTGTTCACAAACGTGATTATATAGTTACCTTATAATTTCAAAAATGTCATCGCGCATTCTTTTATCACTGATCCACTCTAATCCGTGATTATATCCTATTGTTATATCCACTTTTTGCACTAGTGCATTCATTTGCTAATAAATACTAGCCATTCATGTTACAAATCTGACGTGGTGGTGGAACCATGCAGTTAATGGCATAATAATAAAATACAACCCATCTAACTCAACAATAATACAATCACATGACAATGGATCCAGAGGTATATTAACAGAAAAAGCAAATTCAAACCAACAAAGAGAGAAATATCTACTTGATTGATTGCTGCTCTTTTGATCAGTTTTATTTTATAGATCAATAGTTGTACGTAGGATCCCCAAGTGTGATATAAGAAAAAACAACTTAAGAATTATTAAAATTGGCAGGAAATTAAGATGTGAAAAATCAAGTTGTTAACATTACTTTTTTAATTATACCTTATTTAAACTCAAATGGTGAGTATTATAGAAAAATTACATTTATGTTAAAAAGTTTTAAAAGAAGGACTCAAACTATTCTAGGAGATGATATTTATTCAGTAAGTTTTTGGCTAATAAATAATTTTTTCAATGGTTATATAAAAGAAAAAAACTACAGCCCATGTTTTCTCCTAACTTAATGTGGTAAACAAAAGAACAAATCAAAACAAAAAGCCTATCTTCTAAATAATAAGGATTATTAAAACTGAAAATGCAAATCCTATCGTATCATAATATATAACTACTTATCCTTTCAATCCCTCCCTTAAACTAGTTGTCAATAACTAGTTTGCTTTTGAAACTTTGTCAACTCCTAACTTAGCTCTAAGCTTCTAGAAAGCATCAAGCTTGAGTGGCTTAATCATTATATAAGCCAACTCCTCCAATGTACTATAATAAACTAATTCAACAATACCTTCTCATGAGAGATCACATAGAAAATGGAACTATTTTGTGCAACTATAGTGGAGCTATTGTCACAAAATATAGTTGTGCAACTATTTTATGATTGACTCAACTTCTCTAAAATTCTCCTCATCCATTAATTAAAAATAATGAAATATACATTATGCATGATTAAATTATAAATTAGTGACAAACTTGGTGAAGATTTAATTAACTAGACCCTAAATTAATTAAATTAAATTGAGGAATGCGATTAAATGACAAAGTGGTTGATTATATGGTTAAAAATATAGTCAATGTGTGGTAAAAAGGTAAAAACAGATGTATATTAATTATTATTCTAATTAATTGGACAAATAGAAGAAAATAGGATTTTAGAGTTAAAAGAAATAAGGAAAGGGATTTAGGGGAAAAGACCATTTTGCCCTTAACTTAAGTGAAACAAAACTTCTGCCAAATTCATTATCTTCTCCACGTGAAAGCTTGAAAGAAAAGAACAGAACACTTGCATGTCCATTGCCTTAGTCTTAAGCTTCAGATTGGAGGTTCGATTATTGGCAGATGTTGAAATTAATTACATATTTGGAATCCCAGGAGTGAAACCAATAAGTAGGCGCCCTTAATTTGGTGTTTCATCATCTTCATCTTCTTTATTTTTTGAATCGCGAGTAGGACTTTCATGGGAGATGATGTTTTCTTTGTTTATTTAATAATTGGAGCTTGTGAAGCATTCTACTTGATATGTGTATTCCAAAATGACTAATGAGATTTTGTTTCGAGGATGGTAGGTTGTAGAGTGAAGATCGAAGCATCAATAGAACAGAAGGATCCTTGAGGTTGACATCAGAAGTCATTAAGGTTAGTTTTCAAGTTATGCAGACTTAGTTCGAGTTGTTTTAAGAAATTAATTTAAGGGTTTGGAGGTTTCAATGCTTATGGCAATTCATAACTTTCTAAAATTGTAGTGTGGTAGCACTTTACGTGCAATTGGTGGAAGAACCACAGTTTAATGAGTTCGGAGTTGAGGTAAGGGGAATGTTCTTAGTATATAATTTAATAGGAATAAATTTAATTATAGTCATTTAAGGCGTATAAGTGGAAATATTGTTTTTCTTATAGAAATAGCATGGAGAGCAAATTAATAGGTAAGTATGTTATAATATTGAGATAATAGTGACACTTGATTTTGTTTGCGTTTGATCATTTAAAATTTATAGGATGCTTATTATAGCTATAAATCATGCTTATATTGCTTGAATGTGGAATTTATGGAATCTTGAAACATGAATGATTGATTATTATCGGTGTGACCTATTATTGAATAATATATTGCTTTAAATATTTTTATATCCCAATGAAATGACCTTTATGCTAGAGATAGTTGATGATGACGTTGGATGATTATATGCTAATGATATATGTTGTGTGGTGTAGACAACCATTTGGTATGATTTACCCCTCGCTTTTGGCTCTCGTGGTCGTTAGTGGCCTAGTTGAGCTACCCAGTGGTCATATAGGACCCAGTGGTTGAGGTGAGGAGCCAGGTGGGCTTGGTGGACCAAGTAGGTTCACGGGATGTTAGATGGACTCCCAGTTGATGGCTGATCCTTTTAGTATCCGGATACTAGAGCGTCTTATACTCTGCTTGATTAAGATTCAGTTGTGGATAATGATTGTGATGCTAATGATGAATATATATTGATTATGTCGATTAGAACTTGATGATGATGATAATATTATGGATTGCTAGTTCTTAACCAATTTGTCTTGTATCTATTATTGAAATTATTTGCATTAAATTATATGACCAGTTACTCACCCTTACAACCGTTTTAGTGACTTGAGACAGGAAGGTTGCATATGCTTTGAACACCAGTGCAAAGTGATTTGAAAGTAATGCCAAGACAATGCGAGGATGGATATTTTGATATATATAGATATATGTATATATGATGCCTAGTGTTAGTTATTAAGATTACTTTGGTGATGTTTATGACTTAGTTAATGATTTACGAGTTTGATGGTTAATGATGATTACTTGCTTAGTTTGATTATGATTATGAGATTATGCAATGAGTATATGCATCACGACTACAATAAAGTTCAGATTTCCATATATATATATATATATATATGCTTATGATGATGTTTAGATTATGGCAATTTAATGATGAGATATGATTGTGTATTGTAAACAATATCCAGGGAATGTATTTATCATGTATGTGGGCAATGAGCCATTAATGAAATAGCTTTAAAATTGGGATGACTAGGTTTTGAATAGTATAGGTGGTGTGGAATTGTTGACGTGTATTGTTATAGTGATGAGTCATTGAGTTAGGGTAGGTATATGTGTGATTGTTGAGTATTGAAGGAATGGAATAGGTCATATTTGGCATCTGTGGGAGTTGGACTCTCTAGATGGATTTTATAAGTCCATAACTATATATTAAGATTGCTTGCATGCTTGAATTAAGATTAGGGTTGCATCTCATTGCGTTGGTAGCTTGTGTTGTGCGTAAAGTGGCTGAACTGTACTTCTTTGCATAACTTTCTCATACGACAGAATTTTGGTAAATAGACTGCGCTAGCAGGTCTAAAATAGGGAAAGCATAGTGCCCTTAAAGTTTGGTGGCAATTAGAATTAAAATGGGTAAGAAGTTGGTTTGGAGGTTAAAATACTGATATTTTCGCTTAAGCGAGTAAATTCTCGCTTGAGCGAGCCTGTGAGTGATTTTAGGGGTGTTTTCTGGGTAAATTTCACTTAAGCGAGGTTAATCTCGCTTAAGCGAGAGTCAAATGGTTGGTATCTGCCAAATTTTCACTCAAGCAAAAGTATTTTCACTTAAGCAAGCTTCATAGGTGCTATTCTGTTGAATTTTCGCTCAAGCGAGAAAATTCTCACTCAAGTCACGTCGAGGTCTCTCTTAAGCGAGCCAATTTTTGCTTAAGCAAGATTTGATTCAGTTTTTGCTTCCTTCACAAAAGTTGTAGATAATTTTTTCACTATCATTTTGCCACTAGAATCACATTGATCGAAGGTTTGTAGCCCGAGTTATGCCCAAATTACTATAGGATGTTCATGATGAAATTTTAGATGGGTTGATTTTAGTTTTCCATGAATTGGACAACCTTAGAGGCATAGTTTGCCTTCGGCCTCTTATAATATTTGAAGATAATTGAGTTGTGGAGGTATACCAATTGGATTCACCTCAATTGGAGTTTTGTAACTCTGATTAGATGCAATTAGTGGGCAGCGCACAAGAAGTTAGCTTGTTGAAAAAATTTTCTTTCAAATTTTCTTCATTCATGTCTTAATTTTTAATATCTATCATATAATTTAAAGTGAAATTAACTTAAATTGAGTTTAATTATATGATTTAAAGTATAATAATTAGGGGGACGTTATAGCAGCAGCCATAAACTCGGCCTCTATCATGGAAAGAGTAACAATAGGCTGTTTTTTTGACGACCAAGCAACAACTCCTGAACCTATTAGGAACACATAACTAGATAATATTTTTTTTATCTTTCGAGTCCCCTATATAATCGCTATCTATATAGCCAAAAGACTCTCATCCCCTCCTTTCTTATAGAATATCCCAAAATTTATTGTTCCACTCAAATACCTCAAAGTTCTTTTTGTAGCTTGTAAATGCAATTCTGTTGACTTTCCCGTATATCTACTAATAAGACTAACAATAAACATCAAATGCGGCCTTGTTATTGTTGAATACATCAAACTCCCCACAACCTGCCTGAAGTAAGTCTCATCCATCTTGACTCCATTTTTATCCTTAAATAATTTAAAACCTGGAACAACCGGATTATGAACAACGTTACAACCTTCATTTCCAAATCTTTTTTAATATCTTCAAAGCATATTTACTTTGATTGATTAAATACCATCATAGCTTTGCAACACCTCAATGCCAAGAAAATACCTTATCCTTCCCATATCAGTCATATCGAATTCACACACTATTGAATTTTTTAATTCAAGAAACATAAACTTATCATTGCCAATGAATATAAGATCATCTACATACAAACTGATAATCAAAATTTTACCTTCTTTGCTAGTCTTGGTGAACAAAGTATATTCACCATGGCATCTCTCAAAGCCTTCACTCATGAAATGAGCTTCAATACGACTAAACGAGGCTCTTGGAGCTTGTTTAAGTGCATACAAGGCTTTCTTTAACTTGTAGACTTTTTAGGATCATCCTTCTATACATAACCTTTAGGTTTCTCTATGTAAACTTCATCATTTAGTTCCCTATGCAAAAATGCAGACTTTATATCAAGTTGGTAAACTATCCATTCTTTTTGTGCTGCAAGTGTGATAACCATCCTCACTATATCCATTCTTGCAACAAGTGCAAACACCTCATTATAATCAATTCCCTGTTGTTGCACACATAGCCTTTTCCCATCAATCGAGCCCTATACGTATCTACCTCTCCATTCTCTTTCACTTTAGTCTTGTAGACCCATTTAACCTCAATTTTCTTTGGTGATTCAGTAAGCTGCCATGTGTTATTTCTTTCGGTAACATCCATTTCAAAGTTCATAATTGCCCTCTATTTCTCATATTTCACTACTTCTTCAAAGTATATCAGGTCAATAGGAATAAACATTGCTAAATAGCTTCAATCTCTTCCTTTGGAAAATTTTCACCACTTATATAGTCTCTCATCTACACTAGAGCACGACGAGTCCTTGCTTTATTAGTATGAGATGACACAACTATATTTTTTGAATTGGAGGAGACTCTCATCTCTTTAGTAACCTTTTCATTTTCTTCAATCTCAACTGTATTTTTTTGGTCATCCATTATAGCTATGTCTTCGTCACCACATTCCAAATTGACCAGAACTTGTTCATCATAACTTTTATCCCAATTCCATGACTTGTTTTCCTCAAATACAACATCCTTACTAATCACAATCTTTTTTGCTCTTAGGTCAAATAGTCTATATGCTTTAGACTCCCCATTTACTCCAAAAAGGACACAGGAAAAACTCTTATCTTGCAACTTAGTTCTTTTCACATCAGGTATATGCATATGTGCCAAACATCCAAATATTCTAAAGTGGTTAACTGAGGGCTTGTTTCTACTCCAGGCTTCTTCAGGGGTCATATTTTACAGCTAAAGTAGGACTTCTATTTAGAACATATGTTGTCCAATTCACAGCTTCAGGCCAAAACATCTTGGGAACCTTCTTCTCAGATAACATGCATCTAACCATATTCATAACAATTTGATTTTTTCTTTCAGCAACTCCATTCTACTGTGGTGTATATGTTGCTATCAGTTGCCTCTTAATTCCCTATTCCTTACAAAATTCATTGAACTCCAAGGAAGTAAACTCTCCACCTCGATTAGTATGTAGACACTTTATAGAACAACCAGATTCTTTCTCAACATAATTCTTATATTATTTAAAAGTGACTAAAGCCTCAGATTTCTCAACCATGAAATAAATCCATGTTTTTCCAGTGAAGTCATCGATAAAGCATATGAGATACCTCTTTTTGATGTTTGAAATGGGTGAGATAGGTCCGAAATACCAGCATGAATGAGTTGAAGTTTTTGTATAGCTCTCCAGTTTACTTTGTTTGGAATAAGATCTATGTGTTGTTTCCCAATCATACAAACAACGCACACATTGGTTAGAGATTTGAGTTAAGGAAAGCCATGTACCATTTTCTTATACTGAAGTGTTCTCAACCCTTTGTGACTCAGGTGACCATACCTGTAGTGCCATAAATGAGTTAATTCACGCATTATTATGTGAAAGCAGATAGACTTTTAAGGCATTAGTACTAAAGTTAGTAGGAACATCTGATTTATAGTCATTCCAGTTTGTATTACAAGACTTTTCTCTAGATGGTGTATCTTGCAAATACCATTTTGAATGAGAATAGAAAAACCTTTTTCTTGTAGCTGTCCAATACTCAAAAGGTTGTTCTTCATTTTTGGCACATAGAACACCTCAGTCACCATATGAGTGAGTCCATTCACCTTCAACTTCATATTCCCTTTTCCCAACATTGACATCTTCGAATTATTTCCCAACTTCACAATTTGCCTGTAATCTTCATTAAGATTACAAAATAACCCATTGTCTTCGTACATATGATTACTGTAACCAGAGTCTAGAAAACATGCATCTTCTCTTTGAGTTTCATTCACATCCATATAGGACATAAACATTATTTCTTCTTCTTCCTCATACTCTGCATGGTTGGCTTCTTTATTCCAAGTTAATGACGTTTATAACACTTCATTGTAACTTTATTAAAAGCTATTTGATCACATCCCCTTCTTCTACCTCTAAAAGTTCCATGTCCACGACCTCTTGTTCCATCATGTGTCACCTTCAAGGCCTGCTCTTCTCTGTTGTATTTGGTAAACTTTTGCTCATGAACCATTTGAGAACTCTGCAATTCATTAATAGAAAGTTTATTTATATCTTTGGATTCCTCAATTGAGCAAACAATATAGTTAAACTTTTCACTTAATGATTTAAGAATTTTTTCCATCACTGTGACATCTTCCATTTGTTCTCCATATGTTCTTATTTTGTTTGCCACAATCAGCACCCTTGAAAAATATTCTGTGACTCCTTCTCCAGTCTTCATATTCTAGAATTTTGAATTCTTTTCAAAGAGCCAATAAATAAGACCTCTTAACTCTAGCATTCCCCTCAAACTTCCTTCTCATAAACTCCTAAATTTGTGTGGAAGTGTTCTACACGAGTATGGTCTCCAATATCATTCAATGAATGATTTGAAAGAGATAATTCTTCACTCTTAGATCTTTCAACTTCAATTCCTCCAGCCTTTTGCGTTGTGCTTCTGACTGCTTCACTCCTTTCTTGGTCTTAGCATAGCTTGTCTCAATCAAGCTCCAGTATTCTTTGGAGCGCAAGAAGTTTTCCATCCATTGCCCAATGATCATAATGACCATCAAAGCGAGGGGTCAATGGTTGCACAAAACTACTCTCAATTCCCATCTTCGTTGTTGCTGCATACTACAAAGACTATTGCTTTGTTGTATCAGGCCCAATGGGGGTTTTGATAACAGAATATTAAAAAGTTTTAAAAAGAAAGACTCAAACTTTATTGTCTTGCATGGACTTATACTCCATTTACAGAGTTGGAACCTTGCATGGCTTGACGGAAGTTGATTGGATCATCTTCCATTACACCATTATTTTCCTCATGTTCCTGGAGAAATACCACATAATCATTAGGAATAACACTTCTCCTTTATCTAGTGGATCTCCACAAAGGTATTGGTTCTTGAAGCATAGGTTCTTGAGGATCTTGAGTTTGTTCTTCATGAACAACCAAATTATCTTGAGTAGGGGAGTCAATAACAGTGTCTTGAAGAGGTCATGAATTTGCTTTATCAATAACAACCATATGAATCAGTTCTGGAATTGTTACCGGTTCTTCCTCTAAGACAAAGTCTCTTACCTTATTCTTCCCCCCAAACTCAATATCCTCAAAGAACGTGGCAGTTCCCGTCTCAAAAATTGTCTTTAGTGTGGGATCATAAAATCTATAGCCCCTGGATCTCTCGGAGTAACCAATAAAGTAGCTGCTCACGGTTCGGGAGTCCAATTTTTGTTCATTTGGCTTATAAGGCCTTGCTTCAGCTGGACATCCCCACACATGAAAATGTTTTAGAATAGGTTTTCACCCAGTCCAAAGCTCAAAAGGTGTTTTGGCAGCTGCCTTAGTCGATACTCTATTCAAAATGTACGCTACAGTCTTTAGTGCCTCTCCCTAGAGTGACTCTGGCAAGGTAGAATGACATATCATACTTGTGACGATTCACGTCATTTTTCCCATTTTTCACAATAAATTTTTCACTTTTAATAAAAATCCACCCGGTTTCAATATAAAATAATAATTACTTTTCTTAAATATATTCAAAATAATAAAATCATACTTAAATTAGCAATAACCGATCGAAAATAAATCCTTGAATAAAAGCATATTAAAAATAATGACTGATCGGAAATATTTTAACAAAATAAGATTGAATCAGCGGAAGGAATAAAACAGAGTCAGGGGTATTCGCCTGAGCGAGCCCCTGATTCGCTTAAGCGAGTGCCGACTCGCTTGAGCGAATGCCACACAGCGAACCAAACTCATGAGTCGGGGTTTCGCTCGGAAAAGGACCACTCGGTTATGTTTCACTCGACAACAACTTACAATTTCATCACTCGGAAAACTTTTAGCTTTCATTCACCCGGAAACTGTTTCTCTCGGGTATACCTCACCCGGAATACAATCTTAAGCTTCACTCAAAATAGTTCGTTCGGCCAATAGCTCACTCGGGAACATCCCACCCTTCCTTCACTCGAAAAAGCTCTCTAATTTTTTTACTCAAAAAGAGACAAGATACTCGAGTGAGATAGGCACCAATTCAATCGGCCCTTGCTCGGATAAGAAGAAATCTACTCGGCTAACTTCACCCGGTAATCGACTCTGCTACAGTAATGCAAAATTTATTTATAAAATAAACACCAATCATTTAACGTCAAGAATTTATTTCATCACACAAGCAACACTGTAACATCAAGCACTCGGAAAACTCAATATATACATATATTACACTTCATTCAGATTCACTCGGTGCCTTGGCATCAATCCTCCGCTTGGCGCACCTTCATGGCTTCGACCTCTTCCCTGTCACTGGTTACTAAAAATGTAAACCACAGCAAGGGTGAGTGTTTAGCATCATAATTAATCTAGAACGGAATTTAAATAAAATACGAGTATAAACTCCGTCCGATTCCTTTATTCTCAAACTGCACATCTCACTCGGCATTTACTCACAGTCAGCAATACACTCACACTCGGCAATCATAGCAATTAACACTCGGCATTTATTGCATTTCTCACTCGGAAATTATAACCATCACACTCGGCAAATTATGACAGTTCACATTCGTCAGATACAATAAAATTGACACAGTATCCAGATACTCAAAGCATCGACCTTCAGCTGGGGGTCCTACTTGACACCCCGTGAACCCTGCTTGGTTCATCGAGTCCTGCTTGACTCCCCCTCAACCACTGGGTCATAGACCTCTGGGTAGCTCAACTGGGTCTTGCTTGACCACTGAAGCCAAAAACGAGGGTAACATATACCATCGGTCGTCTCATACCACATCATCATATAATCAATTCACAAGTGGCCATTAACAATATCACTCGGGTGACCTGCTTGTCAAACCCGACTCCACATTGCCACAAACTATCGATTGTCACAGCATCATTTTAATTTCAATCGGGTTTACACATATACACAACATACACACACACGATCCTTAACCGATCGGTGTCCATATACATGCATATAATTTTCACAGCCTCATTTCATCACAGCATCAAATAATTGAATATCACTCGGAATATTCCACACCCGGAATATGCCACACACACGATCAGAAACTGATCGGTGTTCTCATTCATCCATATACATTCATAACAAATATTCACACGATCCTAAACCGATCGGTGTGCACATAAATACATGCATACACATTCACAACTTTCATTCAACACCTCATTTCTTGTCATACACACACACGATCATAAATCGATCGGTGTACTTATTCACACGCACATTCATATACATATTCACACGGTTTTCATTCAACATCCATTCTCACTCGATTCACAGTCATTACAATGACTCGGACAGTATGTCCTATTCTAATTAATTATAACCTGAACACCCCCCCTTACCTCTGTTCCGAGCTTCAACAGTTGCTGGGTGCACCATTCCACCTCCGTTCCAGCACCAGCTTCCTTAATCGCTCCATCAGTATTCGTTCCTCCACCTACAGTTCTGGAATGTGAAACATATTAACGCCACACCACCATCCACACGGTAACAGGGCTATTTCCAGGCTCACGACCAAGAGGATTGGAGATCAGAACAGTACTCCTCCTCTCATGGCTATTCGTCCAGAAAAGAAACAAAAGGGGCAAGATAAGAAACTTAACGGTCCAAAGAACTCACCTTAAAATCAGTCTTGGCTATGCAACTATTTCAAGGTTTGATGCAAAGATGGACCTTCCTTCAAGCTTCCAGTTCTTCGACGACGGAGGAAGAAGAAGGAGAAAAGGAACAGGTGAAGAAGAAGAAGAAGCTTCTCACAGAAGTGAATGATTGAGAGAGAGAAACCTTTATTTAACTCATGGCAACCGGTCACCTGCCCAACTGGTCACCTCCAACCGGTTACCTGCTCAGCCGGTCATTTCTCCATTTCTTTTACAATTTCTTTAAAGATTTAAATTAAACATCTCTTCTTCTAATCACACCTTTTATAATTAACCCATAATTCATAAAAATATCAAATAAATTCCTAAAAACAATTTTTAATATTTCCACTTCATAAAAAATTTTCATAATTATCCGAGATGTTACAATACTCCTTACTATATCCTTAAGAGTTCAGTTTCGTCTTTCAGCCACACCATTCATGCTGGGTGAACCCGGTATTGTGTACTATGGGATGATTCCACATTCCTCTAGGTATTTGGCAAAAGGTCCCAGACGTTGTTCACCTGAACCGTCATATCTACCATAGTATTCACCACCATGGTCAGATCTGACACGCTTAATTCTTTTGTTGAGTTGATTCTCAACTTCAACCTTAAATGATTTGAACACGTCTAAAGATTGTGACTTTTCATGTATAAGAAATAAATACGTATATCTCGAGTGATCATCTATGAATGATATAAAATATTGTTGACCATTCCAAGAAGGTGCAGGAAATGGCCCACAAATGTCTGTATGTATCAATTCTAAGATGTCTGTAGCTCTATGCGCATCTAATTTCTTTGATTTAGTCTGCTTTCCTTTAATGCATTCAACACAAACGTCAAAATTTATGAAGTCAATGGAATCTAAGATCCCATTTGACACAAGTCGTTCAATTCTATTTTTAGAAATGTGACCTAATCGCTTGTGCCATAATGCACCTGAGATGGTGTTGTCAATTTTACGTTTAGTACCACGTGATTCTACATTTAAGGATTCGCCATAGGTAGATACAGTTTCATGTAAATATAGATTATCATAAGCCGAAAGTGAACCAGTTCCAACAATATTTGAATCAAAAGACAAACTAAATGCATTGTTTCCAAATGAACATAAATAACCCGACTTGTCCAAATAAGAAACTGAAACCAAATTTTGTCTAAATGACGGTATAACGAAAGTGTCTTTCAAATCCAAATAAAATCCAGTAACAATAATAATCTAAAATGCCCTATAGCTTCCACCTCTACCGATTTGCCATCTCCAACATAGATCCTTCTTTCAAAATCAATTGGCTTATAGTAGCTCAGGAAACCCTACAATGAAACACTGATGTTAGTAGTGGCACCAGAGTCTAACCACCAAGTGTTTCTAGGTACTAAAGTTAAATTGACCTTAGAGCAGACCAAAGTAAGAAACATACCTTTTCTTGCACGCCAAGCGTGATATTTGGCACATTTCTTCTTTCCATGTCTAGGCATGTCAAAAAAGAAACATTTGTCACCCTGAGTTTGTTTCTTTTGTATTGGACCCTTAGCAGCTTCATTCTTGGGTTCCTCAGTTCTTTTTCTTTTGCCCTTGTCTTTAGAGGTACTTGTAAAATGAGTATTTTCTATCTTCTCTTGCTTCAATCTTTCTTCTTCTTGCACACAGTATGAAATGAGCTCATTAAGAGACCACTTCTCCTTTTGACAGTTATAAGATATCTTAAACTGACTAAACTGTGAGGGAAGAGAAATCAACACTAAATGTATGAGTAAGTCTTCCGACAGCTTAAGTTTCAATGCCTTTAATTTTGAAGCAATGTTGGACATGCCCATAATGTATTCCCTAACATTTCCTTTGCCCTAATACTTCATGGAAATCAAGTTCTAAAGAAGAGTACTTGTTTCTGCCTTATCGTTTTTTGCAAAGCGCTTTTTAATTTCAATAAGGAAAGCTTTGGCACTTGTTATCTTGTCAGAAACAGTACCCCTAAAGACCTCAGGAATGCCACGCTTAATGATCATAAGACTCATGCGATTTGAAGGATCCCACTTCTCATAATCTTTCCTCTGTTCAGAGGTACCAGATTCTGTAGGAGAAAGGGGTTGCTCAATCCTTAATGCAAGATCTAGATCCATACAGCCAAGAACAATCTCTATGTTCTCTTTCCAGTCCTTAAAATTTGTTCCATTAAGAACTAGAACCGAATTCAGATTAGCAGATATTGAAAAAATAGTAGCTGAAAAGAACAAGACAAATAATACAATTATACTCACACAGTAAATTCAATCATTAATATATTCAAATAATGACAGAACTCAATACAAGACACCTAGTGCACCATCAATATCAAGCCTTTGGATAGTAATATTAATTGCTAGTGATATCCTTGTTGTAATAATCAAACATTGACAATTAAACATGTCACATAATGAACCCCTTTTTGGATTGATTTATCATGCACATGCTAAACCTTATAATTATCACATGTTTACTATCACAGGTGTGTACTCAATCCGACCAAACGTTAAATTTTCCTTTGGGCTAATTAATACTCGCATGGATAAACATACACACAAACATTTAAACATTTTGTATGAACTATCTACATAAGAGAGGTCACTTTGGTGATTTCTTGATTCAATTAATTCATTTAAAATGCTAAATTACTGTATATAAAATATACAAATAATAACCAAAATTTGAACATCAATATTCCAAATCTGAATTTGCCATTATAATAAATAATAAAATAAAATTATTATTTCCCGAAACAGTGAATGGCAATATAATTACATGAATTATAACAATATAAACAATGACATAATTAAATGTACGAGATATAGTTAATGGCATAATGACATATGCATAATATCAATCACGTGAGAACAATTCACATGAAGAACAAAATTATTTATAATTATATATTGGCATTCATATATATAATTTATCTAAAGGATATAGATATATCATATTATGGCCTATACATAGAATTTTATAGATATATATTTCATATGGCGTGGTACTGTTACACATGATTCACAGGAAGACTAACATTAATAAATTCATATGGCACAGTACACACAACTTTAATATATGAATGTTACGCATAATTACTAACAATAATTTCACGCACAACGGCAAAGATGCACAGACACCATTAAATACCAATTCACATACAGAATATGAATATTTGAATTTCACACAAATTAAGATTTAACAATTTTTTTGATGTGAATGGACACTCAGAGTAATTTAGAAAAAATTAAATTAAACTAAATTAAATCCTAATTTTGAACCCTAATTCAAAATTCCTAAAATCAAATATGAATCAAGTATGGGTGGCTCTGATACTAATTGTTGGGAGTGTTTCTAACAATCAAGAATTGTGCATAACCGTATGTTTCTACCCATATAAAAATATAGAGCACATTCTTAAATAATCCATGTAAACCCATACTCTATTCATGATGAGAAACAGACTGCGGAAGCGTACCTAAATTTGCCATTGGGAATGATGAAGGGGATGAGAGTAACCGTGGGTATTTGATCTTCCAGATATAGACAACCTTATTTTCTTCTTTGAGAGGATAATAAAAAAAACCAGAAACTAAGTGTAACCTTCTCTCTTTACAAATGGGGACCATAACCTCCTTTTGTAACTTCTGTCAGTTACATATTAAAATATAATATCTCTAATTTGGCCCCTCATCAAATTAGAATATTACCATAGGTATCTACACAATAATTTTTCATGACAATTATGCCCTTAGCCATCACTTTAATATTAATTAGACCACTTTAAATTTTGGCTAATTATATATTGACTTTAACACATTTAAATAATATATGTGATCCAAAATTACTATCATCTTGGTCTCAACATAGCTGTCTCAATCAAGCTCCAGTATTCTTTGGAGCGCAAGAAGTTTTCCATCCATTGCCCAATGATCATAATGACCGTCAAAGCGAGGGATCAATGGTTGCACAAAACTACTCTCAATTCCCATCTTCGTTGTTGTTGCAAACTACAAAGACTATTGCTTTGTTGTATCAGGCCCAATGAGGGTTTTGATAGCAGAATGTTAAAAAGTTTTAAAAAGAAAGACTCAAACAATTTTGGGAGATAATATTCAACAAGTTTCTGGCTAATAAATAGCCTTTTCAACAGTTACATAAAAGAAAAAACAGCTAGTTTTTTCTCCTAACTTAACGTCGTACACAAAATAACAAATTAAAACAGAAAGCCTATCCTCCAAATAATAGAGATTATTAAAACTGAAAATGCAAATCCTATCCTATGATAATATATAACTACTTATCCTTTCAATTACTTGGAACACAAATTAGAGACTACATTATGCTTATTTGTTTAATTGAAGTATGATTAATTTTGATTAAAATGATTAAAAAATCGTTCAACGTGATATAAGATTGTTGTCCAAATTGATTTAGTGTCTATTTGATAATTAGTTGAGGATACAGAGTTATGAAAATAAAAAATCTAATACTTAAATGATCTATTTTTTGCTTTCTTCAATCTCCGTTCTAAAAACAGAATTAGGAAAATAAACATACTATTAAAGGAGTGTTTGGTTAGGAGTTAGGATTGTTCAAAGACCAACTCTAAAAAAAGCTACTAAGTCAAATAGAATTTTAATTGTCTCAAACAATATAAAAAATCATCATTAACCTTTCAATTTTTTTATAACTTTATTTTCCTATCTATATATTAAACGGATCGTAAGTGATAGTGTGAACTGGGTCAAGACACAACTATTTTGCATTGGGGGCATAAATCACTAGCCAGAAAAAAGAAAACAAAAGAAAAGTTTGGTGAAGAATGCGTCCCAACTCCCAAACAAACGTGGCCATGCATGACCAATTGACCACTGACTCGTATGCATTATTACCCTGTTCGAGTAAGGGTGAAAACGACACCTTATATCATTTTGGAGAATATGAGTATAAAAAAAATTCTATGCTAGTCTTGGATTGAATTTCTAAATTTTCGCATAATTTGTTTTGGGGTTATGAAAATATTTTTCAAAAATATTAAATTCGGAATATGTATGAGTATATTTATTATGAGATTATGAAAATTTATTTTTTATTATATTTTATTTTTAAGTAAATGATAATCACATATTCTACTAATTTTTTATTCACACGAGAGTGTAATTTCCATAAAAATAAATAAAAGTTAAACTTACATCGTAGTTTAACAATAATTTTTATTTTCCTTCTTATTTTTTTTATCATTACCTGAATTATAAAAAAAATTTCCATAAAATATTTAAATTTAACCAAATGTATTTTTAAAGTTATGTAAAAATATTTATTTTTGATCATACAAGCAAAATTATTACTCGAAACAAAGTCCCCAAGATACATATAAAGCGGTTTTTGCTTTCATCCAATTTAAGAGTTGTTAACGGTTTTGCCTCATGCGAAAAATCGTGTTAATATGAACCGGATTGGCTTGACTAGAATCAATTTTTGTATAACGAGGAGAAGAGTGTACAACAAAACATTAAGATCTGGTATTATAAATGATGTTACATAACCATTGAAACTGAGGAATTAAAGAAACACGGTAAAGGCACAAATTAATACTACTGAAAACCACCAATCCACTATCAAAAATCATTCAACACTAAACAAAATAAACTGGACAAACAAATTATAACTAAGCTTGCTTGATATGTTACCAAACTTGTTATCCTTGCAAATGCATAGATCACCAAACAAACACAGATGAAAAAGGGATTGAGACCGAGGAAGAAAAAAGTTACATGTTAATTTTGTTCAACTCATGTTGACCTTTTTGAGACGTAATTAATGATGAAAAGGATGTTGAAGATGGCCACAGTTGTGCATTCTTAACCTTAGAGACACTTGCCAAAACCCCTAATGGTGTCACGTGTCCAATGACTGTTACCTTCTTTGCCTCCATGTCTATACTGAATGATGTTACTCCTACACATAATATGTCAATTATATTCATCAAGTGGCTCTTAAATTAGTAAAGAAACCATAAAAATCAACCATGTGTTTTCTGACTAACCTACATTGAGGACAAACTATCTAATTAACAAGATACATATAATCATATATGTACAATGAAAAAGTGGAAATCATTACTATTATACAACTATATATATATTGTATGGAACTGACCTTCCATTTTTGAAATGTGTTTTCTAACTTTGCCTTCACAGGCCTTGCAATGCAATGACACCCTCAAAACCACAACTTGATCTTTGGCGGGCTTGTTTGCAGGAGCCATTGTTGGGATTATATCAGACTTAGACACCCAATCAATGAAGGGCACATCACTGAGGAGATAACTAGTGGATGGTGAACCATGGTTGTCACTGTTTTGGTTATTTTCTGAGCTCTTTCTGTGCTTCCCCTTATACGAATAAGGATTGATGGGCAATTTGGATGAACAAGGGACACGAAGTTGGCTTTTCCTTCGAACACTAGCATGTTTTTTGGTGCTTCTAAGTGCCAAAGGATTTGTTATAGCTGTCGAAGAGCAGAACAAAGTCATTCCTTTCATGGCTGTGATTTGTGAGTTAAGAGCAATTGGCTTGTTAGTTTATTTGTAGTGTGGAGGAATGAAGAGTTTGAAGAGAGTGGGCTAAGGGTGTAAAAAAGTAATATGTTGATATAACCACAGTTAAACAAAGTCTGATATAATTGTAATGCTAACAAAAGAGTTAGAATCATACTATGTAGATAATTTTTTTTCTTCTAAGAATGACAAGATTCATTTGAATTAACTCTATGTCTTAAAAATGATCAATCTTAGACTTTATCCTAGTTCAAAAATGAAAATGCGTAAACAAAAGGGTCAAGAAAGGCCGTACCAATGAGACCAACTTTATTAATTTTTAACTTGATGAATGAAAGGGTGGGAATGGGAAAGGAAAAAACATAGCATTATGTGTACGTCTCACTGCAAAGTACTTGGCCAGATTCTTTTGAATGTGTGTGATCAACTCAGATCTTCAAAATGGTATATTAATTTTTTTTCCAATTGTTTGGGATCAAGATGTTACCCCTCATCAAATTTTAGTGACATGATTCCTACGATAAGTTTTGAAATTAATAAAAGTTATTCTAAAGGCAACAAAGTAATTGCATTATTGACACATCACTGTGGCACATGGGACTCTGTTCCTTGGAGTGCTTTTCATGTTTTGGATATAGTTGTAGGTCTGGTGGAAAATTCTTCGATTTGACTAGTCAAACAGTACATAAGAACTTGGCATTAAAAAGTGTCTCATGGCCTGTCTTCGTAGTTCATATTCAATTCTTCAATTTTGAATTTTTGAGCACCTTGAACTCCAACACATTTTACAGATATCACTAACCCAATAGCATTAATTGCTTTGAACATGGACTTAGTATGATTTTAACATAGTTCCAAACACACATTTAAAACTAATGAAGCCTGTGATTCTTTTAGAGCAAGATTCTTTGTTTCTTTTAAACAAAACTGGAATATATATATATATATATATAGACACACATGCAAAAGTACTGTGTGTAACATACTAGTGCACATGCAAATATACCCTGTATAGTTGTCGTCGCTCTACAATTGCTTTATTTGTGGTTCAGACAATGAGTTTGTTGAATTCAATATATAACACGTTTAAAGAATTGACTAAGGGTCCGTTTGGTTTTCAGTTGGAAAAACGGAATTGAGTAAATGAAAAAATTTAATGGTTGATATTGATCTTTCACGCCGTTTTAGACAATAAAAACTCCGTTTGACCGTAGGATTTATTTTTGAGGTTGGTTTGACCAACCGGGTTAAGGATCCAAACGGACCATAAGTTTATCAAGCTCGTGGACTATGAACAATCAACACGCATATTTTTATATGACCAATTGTCTTACCTCATCGTCACTACTAAGATGCTTTAAAGCCTTTCCTCAGGAATTTCGAAAATTTTCTGTTGCATGGGAAGTAAAATATATGACCTGATATGACCACTGAATGCTGCCAATCAGAAGTGTTTTTGTGGATTTTGAAAACAATATAATAAGTGTTTTTTTTGTTCTTAGAAGAGATAAAAAAAAATGTGAAAACTATTACACTTTTGTTTTAGCAAACGTTATTACACAGTTAAACCTCGTATTTTGAATTTCCGAACACAAAGATAAACTAAGAGGAAATTATTCTACCTTCATTTATGCGTTCAACATTTGTGTATTTAAATATGCAATAGTGTAAAATTTTGGTGCCAAGGGTTTTGCTACTCATAAGTGATTTTGTCAATTGAAACCTGATTAGGAAAACAGAAAAAAATGAAAGTATTTTAAATGTATAAAAATGAATCATGCAAATTATTTTCTCATCCAATAAACGATTTCCTCCATTGGTTAATGTTAGACAAATATTTTAATTAAGTAAAATTTAAATGTCCTCTTATACTATAGTTGCAACAATCTATACTTGACCTAGTCATGTATGTATATGAATATATCAATTGTCTTGTTGATTTGTTTATTTTTGTTACTATTTTAACTTCTGATAATGTATCCATATTAAATAAATCATATATGAAAATACAATATTTATAAAGAAAAGTAGTGTGCATGGTATTACGGTTTAAAAAACAGCTGAGCAGAGCGGTATTTTTTTTCTTACATTTTTTTTGGTAAATTCATTTTACTTTTCACTTTTGAATTTTATAATATAAAAAATATTCTAAAAATAATTTTTGAAATCTTTTTTTTTTGGTTGAGAAAAAAAATAATTTTTTAAAGTTAAAAATTTAAAAATGTGGGTTTCAGGCTTTCAGCCCTTTCCATTACAAAAAAAAGGGAAAAACTTGGGTTAATAGATTTTTTTGGTTAATTTTTTATATTAAAGCAGAGCAGTTGAGGAATCCATTGCGTAGAAGGCCTTGTGATTGAGGCCCAGAACCATTGCGGGTTTGACCCAAAAACAAGGCCCAGGTCCATTTGATGAGTTCAGCAATCATTGATCGTGAACTCAAGTCGTTAAGAGCATTTGGAGTCACCTGGCACTACCCTCCCAAAAAAAAAGCAATCATTGATTAGGGTTTTGGGAAACAAATTAACAAGCCAGAGCAAAATCATAGGTAGGGTTTCTCTTTCTTTCGACCCTCTTCGCAGCGGCACACAGTAGCATCGCATTCGCAATGGGTATGAATAAACTTCTAATTCCACAGACACTTTCCACATTGTGATTTCTTTCAACACTGTTTCGATTCCATTTTTCTTTACCATTTCGTTTCGTGAATTGCAAAAGCGAGAATCAAGGTGTACGAGCTAAGGAACAAAACGAAAGCAGAGCTTCTGAACCAATTGAAGGATCTCAAAGCGGAACTCGCTCTCCTCCGCGTCGCCAAGGTCACCGGCGGAGCACCGAACAAGCTTTCCAAAATGTGCACTCACTTTAGTAAACTCACTCAATTCTGATGTATCAGATTCCTAATCGAATTGAATTGTTAACGAACTTGAATGTGTTTGTTGTGTGGATGCAGAAAAGTGGTTCGGCTTTCGATCGCGCAGGTGCTGACGGTGATTTCGCAGAAGCAAAAAGCAGCGTTGAGAGAAGCTTACAAGAAGAAGAAGTACCTTCCATTGGATCTGCGTCCTAAGAAGACCAGAGCTATTCGAAGACGCCTCACCAAGCACCAGGTACATTTCATGCCTCACACTTCCGTTGAACTTCAATAAGTGTTTAGTTGTTTATTATTGACGAATAAAAATCACAAGATTAGTATCCAAATTTGTGGATAGGTTGTATAAATGATGCATGGTTTACTGTGTTTTCAATGGACTAATATGCGCCGGGAATTGAACTAAAATGCGCAGACTCTGAAATAGATATTCGTTTTGAACTTCTGTGAATGTCAAATTGGAAATGCATTAGGTGGTAGCTTCAGTTGTCATCGGCCAACTCGTGAAAAAGTCTTATTTATATGGACATTCTGTTATAGGTGTATAAAATGTCACATTATGAGCAGTGGAAATGGTTGTATGAAGTTCAAATATCTTACTAAAATGTTTCTTCTTTAATTTGATGATTCTGGATAGAAGAATTTAATTATTGTTCAGAATTCAGATGGTTTCCAAATATCCAATATGACTTTGCTCACTAGCATACGTTTCTCTTCCACAGACGTATACGTAATGAGATTGCTATGACTCAAGTTTATTGCCATGATCAAGGGAAACCAATGATTTGGCTTGATATCGAACAATGCAAGACTTCCCATATATATTAAGTTAGATGTTTACTGACACTTACTCATTTTTTTCTCAAGGTTATACTTTTTAAAAGTTTGTGCTATACAACAATAATCTAGAATTCTAAACTTTTAGAAAAGCTTATTTCTTACTATTTGTAACTTGATCATGACGTTCTAGATATCAACAGTTTTCCCAAATAGAAATTTTTAATTTTGATGTTTTTGTCATTCATATCTTGGGTATCATTTTGACTACTCAAGCAAGGAATTTGGCGTTCCAATTCAATCACTACAATATTATTGTGCTGTTTACTAGTAATTACTACAATATTCTTGTGCTGTTTACTGTAAATAATGGTCGAATCTTCAGCTGCTGACTGGGATTCCAGATTGATATTTCTAGCTATATAGGGTTCTTAATGTGGCTTAATGAATTTGCTGTGTTTTATAGGCATCCTTGAAGACCGAGCGTGAAAAGAAGAAGGAATTGTATTTTCCAATGCGAAAATATGCACTTAAGGTGTAATATTGGATCCAAATGCGGATAATAGTTCTGGTGCTACTTTCTGTTTGTTATTTGACGTCAGTTTTGATGTTACTTATTTTTACTCTTTCTTAGTTATCATTAGACCGAATTAAAAATTAGCTTGTTTACTCTATTTTTCATCATATATAAAGGTTTTCAATTTCTTGCTTGCGCAAGGTAATCTATGTTGTCATGGTTACATTGTTCAGAATTTATATAATTCATACGTCAGTTTTATAATCATAATATATACTGATTAGTTTAGTGGGACATTAACCTGGAACATTAATCAGGAAAGAGAGGCATTGGAATTGTTTGGCATACCATACTAGCTGCTACTAGTTTGACAAAAATTGAATGGTTAGTGGGACATTATTCTGGAAAGAGAGTTACTAATGACACTAATACATTCTTTGAAACAGACTCTATTGTTAGCTGAGATTATGTGTGAAAAGTGTGAAATTCGAGTGATGTGAGATCCATCCATGTGATTTCACGTCTTCCGATAAATTTCAGTTAATAACAAAAAATGTGTTCGGAGGAGTGGGTTTGAAGGTTTGTGGCTCACTCAAATATATCAAAATTGTGGTATTTTCAGTCGTCTAATGAAATCTTCCACCACGTTTTTATTTGAAAAGCACAATTGCCAAAGCTTAACATTGAGTTTCTTGTGTTGCTCCATTTAACCATCACTTGGTAGTAACTGTGTTTTCCTCTCTTTTTTCGGTCGTTCCAATGTGCTCTCTGCCAAAGCTCAATTTTAGGTTTGACATTGTTCCCTTCCGTCGTCTTTCAATTCAGGGAACTGCCCTAAATCTCAATACTTAAAACTGGAATTGTTGTCGCCACGGATTTACTGCCTAGCTGTTAATGTTATTTAACATGATAACTTCTTTATTGAACCTCAAAATAGGTTAATATCTGAGAAATAATTTAAGTAAAGGAGTATATATTCTTTGAGTACTTGAAATATTTTGCCACATTTATTATCTGGTTTAACTGAGTGGTTGGTCCTATAAATTGTTTAGTTTGAAATGAGCCCTTTTAAATAAATCTAGATTTAGCCCAATTTGATTTTAAGTGTTGGAAATGGTTTACGTTGTTAAGGGGATTTGATAGAGTAAATGAAGCGAGACTTGGAGGGTTTAGTAGGTAGGGAGCATATGTTTGGTTATAAACATTTGAACAGAAAAATGATGACCAAACTATATAATATAAACAAATAAACTCGACGGCAGTGACAGTAAATAAGTGGGACTAATTCCTTCATGTTGTCACGATGAAGCCATGGACCGAGTTTCAAGTTCAAGTTCGAAACTTATAAAATCAAATCGGCAATAGGAGACCAAGTAAAAATAACTATACTGCACAGGTGGGTTTTGTTTATCTTTTATATTATTATTAATTATTAATTATTTAAAACAATATTTTAATTATAAAAAACATGCAAAATTACCAAGGGATAATGGATGATTGATTATATTTGATTTTCTTTAAGTAGAGTTTTGGGTTTAAGCTAATCAGATCATAATATGGATTTTCTTGATTTAAACATTAAAAAATTTATTACATATATGTGCTCACAGTAATATTAGGCATTAAAATTTATTAATTTTAATAATTATAATAATATTATTATAAACATAGCATTATTAATTGAAAATTTGTATTATTTTATTATTATTTTAGCTAACAAAGATAGATTTAGTCGATTAAATATTTAACTTAGTGGTGAGCTCCTGTATTATCAATTTTTTTAGTCATTAAAAATATATTGTAACTTTAATTAGTTTATGTATTTTAAAAAATTATCAAATTTTAGTTTATTATACTATTTAAATTTAAATTTTGATTTAGAGCACTGTAGACGTACAGCGTTAGATTTCAAAATTTATGTTATACAAGTAATAATATTTTTGCATTTATCTAACTTTATATTATTATTTATTTTGATTATTCTATGATAACATTATTTGTCATTCTTTGAAACATTTAAGAATTTTTAAAGTAATTTATTATGAGTTATTATTTAATTTTATTATAAAGTATTAGTATAATATTATAATTATTTATCAAAGCTAAAATTCACTTTTTAATATTAATGTTTTATACTAATATAAAAGTTAGAAATACAGATCAATTCACATGAACCTGCGTTTTAAATCGGTTGAATTTTTTCAGCTTCCACCAGGACTGCAAACCAGTGGCTAGCCCACGGGCTAGCCCGCATATTACAAGTTTTTTCCTTTTCTTGATTTGAAATTGTTAGACTTTGTCTTAAACATATATTTTTTTTATGAAACTCAAAACATATTTTTTATGAAATCCAAAACACATATAATTTAAAACATTTAATCATCCAAAAGCTTAAGAATTCAATCATTAAATACACCCATAAAGTTCCAAACTCCTAAGTTCTATCATCTAAATATTTAAAGACACATGTTCTAAGTACATGATAATAATAACATCACCAATGTCTTGAAAACCCTATTACATGTAAAATAACAAAATATCAAAGGAGTCGATGAGTCCAGAGTCTTTGTATTTGAACAAATATGTCCATTCTTCTTCATTAATATGACTAAGTTAGCACTTAAAGAAACCTTAGGTTTATCATCATCCTTTCTTTCATATATATATATATATATATATATATATATATATATATATATATAAAAGATAAGTCTTATGGTAAAATAATAATAAAAATAAAGCTCTTCCACTTTTATTATTTATTTATTATTTTGTTTTGGTGAAATTATTTTTTTTAGTACAAGTGCATCTAATTAGCTATACCCTATTGTGGTCACTGGTGGCCCTAAACTGTGACGGGAAATTAATGTGTACACACAGTTATGGGCAAGCCGAGTCATGAGTATCAAACATCCCCGAAATACAAATTCACGCGTTTTTATTTTAGCTATACCCTAAATAGTACATAATGTCATTAATTTTTTGAATTGCCGTGCAATGCAAACCCTTACCAAAGATTGCAGGATAAGCACCTTTGAGTTTTGAAGTCTTCAACTTAAACCAAGGGGGAAAAAATGAAGTTTTAATTTAATCCATTTACCTAAAGAATTTAAAAAATATGAAGTTTTAAATAATGGAGTAAGTAAAGTAGTGCAACCCATGTTTCTAAACTTTGATAATCAACAATTCCCCTTTTGGAAATTTCACTACTTTATTCCATTTGTCAGTAAGTGAATTTCGAGATTGAAGGTTACATTCATTTTTTTTTTTGTTACATGGAAAGTAAAGAAAGCCAAGGTCACATTCAATTTGATTGTCTGATTGATTTTTCATTTTTAGGTTAGTTAGATACATGACTCATAGGGCAATAAATTTGTTATAATCAAATTTTAACATAGCTCCATTCTAGTCAAAGCTTGAACTTAGCTTTCTTGAGACTTTAAGTTAAGGTGAAATAACTTCATACTATTTCATCTATGCATCTAACGGTGATTGTATTACACTGATCATTTAAGTTTAGAACAATCATTTTACTATTCAATTAGTTACACGGCTTAGTCCAGCCAACTTTTTTTATAACAATAGTGTGTAATACTTTTCCTTGTTTTGGTTAAGTGATATGGTTATTCACTTATTCTAGAAGAATTTAGTACAGTCCAGAGTTAAATTTTGGTTAAAAGTGAAAAAAGAATATTTTTTTATTTCTAACAAATAAATTATAATTCAATAAGTAACAAAATTGTGAAAAGAATTATGAATCGGTTTTCTATTAAAGCATGTTAGTTAGAGAAGGAGCGAGATGAACCTTTGCCCCTCCCTTTCCCGGTAATTTTTAAAAAAGCACCATTAAAAAATATTAAAAACCAATATAAAATTGGTGATTTTATATAATGTTCCCCCAGGAAACAAGGATAGACCCCACCTTTGGCCTCATCATCCGTAATCAGGGAAAAAGGACCCCACCATGAATATTTGTTATGTTAGTGGCATCGTTTTGTGAAGCCCACTTATTATCCTGATTGTATAAATAAAGGCCATGGCCTAATGATGTAGGCAAGTGACATACATTGAATAACAGGCTTTGACACTTGGAATCCCAGTTATTTTCTGTGTGAACATTTTGGCGCCCACCGTAGGGCCCGGTAAAACGGATCCTACAACCACCATCTCAACCTGAAAACCCAGATTAGAAGGAGGAGGACGATGGTAAACACCAGAAACACACGAAGGGGGGAAGATAGCGGGCAACAAGGGACTCCTCGGGAAGAAGAAGATCAGATGTTACGTCTCACTAACATGGTGGAGACATTGCAAAGAACGGTGGCTAACTTGCAGCAACAAAACGCCGCACTCCGAGGGCAGAAGGAGAAAGAAAGGGAGGCCTCCAGCTATAACGGCGACCGATCCACCCACCATAGAATTGTGGAACAACCCTCTCTCCAAACAGAAACCACAAAACTTAATGTTGAGCTGCCTTTCGCGGCACACCCATGGGTTGATTCAATAATGGAAGCCCCCACACCTGACAATTACAAGCCCCCGTTGATAGAAAAATACGATGGGAGGGGTGATCCTGAGGATCACTTGACCATCTATGTCAACACCATGCTGGTAACTGGGGCCTCCGATTCCCTTTTTTGCCAAACGTTCCCCACTACCCTTTCCAAATCGGCACTTAGGTGGTTCTCCCACTTACCACCGGAAAGCATCGCAAACTTTTCCGATCTAAGTACAAAGTTCCTCAATCAATTCTCCACCAGCAGGTCTGTACAACAGACGTCACACAGCCTAGTCAATTTACGACAACTTCCAAAAGAAACTTTGAACCAATACATGGCCCGCTTCTTTGAACAAGCCATTCAAATCCGAGACCTTAGCCCGGAAGTTGCCCTACACGCTATCCAAACTGGATTACGTTCGGGTAAGTTTGCTGATTCCTTGACCAAAAAACCGCCTCTGCACATGGACGATTTTAGGGCGAGGGCCTCACGATACATCGCTGTCGATGAACGAGAAGCTGATAGGAACGAAAATCCTGGTCGAGAGCATTTTCCCAATCATAACACTCACCAAGATACCGATCGAGAGCCTTTTCATCGCCGTGCGAAAATAAAGAAGAAGTCATTCAAGCCTGACCGAGACAAACAGATCGGCGCCTACACTACCCCCATTTACACAAGTTTCACCCTGTTGAATGATCGCCGAGACCATATCCTGCATGAAGTTTATAACACGGGACTCCTAACACTTCCACCCCCGGGGGAGGGGCCCAAGGGATCAAACACCACTAGGTTCTGTGAATTCCATAGGACCCACGGCCACGCCACCGAAGATTGTCGATCCCTACAGAATCAAATTGAACATCTCATACAGCAAGGGCACTTGGGAAGATTTGTCGATCGGGAAAAGGATTACTCGGCCAAAGGAAAATCCCGAATGAGAGAAGGAGAACACCCCGACCAAGTAGAACTACATACTCAGAGATGGTCAAGAAATCCTCGATCTCGATCCCGCTCCAGGTCCCCGAGGCCGAGAGATGAAGAAAACACTCCCCGACGAGTTATACACACCATTGCTGGAGGATTCCCGGGTGACCCCTATTGTTGAATTTCCCCGACAAGTAAATGAAATTCAAATAAAAACATCTTGGATGACCCCTATTGTTGAATTTCTAACACAGGGAACCCTGCCAAATAAACAACAAGAAGCCAAGAAATTACGGGTCCAGGCAGCCCACTACACCATGATAGATGGGCAACTATATAAAAGGGGCTTCACAGTACCCTTCCTCAAATGTCTGGATGAAGAACAGGCCGACTATGTCATGCGAGAGTTACACTCGGGAATTTATGGGATCCATGGAGGAGTCCGACCTTTGGCAGCCTGCGTCCTTCGAGCAGGTTACTTCTGGCCCACCGACTGCTACGACCTGGTCAAGAAGTGCGACCCTTGTCAACGAAACGCCCATCGAAACCATAGCCACCCGGAACCACTACACGGAATCCTTTCCCCATGGCCATTTAACACATGGGTAATGGACATTCTAGGCCCTTTTCCCCTGGGAAAGGGACAAATAAAGTTCCTCCTCGTGGCCATAGATTTTTTCACTAAATGGATTAAAGCTGAAGCTCTAGCCACCATCACAGCAGCTAAAGTTCAGGCCTTTACATGGAGAAACATTATCTGTCGACACGGACTTCCCCACATTATCATATCCGATAATGGTCGGCAATTCACAGATAAACACTTTATTGAATTCTGTGAGAATCTTGGCATCAAAAGGAAGTTCTCTTCGGTGGAACATGTGACGTCCTACGTCAATTTTCCTTTATTTATATCCATTTAATTAATTTTCACAATAAATTTTTCGCATTTAATAAAATTTAATTATTTCTCATTTCAAAATAATATTTATTTTCACTAAACATACTCAAAATAATAATTATATAGTTTGACAAAACCTTAGAATTCCCTTGATTTAGAAAAGACTCAAAAATATGAAACAGGGGCCTGACGCTGCGCGCCATTCCCACGCGTAGCGTCAGCCCTCTGCTGCGCACCTCACGCTACGCGCCAGCCTCACGCGTAGCGTGGGCATGACAGTGACAGCACCTGATGCTGTTACACATTCAAACCTTTTTACCAACTTCTAACCTGTCCAATTGGCCCGTTTTAGATCCGATTGCCACGAAACTTCACGGGCCACCTGTTTTCCCCATTTCGGAACTGTTGGTGCTATCCGTTCGTCAAAATTCTAACATATGCGCAAGTTATGCGCGAAATGCATTTTAACACAATTAGGTGCAAAACCCTTACACCAAACATCCTAAATGGACTCCAATGGACCAAAAGCCAATGCATCTAAATCCTAAATGTCATGGAAGATCTATTGATGCATTCTGGGGTTTCTCACCCCCACCGAATCTTAATTTCACCTATCCGGTTCCTTAAACTCAATATCCCAACTATATGCATAACTTATCTAAATCAATCTAATCATCACCCTAACATCAATCACATAGCACACATATCAATCATGCATCAATACAACACCTGCCCATCACATTCAACATTCACACATGTCAATGGCTCCGTGCCATAATTCATCCTCATCAACAAGTCATCAAAATCACAACATGCATAATCATGGCAAGTTCATCACACACACTTTATCATCTACCACCCACCATATTAATACATTACTTATTACACACTTAAACACAAACACACAAAATATTACATTCATTATATACATCTCCATTCCTTGGCATCAAACTTCCTCTTGGCGCATCTCCGCAGCATTAGCATCCTCCCTGTCACTGATCACTAAAATTTAAACAACAGCAAGGGTGAGTGTTTGGAATATCATAATTAATATAGAACGAAGTATTAAACTTAACAATACCTACTACTCTTTGTTATTACATAATCTCTTTCGATTTCCTGCACTTATCCACGTCAATACAATTACACACATACACATCAATCTTTAACTTATGCAAACCATACTTTCATTCATTCACATTTCACTTTCAATTCATAATTCATTTTCCATCATCAATCAATATAAGATTCACATAATTCACAACTGACTCTCATGTAATTTGACGCCTAGTATCCGGATACTAAAGGACTGGCCTTCAGCTGGGAGTCCGACTTGACATCCCGTGAACCCGACTTGGTTCACCGAGCCCGACTTGGCTCTCCACCTCAACCACTGGGTCCGACTTGACCACTGGGTAGCTCAACTGGGCACAAAGACCACGGGAGCCAGAAAACGAGGGGTATACATACCGTTGGTCATCCCATACCACATATTCACATATCATATCTCATAATCATAATATATCATCAACAAACCACATGTGCAACTACCAGAAACTGGCATGTGCTCACAATACAGGGCGACCGACTTGTCAAGCCCATCCATACAATGCTATTGCATATATCATCAATAATTCAAAATTCCACATTTTTATTCATAATCAAATATACATACACCACTCAAAGTGGAAATATTACACATACATTTCACTTCCATCATTCCAATCTTTATTTCATTATATAATCAATTCAATCAATATATTTCTTTCATATTCAACCGTTTAATCTCATTCCACATACTCATATATTCACAACTACTATATTCAGTTACTTTATGGTATTTATGACAACTCTTATTAAATTCTTAAACTTCCCATAATCTGTTTTCATATCAATTATAATTAATTATGACCCGAACACCCCCTTACCTCTATCCCGAGCTCCGATAGTTTGCTCAAGGGGTGGATAGCGTCCTACAGCCGCTGGATTCACCGTTCCTCTTTCGCTTCTGACGTCCTCTTTGTCAATCGCTTGCCTAACACTCGTTCCGGCACCTACGGTCACCGAAACATCAAATTAGTTAGTACGTTACCTTCCTTATACTTCCAAACTCATTACCCAAGCTTCACAAGCCACTGAAACTCAGAATCAAAACCCCAATCATCACATGCAAACTCGGATTTCATGAAGGAAAGGAGAAGAAACTAAAGATTAGAGGCCCTAGATGCCTTACCTTGGTTCCAAATTGCTTAAAACCACCAAGAATCCAAGTTTCCCTCAAAACCCTAACCAAATCGCCTCAGAGAAGAGAGAAAATGAAAGAGAGGGTTTACAGGTTTTGTTCTGTGTGACCCTGTTATAAAATAGATTGCGACGCTGGCGCTACGCGTCAGGGTCCTGATACCATTTTCCTTAAAATTTCATTATAACTCCTTTTTCCCCACTTAACATTTCATATACCATTTTCATTATAAGCCAAATAATAATTTACTCATTTCCAATTTATTTTCTATTATCAAAACATCTGGGATGTTACAGAACATCCCCAAACAAATGGACAGGCAGAAGCAGCAAATAAAGTTATACTTCAACAGCTCAGGAAATGACTCGGACAGGCAAAAGGACATTGGACAGAAGAATTGCATGGAATTCTGTGGGCATACCATACAACACCACATTCTTCAACTCATGAGACACCTTTCTGACTCACCTATAGAGTTGATGCCATGATACCCGTAGAGTTGGGGGAGCCCACACTCCGACGACTGATTTATGACGATGTTTCAAATAATAACAAGAGACGTGAAGATTTAGACCTTGGCATGGAAGAAAGAGACGTAGCTTACATCAAGATCCAAGCGGCTAAGCAAAAATCCGCTCAAAAATGGAATTCTTTCCTTCGACCCAGACCCTTCAAAAGAGGGGATCTCATCCTACGGACTGCAGAAAACAATAGACGAGTGCGAGAAGAAGGCAAGTTAGCACATTCATGGGAGGGACCATACCGAATCAAAGAAGTGCTCGGAAAAGGTGCTTACCGTATTGAAGAATTATCAGGGAAGGAAATACCAAGGACATGGAATGCAACCCATTTGAAATTCTACTTCAGTTGAGTATTATGTATGAGCACCCTTTTTAATACTAAAGAACTTTTCTCAGATCTTAAGGTCTCACTCTCTATAAAAAGTCCGAGATACGAAACGATCTTCGGCACCGAGTACGAAAACGATCTCTCGGTATACATATAAAAAGTCCGAGATACGAAACGATCTTCGGCACCGAGTACGAAAACGATCTCTCGGTATACATATAAAAAGTCCGAGATACGAAACGATCTTCGGCACCGAGTACGAAAACGATCTCTCGGTATACATATAAAAAGTCTGAGATACGAAACGATCTTCGACACCGAGTGCGAAACGATCTCTCGGTATACATATAAAAAGTCTGAGATACGAAACGATCTTCGGCACCGAGTACAAAACGATCTCTCGGTATACATATAAAAAGTCCAAGATACGAAACGATCTTCGACACCGAGTGCGAAACGATCTCTCGGTATACATATAAAAAGTCTGAGATACGAAACGATCTTCGGCACCGAGTACGAAACGATCTCTCGGTATACATATAAAAAGTCCGAGATACGAAACAATCTTCAGCACCGAGTGCGAAACGATCTCTCGGTATACATATGAAAAGTACGAAATACGAAATGACCTTCGACCTAGAACACGAGGCGATCAAGCGATCCCTCGGTATACATTAAAAGGTCCGAGAAAGAAACGATTCTCGGAAAAACCGAGCACGCAAGCCAAGAAAACCGAGCACGCAAACAATCTCTCGGTATAAATCCAAATAAGAAGTAATTTCCAACGCAAGTCAAGAAAACCGAGCACGAAAACAAATATAACACAAGGAATGAAGAAGAAAGAGACTTGCAAAATTCATTAAAAAACTCGGAAGTGTTTTACAAAGTAAATAATCCCTAAGTTGTTCCTTCAGGCGCACCTACACCCGGAATTCTTTCACTCGGCGTATTTTCAAGAACCCTTGGATCGGCTTCAACACCTGTCAGGTTCTCTACTGGCTCGGGAGGAGATACCACTTGTCCATCCATCACAACCTTGAACGGATCAAGGCCTTCAAAATTTAGCTCAATGGAAGGGTTTAGAGATGAGATCTGCTCCTTACAAAGCTCAAAGGCCTCGACATATTGAATTGCCACATCCTGTTGAGCTACAGCCAGATCCTCTTGTGACTTTACTTTTAGGGACTCCAATTTTGAATTTACCACTCGGAGTGCCACCTCCAATTCCTGTTTCTGAAGGGTTAGGGCGTTGGACGATTCCTCAATCTCAGCAACCTTGTTCTCCCAGTACGAACACTTTTCCTCAGAGATCGCCAATCGGGACTCTGCAGAATCTTTCTCGTCCCGAGCGAATTTCAACTCCTCCTCTGACCTCTTCATAGTATCCTTCATCAGGGCCACCAATTTTCTGAGTTCCTTAACCCGATCGATTTCTTTCTGCTTCTTCTCCTCTAACGTCTCCTTTTCCTTTTTCAAGGACTCATTTTTGGAAGCCAACTCTGCCAATAATTTTTCCCGATCAAATAAATGTTTTTCCAGACCTCGTGACATAGAGGAAAGACGTAAGCCGAACATCTCCATTGCTTGACACATAGCAACAGGGTTATTGGAGGTATATTTTTCTTCGTCTTCCTTGAAGAAAATTGTCTGATCCACAAATGGGCCAGTGGGAAACCGAACATCCCATAAAGAATGTGCTGGAGTCTCCTCCGAAACCTGAGACCCATGAATGAATGTTTCCCACGAACTCTCGGAGTCATCTGAAAGACATGGGATAGCACTGGCTATCAATTCAGCCGAGCCAAGAGGAGATGGATTTGAAGAAGAAGGTGTAGCATGAGCTCTTCTAACAAATCGACTACGAGTCTCCAGAGGCGGAACCTCTTCCGTCTCAGCATCGGTAACCAAAATCGTCTCGGTAAAAGGAAAAGCCTGAGGAACTGAAGACGGTTCCCTCCCAACCTCGGTAGCGGTATTATCAGAACGAGGCTTTTTATTCACCCGTCTAGCCTCAGCTTCCAGTTGTGAAGAAACAGTTGTCAAAGGAGTGGCAGCGATTGGAGTTTGGATGATAGGCTGGGCCACGGTTACAGCAGAAGAAGATCCCGTTTTCTTCTTCAGCACCTTCCCTACTCCCTTTAAAAGGGCTTCCTCATAACGTCTCTTGAGCTCCTTTTTTGAAAGATGATGAGGAGCCATGTCGCCTGCAAAACAAAGGAAGAGTTTTTAAATTAGCATCAAATAAACGAAAGAAAATCCAATCGGAGCACACTGCTAAAACTTACAAATCCAGGCGGCCAGAGCGTCCGGAGATGGAGCCAGGCCTATCAGCGCCTGAGAACTAAAAAATATATTCACATCCTCGGAGAGAAATTTCACATCCGACTTCTCAAGAACAGTCAGATCATCCCACAACACTCAAAATTGTGTCGGGTTCTGGGTCCAGTACAGAGGAAATAAGGGTTGAGAATCAACCCAGTGAAGGAAATCTTCCCCGGGTAAGTCTGGATTTACCCGAATCTTGAAAAAACCCTCCTTAAAATGTTTATAAGATTGGTCAAAGGCCCTGATTAGATTGCGACGGGCTACAGCGTTAAGTGAAACCCATCCTAAAGGAACACCCACCTTTGGTACCCTTGCCTGAAAATAATAGAAAAACACGAAGACGGAGGGTACCCGACCAAAAAACTCGCAGAGAACCTCAAAAGCCTTAACAAAGGCCCACCCATTAGGGTGAAGTTGGGTTGGAGCAATGTTTAACGTATTTAAAACCCCAATTTCAAAAGCGGAGAAAGGAAGAGACAGATGAAGACGAGAGAAAAACGTTTCATATACATACACGAAATCTAGCTCGCTAGGGTCAACACGACGATGACACACCCTCTCCGACTCAGAGCAAAACACGCACTCTACGTTAGATGCTAACTCAGAATGAGAAAAGCTTTCGTCCCATAGCCTAGCTATGGAAGTTTCATCCTGGAAAGAAGAAGAAATAGCAAGAACCTCTTCTTGTACCCATGAATACGAAAACCCAGAAGAAGAAGCCATTGATACGAAAGGAGAAAACAAGGAAGAAGCAAAAAGCACTAAACTGAATGAGGTAAGGACAAGAGACGAAGAAAGGGAAACCAGAAGACCAAAGAAGATTGAGACCACAAAGCTTGAGGAAAACTCAGGAAGCTTAAATGAGTGTAAAAGAGCTTTGAAAAGAAAAACAAACCCTATATTTATACCCTACGAATAGACAACAACGGTCAAAGAAAGCCATCCCTTCGACAGGTAAGCAGATGACCACCACGTGGCGGTATCTGGAAACTAAGGCAACCCAACGAAAAGCTTTTAAGTTCCAAAGCGAAACAATCGAAGGGCTAGAAAAAGAAGAATACCAAGAGGTAGGATGATCCAACGAACGAAAATCTAATAGCCACGATTATTGGATTATAATTACGCCCATAAACCCCTTCAGACCAAAGAACGCTCCTTTTCTCAAAAAGCCAAAAGGCATTCCTTTTCCCAATACGCATTTATTGGACCGTTCGAAAAGACAGCATAATCATTAGAATAATTAATGCTTCAAAGCAACGGTTGAATTTCCACAAACAGTTGGCAACAATCTACTCTACACTGCTAGGTGAGACGTTCTCGATCCTTCTTCATCCTACTCAACAAACATTCACTCGGAGTTCTTTCACTCGGCAATTGTTCTCTCAGACATGCTCCAGTCAAAAGTCTCCAAGGCCAAGATTCCCTTAACTCGGGACTCTTCTCGGCCATACCTCAGAAAGATCTCACTCGAAGTCAGAACCTCACTTTACTCGGAAGTAATTCTCTCAGACTCAGAGATGTCTCGTTCGGACCCGGAATTCTCCTCCACTCAGAAATAGTACTGTTGAAACATTCCAAACTTGGAAAAGCACTCATTCGAAGGCAGTTTTTTCTTCACTCGAAAGCTAATCTCTCGAACATCCCTCACTCAGAAAAACCCTCATTCGGAAAAGCCTCATTCGCAACCACACTTATGTAGCCACTTCACTTGACCGATCGCTCAAAGCTCGTGGCTGGGGGGCTCCTGTTCCCCCCAGGAAACAAGGATAGACCCCACCTTTGGCCTCATCATCCGTAATCAGGGAAAAAGAACCCCACCATGAATATTTGTTATGTTAGTGGCATCGTTTTGTGAAGCCCACTTATTATCCTGATTGTATAAATAAAGGTCATGGCCTAATGATGTAGGCAAGTGACATACATTGAATAACAGACTTTGATACTTGGAATCCCAATTATTTTCTGTGTGAACATATAAGATTGATGATTTGTCTCTTCCCTTCATCCCTTGAGTTTTGAATCCATTCCCGTCATTAAACACATTTTTTTAAGATGGTGCTATAACTTCAACTCTGAATAAATTTTAAATAGAATTATTTAAAAAAAAAAGATAAATGAGGTTTGTAAAATAGATATAAAATGAAAAGAACCCTATGATGACACGGTTTAGAAAGTTAGGTAAGAGCTGTGAGTGAATTGTGATTAATTAACAAGATCCCTTCCCTTCCCTTCCATCTCACTCGTTAGCCGTTAAATACCACAAAAGTTGTCATTTTCTACTTCTACCGCGTTTCCTTATTTTCTTCTCTTTACTTTCCTAAAGTCCAAAGAATACTAAAGCCATTCCACCTCTATAAATACCCTGCTCAACTCACCCACAACCCAAATTAAAGCAAATCTAAACTCATTAATTCCATTTGCAGTGCTAATGCCCAAAATGGGATTCAAAAAATTATTCTTCTTCAAACCATCACCACCCCCATTGTCAGTTTCTAACAACACCTTCTCCGATTCACTAATGGAAGAAAACATTGAAACCGCACGCTCCGTTATTACCGAATGCGAATCTCAATCTCCCCCTCTCTTCACCAACACACGCCAGCAAGCCAAACAGTATCTTCACGCTGTCATCACCCTGCAATCCACTATGCAGTACCTCGTCGAACGTGATTCCTCCTCTCAGAAACTCGTCAAAGCTCAATTCTTAATGCAAATCGCCATGAAGAGGCTTCAAACTGAGTTCTATCGAATATTAGCCGAAAACAGGGACTGTTTGGATCCTGAATCCGTCTCCGGTATCTCCTCCACCGATCACCAGAGCAGTGTCTCCGATTACGACGACGATTTCCCCGAGGATGATTTCCAATTCGCTGGAGACTCGTTCTCGACGGTTGCCATGGCAGATTTGAAAGCAATTGCGGAGTGTATGGTTTCCGCTGGTTATAGCAAAGAGTGCGTCAAAATTTACATCTTAACCAGAAAGTCGATTGTGGATGAAGCTCTGTACCATCTCGGAGTTGAGAGGTTCAGTTTCTCTCAGCTTCAGAAAATGGAGTGGGAGGTGCTGGAGACGAAGATTAAGTACTGGTTGAATGCGGTCAGAGTCGCCACTGGAACTCTGTTTCCCGGTGAGAGAGCTCTCTGCGATTTTATTTTTGGTTCTCCGGAGAAGAAGATCGCGGAGTCGTGTTTCGCCGAGATTTGCAGAGAAGGCGCGATGTCACTGTTTGGATTTCCAGAAAACGTGGCGAAATGCAAGAAAACGTCGGAGAAAATGTTCAGAACGCTGGATTTGTACGAAGCTATTTCCGACAATTGGCAACACATCGAGTCAATTTTCTCCTTCGAATCGACCACCTCGATCCGATCGCAGGCCGTCGCTTCTCAGGTGAGGCTCGGTGAGGCTGTTCGCACGATGCTGATGGACTTTGAATCGGCGATTCAGAAGGAATCCTCGAAGATTCCGGTGCCTGGTGGCGGGATCCACCCGCTCACGCGTTACGTCATGAACTACATAGCGTTCCTCGCGGATTACAGCAACGCGCTCGCTGATATAGTGGCCGATTGGCCGAAGAATCCATTGCCGGAATCTTACTTCCAAAGTCCAGATCGAGACGGAAACAATCGGTCGCCGGAGGTAGTGGAACGCTTCGCGTGGCTAATACTAGTGCTCCTATGCAAGCTCGACGCTAAAGCAGAGCTCTACAAGGACGTTGCACTCTCATACCTGTTCCTCGCGAATAACATGCAATACGTCGTCGTAAAGGTCCGAAACTCGAACCTAGGGTTCCTTCTCGGTGACGATTGGTTAACGAAGCACGAAGCGAAGGTGAAAGAGTACGTCTCCAAGTACGAGCGATTTGGATGGAGCAAAGTGTTGGCGTTATTGCCGGAAAATCCACCGGCGGAGATGGCGATGGAGCAAGCGAAGGCTATCTTTCAGAGTTTCAACGCCGCAGTTGAAGAAACATGCAGAGCACAGTCCTCGTGGGTCGTATCCGACCCGAAACTACGAGACGAAATCAAAGTGTGGATAGCTTCGAAGCTGGTGCAAAGATACTGGGAATATTACGAGAAATATCGGGGCGGGTTGGAATCGGTTATTAGATTTTCTCCCGATAAATTGGGGAATTATTTATATGAGATAGTTTTGTTTAGGGCGGAAGAATCAGGTAGCGTTTCGTCCCATTCAGCTTCTCCTCCACATCGCTTCAAACGCTCGTGAAGTTGGAGCACTGGCAGGCAGTGTCACAGGCCCACACATTTTTTAAAAAATTTATGGGGCCCGGACTACATTACGATACTGGTGTAAGATTTTGTGTATACAGTACATATCACGGCATCCTAGAAATGTGGAAGAATGTTTTGGTTTATTTTTTATTCAGGGAAGAATAAGTGCATAGGATAGAGGAATATACGGAATCATGTATACTAGTAGTATATGGTATGCACTATGGGATATTGATACTTTACTGTATTTGTTTATATTTTCAAGCGTGTGTATATTTATTATGAAAAAGCATAGTAATTTTTTTAAAAAAAATAGGAGTGTAGAAAAAAACACTAACTGTTGTTTGGTTGCCAACAAATATACGAGAAAATAAAAATGTGAGAAAGAAAGTAGTATGAAAAATATAATGAAATGAATGTTGTTTGTTTGGTTGATTAAAAAGTGATGTGAAAACTGTGAAATTATTTATTAAAATGTTTGATTTGTTAAAAAATATGAGAAATTATTGTTGAAGATATTGGTATACCTTTTTTAATTAGAAAAGGCATTTAAACAAAAAAATTCAATCCCAATATATCATTATTATTTTTATTATTTGTATTACTATTTATATTATATTATATTATTGTTGTAAATATTATTATTAATATTTTTTATTGTTATGTATATGATTTTATTATTTATATCATGTTATTATTCCTAATAAAAAAAGCAATGCAAGCAACAAAAAGTCAACAAAAATCTCTAACATTTCTCACCATTATATGTAGGAAATAAAATTTGTATGGCGCCCACCATTAAAAATTTTCTAACCATATAAGACAATTTCTTTTAAATAACACCAATTTTTTCTCATGTAATATTTTTCTCATATTTTTTAAGCAACCAAACAAAGGGCAAGACTTTGTTTGACTATAAAAGAAAATGAAAGGAAAATAAAATAATTATTTTAATTGTTTGATTTAAAAGAATATAGAAGGGAAGAAGGTGAAAGGCAAGATAGAGATAAGAAAAATCAAATAATATTTTTTAAAATGAGATATGTAACATCTCATGTTTTACTCAAATAGAAAATAGATATTAATATCTCTTTAATGAAAAAACACTTACTATTAGTTAGTTGATTATTAACTAATTAATAGTTTTATGAAATTTTGATACTTATACTTAATTATTTTGTTTTCAAAAAATAATAAATAATAATAAAATAAAAATATATATGTATTTTGAATGAGGATTTTAAAATGACTTAATTAATATTCGTTGATTAAGAAAATTATATTAAGGATTTTTAATATCTTTATATTCATATCTTTTATTTTATGTTTTTATATTTAGGTTTTTACATATTTATGATTTAACTCTTATTAGAATTTTAAAATAAAATTTTGAAGGAACTAGATTATGGTTCTTTAGAAATTTTTGGTCTATGGATTATTTATGATTTCCTGAAATTTTTTTTGAATTTTTGAAAAAAAATCTTTAAAAAATATATTTTCAGTAATTTTTTATTTATATAAAGTTACTTAAATTATAAATATCTACAAGAAAGTGAAGTTAAATTATAAGAAAATTTTTAAAATCTATTCCAAGATGAATTATCTGAAAATGATCGGTTTGGGTAAAGTCTTGATTTCTACCAATCATGAGGGAACCGGAAAGGTACCAACAAATTTTTATTAACAGAAACTTTTAGATTTTTAAAATTTAAACTTTGTATTATTTATTATAAAATTAGTGAGGTCTAATATAATATCGCTAAATTTTGAAAAGGACTAATTTTGAATATTTAAAATATACCGAGTACATAGTTACTATTTGGCTTAATAATTCAGCCGACATTTACTATGCAAAAACATTGTGCATGTATGAAAATTTCAAACTTGCACAATGAAAATTTTAAAATTGTACAGTACTTTTATAATAAAATAATGAAATACACAATAAAAAAATTTCTATAAATACCGAAGGATCGAAACGAAGGAAATCAAATTTTTATATTAAATTTTATTAATATACTAGTGTTATAGAGATAGTGGTGGGAGTAAGAGAGAGAAATAATTTTTATGGAATGAAGTTCTGTTAAAATTATAAGGTAAGAATAACTTTTTTTTGTATTTTTTTGGTTTATTTTTATACCGTTTTAGAAATCTATTATTATATTAGATATAATATTATTTTAAATTACTATTCTGAATAGTAAATTACTATGTCAATAGTGTCGCGACCGGGGTCCCGGCGCACGACGCGGACTGGTTAAAGACAAAATAAAAGAAAATTGAAACTGCATTGAAGTGAGGCTCTTGAGAAGCCTAAAAAATAAAGGGTTCAAGGAGTCGCCACCAATATTTATTAAGGAAAATATTAGGAAAACCTTTAAATAGCACTGGTTTTTTTTGTGTTTTAAAAAAAAATGAGATTCTGTTTAGTCCGGGAGTCGAATTACAGGAGGGGAAGGTATTAGCACCCCACACTGTCCGTAAAAAACGGTTACCCAAATTGATCATGCATAATTTAAAAAATGATTATCAAATATTTCATCCTTCATAAAACAATCATAAATAATATACACAATAAAAATATATAAACATGAATAAAACAAAGGTAGTAAAAAAATACATCTCTTAAGTTTGTTGTTTTTTAGTTCTAAGAAAATAAATAAATAAATGATTAAAAGACCATAAAAATAAAAAGATAAAAAAAATAAGACGTCTTGTCTTACTTATTTTCTAGTAAAAAAAAATTGATTTTTATTGAGAAATATAAAGTTCAAAACAAACAAATAAATAAATAAAGATAAGAGAAAAAATAAAATTAAAAGCATCAACATGAAGATAAAGAAATATAATACACTTAATTAATTAAAATTGACAAGGAATATTATTTAATTATCTTTTTTTAAAAAAATAAGATTAATAAGATGTCTCATCTAAATTAATCTCATCTTAAATTTAAGAGAAAAATGAATGAATAAATAACACACTATTTATTAGTCTTGATTTTTTTTTATTTTATGAAAATAATTTATTCTTAATTATTAAAAGGTTACTAAGAGAAAATAATAGGAAATCATGACCATAATAAAAATGGATAATTATGTATATATATATATATATATATACATATTTATAAACTATTAAAATGGTCAAACGTAAATAAATAAATAGAAAGTGTAGAAAGATACAAGCAAAAAGATAAATAACTAAAAATAAAAAGTATAGAGAATAAATAATAATAATAAAATAAAAAAATAAACGTAGAAAAAAAATAAATGAAAAGTTCAAAAAAATAAAAAAAATAAATAAATAGACATAACAATAAATACATAAAAAATAAAAGAGCAGAAAAAAAAATATATATAAAATAAAGGGGCAGAAAAATAAATAATAAAAAAAATAAAGGAACAGAAAAGTAAATAACAAAAATAAAGCAGCAGAAAAGTAAATAACAAAAATAAAGAGACAGGAAAGCAAATACATGAAAATAAAGGGGCAGAGATGTAAATAACAAAAATAAAGAGGCAGAAATGTAAATAACCAAAATAAAGGGGCTAAAAAATAAATATATGGAAATAAAGGGGCAGAAATGTAAATAACAAAAATAAAGGGGCAGAAATGTAAACAACCAAAATAGAGGGGCTAAAAAGTAAATACATGGAAATAAAGGGGCAGAAATGTAAATAACAAAAATAAAGGGGAAGAAATGTAAATAACAAAAATAAAGGGGCAGAAATGTAAATAACCAAAATAAAAGGACTAAAAAGTAAATACATGGAAATAAAGGGGCAGAAATGTAAAAAACAAAAATAAAGGGGCAGAAAAGTAAATATATAAAAATAAAGGGACAGAAATGTAAATAACAAAAATAAAGGGGCAGAAAAGTAAATACATGAAAATAAATGGGCAGAAAAGTAAATAACAAAAATAAAGGGACGGGAAAGTAAATAAATAAAATAAAAGGGCATAAAAATAAATAAATAAAGATAAAAATGTAAAAAATAAAAAAAATGAACTAATAATTGCAGAAATATAAAGTGCGGATAAATAAAGTGCAAAAAAATAAATTAACAATAATAAAAGTGCAGAAAAGTAAATAAAGAGGAATAAAAGTGTAAAAAAAAAATAATAAATAAGGAAAAATAAAGGTACAAATAAATAAATAAAGATGGAGATGCATAAAAATAAATAAACAGATAAATAACTGCAGAAAAATAAAGTGCAGGAAAATAAAGTGCTTGAATATAAATAAAGAAAAATAAAAGTGTAGAAAAATAAATAACAATTAAATAAGACGAATAAATAAATATAAATAAACAACTTTGTATTAATAAAAAAAATACCTTGGTACAAGATCAATTACAGAGAAACTAGAACGGAAGTCGGGAAATCAATTTTGTGTAGATTTCCTTTGCTTTTGGCTTTGTTTGGACTTAATTTGAAGGTATTTGGATACCGGTTACAACACTTGGACGATATTTTAGCTCACAAAAACTCACATACTAAGACAAACAAGAGTTGTGCACTCATTTTCCTAACTAGGATTACACAAAGTAATTTTTGAAAACCCAAATTTCTAAAAATTCTCACAAAAATTTAACACTCTTTCCCCTTTTTTTTCTCTTCTTCCTCCCAAATGCCTCAATATCACCTTCTATTTATAGAAGGAAATTGGCATTGGATCCTCCCTAAAAGACATCACTTTCCTACTTTTCTAATTTATCCAAATTCCATATCAATTTCCCCAATTTTCTCCAATTATCCAACCAAACTGGGGCCCACCACTAAAACCACCGTTACTTTCCTCTTTCTTTTTTTTTTTAAAAAAAACTTTTTTTTTAGACTTTTTTTTTGGCCCATTTCTTTCTCTCTTTTTTTTGGGCTTTTTTTTAGTTTTTTTTTAGTTTTTTTTTGTTTGGGCCTTTTTTTTTTCTTTTTCTTTTCTTTATTTTTTTTGGCCCTTTTTATTTATTTTTATTTTTTATTTTTGTTTTTTTTATTTTTTTTATTTATTTTTGATTTATTTTTTTTTTGCCCATTTATTTTCTATTTTATTTTTTGGGCCTTTTATTTAAAGGTACAAATGGAAACATAAATTATTTATTACATATATGGAAATATATAAAATATCCAATAAATATAAATTACTACCCATACTATAAGGAGTAAAAAGGTAGTCACAAAACATCGTCTTCCCTCCCTTATTCTTTCCTCTTGGCTTCGGCATCCATCAGCCATTGCTTGAGAGAAATGAAGAGAATTGATGAAATGAGAGGTGTGATAGGAAATGAAGAGGGATTGGGTATTTATAGAGATGGGGAAGGGTTACTATTCCAACGGTCACTATGCAATTTTAATATTATTTTTTTAATATGATCCGGGGTGGCAATCTGGACTGGACGGGGTTCTAAGCACTGTACCGCGTCACCAACGAGAACTGGTAAGTCATAACCGGGGTCTGAAATCATTGGTCAACTATAGACATTTCTCTTCACCTCGGTTAAATATTAAGCATTGGGGAATCTCCTGCAGGTGTACCTCCGGTGTGTCTTGAAGTTCAAGTACGGATTAACACATCAGTTTTAACTTGAAGAACCTCAGATTCCCTTCGAACTGAGGTGTAAAATACCGTACTCCACTGAGGCTGTACGATCTTAGAACTAATGAGCTAACACCGGTCATGAAACCGTGCTAGGACCCCGGTTAATGCAGTCAACATTGACCCCGGACTCTAGGACAAAAAAAACTCTTTTTTTCTTCTTTTTTTTTTCTTTTTTTTTACATGTCTTAATATATATTTTGCCGGACAAAAATAGGTGTTCACAAATAGTAAATTACTACTACGAATAGTAAATATCTATTTTCTATTTGAGTAGAAAATGAGATGTTACAACTCTACTCCCTTAAAAAGAAATTTTGTCCATGAAATTTGATATTGTTAATAAATCTTACCAAGGTTAAACTAAGTGAATTATTCTAAAATATGTTTCTACTTTCGTTGACAATTGTGTACCTTTACCTTAATATTGCCACTTACCTTCTTTTAATCTTATCAGGTATTTTCTCCTTAACTTAAAAATATCACCCGTCTTAATTTTATTAACCATGCTCATCATAAACTGATGGTTGACTCTAAACAGCTCAATAATTACATTTATTAATCTATGAAAACATTACTTAATATAATCCATAACATGCATTAATTAAAATTCCTACTCACAACATATTAAATAGATCATTAAGAATTAATCACTAAATAACTAGTCGTTAGCAACTAGCCGTTATGACCATTTCTCACCTTCCTTTGTTTGCTTATAAATTTCCAATTCATCCTCACTTCCTATCACAACTTCAAAGTTTCCTAGTTTCTCTCTTCTATCTAATTTCTTCAATCTTTTTTATTTTCTCGAGTAATATCGTACTATTAGCAGTCCAAGATGAAAGAATGTAATTATAAAAGGGTAAAGTGGTCTCATCCTCAAACGGATAGGTGAAGAGACATGACAAGAGTAAGATTCCATAACCCTATGGTTCGAGGACTCGGAAATGATTAGTCACAGTCATAGTTGAGGTATAATTTAATTTTAATTTACCTTATTACAATATCAAGTTGGATAATTGTAACAAGGTAAAGGTTAAACTTTGATAAACCTTATCATTCAGATATAATACTGCAATCTTTTATCACTTACGATTTTTATAAATTTATTTTGTCATTATGGACAAATATTGAAAGACAATATTTTTTTTACTTTCAATATTCAAAGGAAATCAGATATATAGGTCATTGTATACGCGAGATAAGGAATGATAAATATATATATCTTTCTAATGTTTTTAAAAACAATATATATATATATATCGTGTATATAAGGGGTGTTACAAGATACACATCTTTTTATACAAAGCTATAGTATTTCTTGTAGTCTAGTTAATTAATTATCACGTGTTATTCATGTTATCAGTTTGTTGGACCTAACTTAAGTACTCTTCTAAACTTTTTATATGAACACAAATTTAAAATCTATCACAATAAATTGTTTGTGAAACATAGTAAAATGTTAAATTACAATATTATTTTATTTCTTATAATTTTAAGATTAATTATATAATTTATACTTATTACGTTAATTTCCACATGTTGAATATTTAAAATGGAAATTTAAAACCATCAAATCAAACTAACCTAAATTGTAATGATTTTATTTTATTATAGTCAGACCATACTAAACAACATATTTTTTTTTATTGTGGGGTTCAACTAATTTTTTACTTCAAAATGAAATAAACAAAATTGTGATCACCCATAAACAATGATGACCTACATAAAGGGATAAAGTATACTACTTTTGGTTACAAATATAAGTAACTTTTAGTGTAATTTTTTGGTCCTTTAATATAAGTAAAATTATACATTTTCCAATGTTATTAAGTATTTATTTACCAAATACGTCCTCTTGTTTATATTTCTAAGGCCACTAATCCTCTAAATAATAAATTATATTAAGAGTATTTCAAAAAACTAAATTAAACATGTGATAACATTAATACAAATAACTACTTCTAACTGTTATTTTTAATATGTGTAAAGTTATGTATATTTATTTAATATGTGTAAAATCATGTATATTTATTTATATTTAAAACCGGAAGTAGTTGAATTTGCAAGTATCTCCTCGGTGAAAGTTGAGGCCTATGTTATGCCAGCACATTTTTATTTGATTTTCAAAAGGGTAAATGTGATTTTTTTTTTGTAAAAATGTTACTGTAAAGGGATTTCACCTTAATTGGAAAGAATGCTTGTAGCATGCGGGACCCACTTATTTTTAATATTTCCTTTAAGAATTAATCCTAACAAAACAAAGGAAGATGATTAATTGAATTGGATTTCTTGAGGCAAAAGTAAGGGCAGCAATGAAATGGTGTTCAGTTCCAAACCAATTAGCTCCAGAAAAGCATAACAAGAAAATCACAGTTGATTTCAGAAGCAGACAAGGAAGTACGTGATGGTAATTTGGGTCATTTATTAATGTTTTAATTTTGTTTTTATGTTTTTGTGGACATAGAAAGTGCCAATTTCTCCATCTTTGATTCCGTATAATATAATCCTGATTAATTAATTGATGAATTTTGTGCTTTTCTTTGCATCCAATTCTAATATTTCAACTCAGCGATCAATGCAAAGGAGAGTTAGAAAGGGAATGCTAATTTATCAAACTCTTTCAACTAATTGAACCGCTTTGTTTGCTATTTCATCCTCATTATTCATTGTCCACCCACCGCAGATGGATAACATTTTATGGCTTTTCCTACCAATGCCAATAAATCATAATGTTTGTATTTTTACATTTCTGGTCTAAATTAAATATAGGTTTCTTTGGCATGCATCCAATGACATCTAATTTAGGTCAAGTTTGCTTAAATATGCAAAAAAAAAAAACACTATATGTTTTTTGGGACCTGATTACCTTTTTTCCAATTCAAATTAAATATGGGTTTCTAGACTCGGCTCAATGCAGTTGAATAGCATGTTTTCACCAAAAAAAACCTGACAAAAAAAACTATAATTATAACAAATATCAATTTCACAAAAGGATGTAATTTGAAAGGTTTTTTTTTCATTTTTGTTTCTTTTGAACTCCTTGGTTTTGAATGCCCTTCACTTGAGATTGAGCCATGCTCCATGAACATGTGAAATTTCAGTAAGATTAAGAAATTAAATTAAATTTTGTAATAAAATAAAATAAAATCATTCTTGTGTACTTAAAATCGAATGCTGAAACTAATACATGAATATTACTGAAGTTAGTGTACACTTCTTTAAAGATAGTGATTGAGTCATAAATCTAAATTAAATCAAAACAAGATATTAAAATATATTACGTGTCTGTCAAAAATGAAAAAGAAATCCACTATTTTCAATACCTGGCTGGAAATTGATATATACCTAAAAAACATTGATAATATCAATTTTTGAGCCCACTATTAAAGCCGGACCAACAAAGTTGGGCCTATCTTTTCTGGGCTATTTGAAAGGCCTACTATTATGGCACTTCACTTCAATATTGGGCCATAATGAAAGATAAAAAAATTGTAAATATATGTATTTTCTACACCCATTATAAAATTATAATTTTATTTTCTTAACTATAGAGATACTAGCGGTGGTGTGGTTATTTTTATATATAAAAAAAACCTCACTCGCATTAAGGTCGCTTTGTATAGTTATATAGTTTAAAATTGTAAGTGGAATGTCAACTTCTTCATGGCATAAGTTTGGTTCTATTTCAGTTGAATGAAATTTTAACATTGGGATCTGAATCTAACATAAATCTAGGTTAACAAGAAAAGATGATTTTTTTAATTCCATGTTCACTGTTTGCATTTGATAGCCTGTTCCTGGCTTCTTATTGCTTCATTCTACCAAACTAATGCAATCCATGGACCACTACTCTTTCTGTAACTTTCATATTAAAAGCTTAAGCTATCTTCTTCTTCTTCCAGCTTTCATGCCAAAAAGCTGTCAAAATACTTAAAGAGTATTAATTCTTAAAGCATTATAGGATTTCACTCCACGTAAATAAGTGAATGAAACTAGCTCAATTGTACGTGCTGTTATAAGCCCATTGACATATGTTGGATTCTAACTAAAAAAAAACTACATAAATAATTAGACTAAAACCCCTTTTCAGCCCTCTTAAAGTTTAGGGATTAGGAAAAAACTCTTAGGTTTTGGCCCTTATAAAATTTTAGCGTTTACAAATTTAAGGAAAATGTTAGGTTTGACCGTTAACTGATGATGTGACTAACGTTTGTGTCACCTCATCATTTTTAACCTTCTTAAAGTTTAACGATTAGGAAAAGCCCTCTAAAAAACCCTTAGGTTTTGGCCCTTATAAAATTTTAGGGTTTACGAATTTAAAGAAAAAGCCCTGAACTGAGGCGGCATGAGTTTGGGCCACCTCATCAACGACACATGTCAAAAATATTGTTAATTAATTGCATTAGGGTCTAGTTGGCTGCTTACGTGTGAAATTATATATTAAACCCCAAATTAAAAAACCCTAATAAACCCTAATTAAAAGTCCTTTCATCTTCTTCATCTTCTATATCAAAATACATAAAGAGTGATTCCATCTCTCTTTCCCTTCTTTTCCCATCTCACCTCTCTTTCTCTCTCATCCCTCTGATATCAAGAGAGTGAAAATTAAAGACCTCATAAATGTAACACTAAATTATGCATTTTTAATATACACATATACACAATGCATTTTTAATATACATTGTGTATATTAAAAATGCATAATTTAGTGTTACATTTACAAGGGCTTTAATTTACACTCTCTTGACATTATAGGGATGAGAGAGAAAGAGAGGTGAGATGGGAAAAGAAGGGAAAGAGAGATGGAACCACTCTTTATGTATTTTGATATAGAAGATGAAAGGACTTTTAATTAGGGTTTATTAGGGTTTCTTAATTTGGGGTTTAATCTATAATTTCACACGTAAGCAGCCAACTAGACCCTAATGTAATTAATTAATAATATTTTTGACATATGTCACTGATGAGGTAGCCCAAACTCATGCCGCCTCAATTCAGGGCTTTTTGCTTAAATTCATAAGCCCTAAATATTCCAGCGCCGCACTGAAGGAACAAAACGAAATATTCCAGCGGGATCTGGATAAGGGATCGTAGATCGAATTCGGCCTTTTTGGATTCCGACGTAGATCTGGAGGAAGGTGTCGAAGATTCCGGCGTATTATCAACGAAGAAGACGAAAAGGAAGAAACTTAAACAGATCTAACCAAACCTTTTTTTATTTTCTATTTTTTAACTTAATTAGATTAATAGGATATGTTAACTAAATTAATAGGGTATGGCTTATTGTGGTATTTAGTGTCCTGTTCTGTTGTTATGAGCTGTTATGAATTTTTATGCTTCTTGTTGAAGTTTTTGTGTCGCGTGTGTGGCTGATTTTTTTTACAGACGGGGGAACAGAGAGGGAACAGAGAGCAATTAGCGGAGGCGGAGACGGTGGCGGGGGATTCCAACAGAGGAGTTTCCGACCAAGTGAGGAGATCGGAATCAAAGAAGAAACATGTAAAGGAAGATGAAATCGTGGAACTCACCAGAACAACCCCAAACCTGTTTTTTTTGGGATTTCTCTAATTTTTGTAACTTGATTAAATTAATAAAGTATCTTAAACTTCATTAATTGGGTATCTCAATAATTACACAATTAATCACTTATATTTGAATTTGGCCCATTTAGAATTTAATATATTTATGGGAAAAAGATGTAAATGTTATAAATTTCTCATAATGACCTGCTAAACAGGTTACCCACAATCAATCTATACGGTTCATTTATATCCAACGATCTATATTACCTAGTCTACCATACACCCATCAGGCTAAAATCCACCACAAAATTCTCCTAAAAGGTTTGGTAGGTTTTATTTCTTTGTTCTAATACTCAAACCAGTCTCTTTTAATTTTTCACCCGTACATGTTACACCTAGTTTCAGGAAATGTTAAAGAAAACTAATAATTATCTTGTTTTCATCACAACGGTTACAAAAGTACATGAAACAAATTATTAGAAGAAACCTTCACAATAACTTTCCTATAATAGTTCGGCTATCGTTAGACTTAAATATGGCAAATACTAATAGCTGTCAGCTGATTTTAAGAAAGCAATTTATAAATTTTCTCTATTATCCAAACAATTATTTATTAATATCTTACTACAATTCAAATAAAAAGTAATATTCTAACTTAAATGAGAGAGATATGGAATTTGGTAAACGTGCTACTGGATGGTCAGGATCATTACATCATCTATAATTTTAACTTATTATATTTTAACAATAATTAAATCGATAAGGATTAAATAAAATGATATTAAACTATAAAAAGTTTTTTCCTGGCATTTGAGTTTCTAAGAAATATGTGTTAAAATATGCGTGTTTCACATTCCCTTTTGTGTTTCAGTGCAGTTTTTTATTTGGTTTCCTTTCTAATCCGTTTTAATTCAAATTTGAGTTTTAATACACATATATTAATTAATGTTATTTTATATACATATATATATATATATATATGTTGATATGTTTGTTCTGGTTCATGGCCAATTACATGAAATGAATAATGTGACATTGCATTTGAAGGTTCAGGTACATATATGTAGTTTGGAATTGGGAATGAAAACTAGAACTTCGGTTAAAAGCATCTGCAAATTGTATATAAAATAAATTAACGCGAATTTGGGTGGCTGTCATGGATGATGTGCATTTGTGTTCTGTTGCACTGGTCATGGATGAATTTTCTCATGGTGCTTGAGAAAAATAATCTGTTTCAATAGGTTGGTCAGCTTGAGTATTTAAAATTGAAATTGAAATTAGAGGGAGTTTTTTGGTCTGATTTGTAGAAAGTCTATACCCATTACAGATGTGAATACCGTTTTTTTTATTTTAGTATTTTATTATTTTTTTTTCTTTCTCCTTTTTTCTCTTTCCATGCTTTTTGACCTCTCAAGTCACCATCTCTGCACCCTTTTCATTTTTCTAAGAATCATTGACTAGGAAACCCTACTCTGTTAGTTCAAGTCTCAAAAGTTTAAAATGGCAAACACAACAAATTGAGACAAGAGAAATCTTAACATTTGAATTAAAACGTAAAAAAGACAATGGTAACAAATATAAAAACCCTCATAACCAAAGGAAAAAAGAGGCCAAGAACAAGGATTTACAAAGAGAAAATAAAATCAAATAAAAAAAACCTCTTCACCTTCCACCACCACCACCGTCCAAGCCACCATCGACAAACCAATAACCACCATCTTCTTCCATCGTTGGCCCCGCCACTACGAAAACCACCACCTCCAAGTCATCCGCTGTGTGCCAGCACCCTCAACCTTGTGGCCACCGTGAGTCAGCCTGGCGTCGTTAACTTCTCCTTCCTCCTTTAATTTTTTTTCTCTCCCCCTCACTACTTTTTTTTTTACTCTAGCCGCCACTACCATGATGTTCTCTCTTCTCTGCCTTTATTTTTGCATATATGGGAATAGGGAATTAGGGTTTAACTTGGGCTAAGGTAGGGTAAGGTCGAAAGTTTGTTTTTTTAAAAGGTTTCTACCAAAACTTTAGTGGAAGTATAAACTGTTTGTCTTATTTTAATAAGAAGTGCATTTGGTCTAGTGGAAAAGCACGAGTGCTAGAGTTTAAGGGTGATGGGTTTGAAACCTAGTGGTAAAGTGTGAGCATTAGAGTTTAGAAGTAATGGGTTTGAGACTCACCTTTTATCCTTATGCCTCTTTTTTTTTTTTACGTTTTGCCTTGTTGAAGTGTATACATAAATTCTATTTGTGATTTATTAATAAACGTTAGTGTTGTTCTAGTGGCAAAACTTGTTAATGCTTAAGTAAGAGATATGTGTTCAAATCCTTATCATGGCCTTTTCTTTGTTTTATTTTTATTTATTTGTTTATGATGTAACTATAAGTATTTCATTTATTTTGTATATTTTAGTATTGTTTTTTAAGTCTTGGAGGCATTTAAATTAACTATTTTACCTAGGTGCAAAAGTAATATTTTTTTATGAGTAAAAGGAAAATATATCAAATGAGGGTATAAGGGGTACCCTAACCATATACAAAAAGATATTATTCACACTCCTGATAGGCATAAAAAAGGCTCCCTATACCATTCTACATAACTTCTAAAAAATCCATTCAGTCAAAATCTTAATCAAAGTCAAGACATGTATTGAACTAACTCAAACATGTTTTCAATAGACATATTCCCTTCTTGAAAAATTACCTCATTCCTTACATCTCAAATAGTCCAAATAATAGCAAACCATATCACAGTCAGACCAAGTTTGGTTTCATTGTCAAAACTATATCCTATATAGTACATTCAAAATTTTCCTTACCATAATGATACAGAACAGAGGAAAAACCCAACCAGTCAAAGTACATCTGCCATAAAGAATAAGATACCTTACACAAAAAGAACAAATGAGAACAAGTCTTCTCACATTCTTCACAGAAGACACGTAAGACAAAAGAATTATCAAACACAATCACACGTGTAACTAAATTATTTATAGTTTGAATACAATCAAGTATTAATCTCCATCTAAAGGCTCCCACTTTTAGAGGCACAACATTATTCCAGAAGAAACGCATAAAGTATAAATCTCACAAATCAGATTGTTAAAGCAAAACATTATAAGCAGACTTCATAAAGAACTAACTAGAGGAAGTTTCCAACCATATCCAAGAATCAGGCGCATCCACACGTATACTGGTAAAACTTCCAAGATCATTAAGTAGAGAGGACAACAATTTACGTTCCTAGACAAAAAAAACTCCCTACGCCATTTTAGATCCCAGACCCACTCACGATTCACCCATACACCCATATCAGCTATAGAAGCATGTTGTTATGGAGAAATTAAGAATAACCTGTGATACCTGGATTTTAATGCTATCTCCCCAACTAGCATTTCGACCAAAATATTATTTTTAACCCATCACTCACTACCCTTTTCACTCTAGACCAAAACCACCAAAACTCGTCACACATTTTTAAAACACTCCCCCAATCCTTCACCATCTTGAACCTTTCTTAAAAACCTCCCAATCCCCAGATCGAACACCACTTCCATATTTTGACTCTAATACTCTACCTCACAAACACTCATGATCTCCCACCAACCTCAACACTCACTTTCCTAACAAAGCAAAATTAAAATTTTCCAAATCCCTCATACCCAACCGACTTGCCTTCTTACTCATACACACTTGATCCCATTTAACCCAACATACTTTCTTTCTTTATCTCACCCCCTCCCCACAAGAATGACCTTTGCAAAGAAGTTAGTAAGTTTAAAACAGAAACAAATTCCTTAAAAAAAAAGAGAAGAAAAAAAGAGGGAGCGAGGATAGTACTGATTTAAGAAGATAGAGACGATCACCAAAGGATAGATGACGCTGGTTTCCAAGGAATAACTTTTTTTTGAAACTTCAAGACAACAGAATCCCAAGTACACTTCCTTCCCATAGTCACCCCTAAAGGGATACCAAGATACATAAATGGTAACCTCATAATGTTACACTGTAACAAGTCTGCATACTGAGCCACTTCATTCTCTTTCCCCAAAACAACTCCCAATTTACTTTTACAAAAATTAACCTTTAGTTTAAAACCTAATTCAAAACATCTCTACACACTTTTCAAAGTCATAACGTTCCTCAAAGACAATTTGCAAAAAATAAACTATCATCAACAAACTATAAATAAGATATACACATTTTCACATCCCCACAAGAACGTCGTTAAACATGTTCTTCTTTACCACCTCCCTCATTTGTCCATTAATCCCTTTAGCCACAAACAAAAATAAGAATGGGGCCATAGGGTCACCCTGCCTTATACCCCGCCTCATAGGGAACTCTGGCATTGGACTCTCATTCATAAGAACAAACACATAGGAGGACATTAAGCAACTTTTGATCCACCGAATCCACCTATTAGTAAAACCCAACCATCTCATCATATAGAATAAAAAAATCCCAACAAATTGAATCATACGCCTTCTCAAAATCCACTTTAAAAATTAAACAAGATTTATGACTCCTCTTCACATCATCAATTAACTCATTAGCAATAACCACACTATCTAGCATATTCCTTCCATCTACGAAAGCTGACTGATTCTCACTAACAATCCTACCAACAACACTCCTCAATCAACTAGCAAAAGTAATATTCTTTCTCTTTTATTGTATTTTTGAGCTCATTAACTAGTTATTTTGTCCTTGTCATTTTAATAATTGACCTATTTTTGTTTCCTATTTTTACATTTTTTTCTCTTTAAAACCTTATTTACATGTCTTTTTTTTTTCTCTTTTGTTGAATCATCGATTTTAAAATATATTTTATGTCCTTATAAATTAGACTTAGATTTATTGTGGTAATTCACAATATTTAGTGAATTAGTATATTTCATATTAATTTCCATTATTCAAAGTTCCCTTTGTTGTGGCGAATGATGTGTATTTGTGTTCTGCTTGAAATAGGTCATGATTCTGTTTTAATTTTTTTTCATATTTTAAAAATTTTGTTGGTGCGGTTATAGGGGAAACCGCACTAATAACCATTTTGAAATATTGCCATCCACCAAAAGAGGCTGCAGCCATGCGATGGGAGCCAAGCTCCAATTAATGCCATTTATGCATTGACAAATTTGACATAGAAGATTATATCTATATAAGTGTTTTAACGTGGCATAGTCTCATTAAATTAATAATTTCTTGTATTGAATGAAATGATATGTAACCTCACAAGTCTCAACTCATTTATTCTTTTACCATTCTTTTAATCATTTTGGTCAACCCTTTATATATAAAGATTTCTCATATTATTTAAATACTCATTGAAATAGTTTTCACCCCATATTTTTTTTCCTAGAAATTGAGTTTCTAAGAAATGTGTTTTAAATTTTGCTAAAAATATTACTCCTAAACTAGTCAACCTTATATATATTCCGTTCACTAACCTTTAAATGACTTCATTATGTTGTATGTTATCATTTAATTTGCCTTGGTATGGTGAGTAACATCTTTGTTGTTGGATGCACCAACCATCGAACATAAACAGTTGTCCATTCAAAGCTTCCATATGCAGAAATTGACAAACGATTGAATTAATATGCCACCAAGAAACTGCTTATCTCCCTAACTACCCTTCCATATCCATATCATCGAGTCTAAATGAATCATTTGGTGAAGTAGAGGCTAAAGCATCTGTTTTTAGGATAAAGGAATAACGATAATTTATTGGAATTGAATATTTTCGTTTTGGCAATCAATTTAATGGATATAAAAAATTTATGGCCACGAAATAAACATCGATATTGTGGAAAAGAAATTTAAATATATGCCTATATGCATCAACCCTTCATTACAAATTGAATAGAAAGCTGCAAACACAACTAAAAAGGAAGGAAAAAGGAAATGATAGTTGAGGATAACAAGTTGTGACTTCATGAGACCCTGTGATGTTTTGCATGTGATAGTTTTAAATATCTCTATCTTAATTTTGGTTCAATTTCAGGCTTACGCGGGATCTTTAATGCAATGGGCCTATTAATTTATGCACCAAAAATAGAAAGATTCCTAACTCAGATTTAACACCAATTAAACTGCAGCATCGTGTTTTATTCATTACGAGGGTGTTTGCAATTTCCTACTTTATGAATTCGTATTGTGTTGAGTGGAAAAAGTAAATATGATAGCATACACACCCATTATTATTATTATACGTGAATCATTGATGCATGAATCTAAATTGCTTCTTTATCATTTATGACATGGAATGGAAACTTTGAAGGAAGCAGACAAACGATGCAATATATATCCTACCATTGTTAGTCACCCTCTCATTAATTGGGCCGAAAGTTTTGGTTTTCTTGCGCCGTTTTTTTTCTCTCCATTTTATTAATTTTCACCTCAGGAGGAAAAACAAACATTATTTGATTGTGTTCAATATATTGGTTTTGATAGAAATTATAATTCCTCAAGTTTTTTTAAAAAAAAAATTAGTTGAGATAACTTTTCAAGATTTATCATGATTATATGTCTCAAGATCGATAAACAATTACAAAGGTACTTATATATTATTAAGGGTGGTAAAATTAGTTAGAATTGGTCAGCCCATCAAAAATGGGTTAGAGAGTGGGTCGGAACAAAGTTTTTGGCTTGTTAAAAACGGGTTAGGGACGGATCGGTCTATTAGGTTAATCATATTTTAAAAATAAATAAAAACTAATTTAATATCTATTTAAATACCATTTTTATGAGTTTTCAAAAAAATTATTTTGATGGGTTATTAATGAAAATGAGTCACTAGAAAAATATTTACAAAAATTTATTTTTATTAAAAAATATTTTTGATAAAAATATTTGAAAAATAAAAGGAAGAAAAAACTAAGTTAGCCCACCAACCCGTCAACTCACCCTAGACAGGCCAGACCTAAATTTTTAACCTATTTTTCATGACCTGATATAACTCGTATTTAAACAGATTCACTTTACGATAAAAAAAAAAAAACCACTTTACCACCCTTACATATTACTCACCAAAAAGATTTTCAACGAATATAAAAATTAGAGAAGGAATGTAATATTTTTCATGTAAGAAAAAATAGAATTAGTCAAAGAAAAGTGTACAAATCGAAAATATGTCCGAGAGCACTCTTTTCCTTGGAATGACATAAACATAAGTATCTTTGCTTTGCTTTTAGTAAATGCCTATGACTCCAAAAATTTTCCTTTCACAAAAACAAAAGGGACGAAAATTTTTAGTCAACATGCATTTTCTTTGTTTTTTTTAATTTAAAAATTAATTAATACAGGCATTCTCAAACGTACTTGTTATATTGTGTCACCAACCCTGGTATTATTTTAAAAACCCTATTATTTTAAACTGATATATTGAGTACAAATTTTTATTTTTAAATTATATTTTGCATTTTATTGAAAATCCGTAATACAACATATTTTACCATATATAGATGTTATTTTATTCCTTAACACTTGCTATATTATAACACACGTTGGCAATCACTAGTTATACAACTAAATGCTCGACTCAGATATGCGATTGTATTTTGCATATAAATACTTTATATATATTCTTTAACACTTGCTATTATAACACACACGATAACAACTAATTAGACACTTGCACCAGCTGTAATAAAAAATAGTACTACCTCCGGTTCCAAATATAAGCAAATTTTAGTGGAATTTTTTGGTCCCTTAATATAAGCAAAATTAGACTTTCCCAATGTCATTAAATGCTTGTTTACCAAATATGTCCTCATCATATATATTTCCAAGGCCACTAATTCTTTATGTAATAAATGATACTAAGGGTATTTTAGAAAATTAAATCAAATATGTGGTAACATTAATGCAAATAACTACCTCCAACTACTATTCTTAATATGTGTAAAGTTAGGTATATTTGCTTATATTTGGAACCGGAGGTAGTATAATATGATATCTAGTTAATGTGCGTGATATTAGCGACCAATATTGGTGATTGTATTGGAGTTTTGTCCCGTCTAACCAAACTTTCATGTACACATATAACAAACAACGCATAAAAAAATATTTTATAATAAGCTTAAAAATTTCAGTTATCTATCAATGTTATCCGACTTTCTCATTAAATATTATTGTTCCGTCTCAAAATATAAGTAAAAAAATACCCTTTAAAAAAGGTACTTAACTTTATTTCATATCATTGATTTTATATTATATTATAAAATGAGTATTTGATAATTCCTCAAATAACTAAGATGGACTATTAACGGGTGGTTGTTTCACATACAACATTCTTGACCACTCTCTCATCAATTAACACTTGTCTTTGATATTGAGGTATCTTTTATACTTAGATTAATATTGTTATTTTGCTTATAAAAAATAAAAGTGAAACATGTTTGATTTCTCTTAAGTAAGGTTTCGGATTTGAGTCTTATGAATTGAAAAAATCCCCACTAGCACCATGATATGAATGTTCTAGGCACACAAACATAATTCCTTCTAGTAAAAGATATATAAAAAAATATCAAGCTTAAAAACACGAAGTCTGCGTATTTCTTGCTCATCAGTATGAGGTATTCTTTTTTAAAGACTAGCACAATTGTATATTGGTGAGATCGTTCGACTACATGGTGTTCCATCCTCTATTGTGTCAGATAGAGATCCAAGGTTCACTTCTCAGTTTTGGGGAGACTTGCACCAGGAGTTAGGCTTAAAGCTTCGGTTGAGTTCAGCCTATCATCCCCAGACAGATGGGCAGTCTGAGTGTAGTATTCAGAATTTGAAGGACTTGTTGAGGTCCTGTGTGCTAGAGCATTGTGGTGGTTAGGAGCAGTATCTCTCTTTGGTTGAGTTCACCTATAATAATAGCTACCATAGTAGTATCGGTATGACTCTATATAGGGCTTTACATGGCAGGAAGTGCCGAACACCTCGTTGTTGGTTGGAGACTAATGAGAGTTTGATGTTGGAGCCTGAGATTGTGCAGCAAACTTCAAAACAGATTCAGATGATCGGAGAAAAGATGAAGGCATCCCAGGACTGTCAAAATAGTTATCATGATAAGCGGATGAAACCGCTTGAGTTTCAGGTTGGTGATAAAGTATTCTTGAAAGTTTCTTCAAATAAAGGTATTAGGCGAGCATTAAAAAGCAGAAACTGAGCCCAATATACATTGGACCCTATGAAGTGTTGAAAAGGGTTGGCCCTGTGGCCTATCAGATTGCATTGCCTCCTCATTTGTCAAATCTGCATAGTGTATTTCATGTCTCTCAATTGAGAAAGTATCTGCCTGATTCTACTCACGATATGCCTCATGATGATGTTGAGATTAAAGAGAACCTGATCACTATAGCCGAACTGGTATTGTGGATCGATCTGTGAAACACTTTAGAAGCAAAATCATTGTACTACCTATACTTGGGAGCATGAGGACGCTATAAAGCAAATTTCCTGAGTTGTTCCATTGATGTATAAATATATTGGAATTTTAGGGACGAAATTCTTTGATGATGGGAGAATTATAACATCCTATATTTGCTTAAAAATTAATTGCATTACTAGTTAATTAATCAATTGAGAAGGAATATACAATTACCTAAATACCCCTAACTTTACAATTGCAAATTGTCTTCCAATTCCTAATAACTCACGCGCACGACATAGGGGAAAAAAATGAAATTGAAAACTTAATTCCCCACTCTCTCTCACGTGAATTGCATACACAGGGAAATGAAATTATAAATTGAAACTCATATCTTCACTCTCTCGATCACGCATGCAAAAAGGAAATGAAATTGGGTGTCTTCCCTTCATCCTCTTCTCCTTAATTCTTCAAAAATTAAAGTAGGTTCTTGTGTCATTCCCCTTTCTCTCTTTCGGTTAGCCATGATAACTTGAGGGAGCTTCCATTGTTGGTGAAATTTGAGGTGAACCCATAAGCCATTTTTGTTTTTGTGTCATTACCCTTAAACCTCATCTCTAAAATCTATTCAAATTCATGAAATTAGGATCTTTGGGGTTTGTGATCAAATGGCTTGGAAGCTTAGGGTTTAACATTTTTTCAAATTCAGGTAAGCATTCTGAATACCCATGGATTGGTTTGGTTCCGTTCTATGAAATTTGGGTATTAATTGGGTGAATTATAATTTAGGAATTATTTTGGGAGTGTTTCGAGCTTTGGGTATAATCGAAAGCGAGTATCGGAGGTCGAATGTGTTGTCGGTAAGTTAATACTTACCGAAATAATTATGATTTAGTGGCTTTAGCTTAAACTACAATTTTAATGGCAATTATGGTGTTAAAATGTATTATTATTATTATTATTATTATTATTATTATTATTATTATTATTATTAGGAAGTTGTTTGATTGATAAATTATGATCAGAGAATGATCGATTAGCATTGGATAGTTCGGGGAGCTTTTGGATTATTTATTTCCAAGTAGGGGAAACTATTATATTTTAAACGCATAGTTTATGGACGAGTTTGTGGTATCTTGATATGTATGAGTTGTATAGTTATGAAATATGATGAATTGATATGCTTAATTATGAGATAATTGTGAATTATCAATGATTGTGATATGTTTCGTTCATAATATATTAGATGGATTGCATGGGATGCATTGGTATGATTGAGTGGATATTAATATGTTACATGAAATGTGATAGCTTGATTTAATAGTTCCTATGTATGAGATGTAGTAGGATACTTGAATTGTTGATGTTGAAATATTGCATGAGATGCAAATTGAGTGATGTGATATAACATGAGATGCTTGTTGACGATGTATTCATATGAATGAGATTTTATGTTATGTGGTTTTGAGGATTCCACAAAGACCTTGAGTGGGACTCAGGGCTAGCCCGTAACACTTCTGTTGTCGCTAAAAGTGATTGTGTTATGCGTGAGGGCAAATAATCTGGTACCAGTAAAACGGATGGATCAACTAAAAGCTGAATATATGGCTGAGAGCCTGTGTTACAACACTAAATTATTAATGTGTAATTGAATCCAAATGAATAAATATGTAAATGCATTGATGTATGTTATTGAGAATAACATGAATTGTATATCCTATGTGCATGATATTGAGGATGCCTAATGAGGGTGAATTGTGTTAAGTGGCAGTGAATAATATTGATTGTGTGCGATATTAAGTTATGTGTTAGAGAATTGGATAGTTGATCTGATTCAATAACTGTCATTTAACATGTAATGTGCTCACCCCTATTATTGTGGCTATATTTTCAGTGGATTTGGGTCGTGATGGTGATTGGTAAGATGTCACCATAGGTGTGAGGAAGACATTGCACATATTGTATATGTTGTAGATAGTATTTTGGTGGTAGCCTTGGCCGGCTCTTATAAATGTTCATTTTAATATATGTGTATATAACTGCTTAGTGGATCCTAGGTAGTTGACGGCTTCAACTGGAAGCCTAGTTTATATTTGGATGTATATATAATATGATGTAATGGTGAGATAGAGGATGATGATGATATCTGGTTGTGGTGACCATGGATGGTCCTGCATTATTTATATGATGCTTGATATACCTAGGAATTGCTTTTATGAGGTTGGTGCATGATATGGATGTGATGGGAAGGAATTGTTGATATGTATGAGTGAGTTATGATTGAGTTAGAAGATGCGTTATAATGTGATTGAGAATGAATGCATGAAAAATGAACTTTTACCTTGAGTTTTATGCATAATTTAGCAAGTGATAGGGTTATATAGTGTTTGGTGAGGTTTAGATGCCATGAGATGGTTCCAATAGCCTCTATACATGATTTAAAACTCGTAGAAACTAAAATGGGTCAAATCCATGGTGAATTGACCCTTGAGCTACATAAAAATGCCTTAAAATGGATAAAATACACTTTTGCGCATAAGTTCTTTGTTTTTGGGTATTTTTGAGTGCGGCCAGTGGCTACACGTCATAAATGATGTATATTAGGTGGTGGTCAAATTTGGTGATGATTGGATATCGTATGAATGAGAATCGGGGTGTGGAAGTTGGCATTTGGGTCATTTCCTGTCATTCTCACTCAAGCGAATGTTGTTCCGCTTAAGGGAGCCCCTCCTGTGTGTACCATGGGTGGCCACTGTTGTATTTTCGCTCAGGCAAAGAGGTTTTCACTTGAGCGAATAAATGTTGGAATGCCACTGCTTCATTTTCGCTTAAGCGAGTAAGTCTCGCTTAAGTGAAGATAGGTCTTCGCTCAAGTGAGTGAAGTTTCCTTGAGCGAGTATATGCTATTTGGGATTTTAGTGTTGTGGGCTTTTGGGATGGGATCTCAAGCCTCTCATCACGTGTTTTGTCATTTGTGCTTTGCGTTTGGGTCGTCATGGACGACTTATTTTCACTCAAAAAAAATTTCCCGATTTTATCTATGATTTATATGTTAGGATGTTTCAAATTAGAAGGAAATTATTATGTTTGGATTGAGATAATAGGAAGTGAAATAAGAGGAAATCATTTTCACCTAGTTGTTTGGATAAAGGTTAAAATGCACTATAAATTTTATCCGTGACAATTTCACCCATACTAATATTCCTTTGGGGTTGGGATCCTCTCATGTTGTTACTGGGGGTTCCATTTGGAGAAAGAAATAGAAAGTATAAGAGGTCTAAGTCCCATCATGAATGTTAGTAAAAGAAAAATGTGGAGAGAGATAGAGAAAAGAAGAAATGGAGAGAATCCAAACTCATTCTATTATAAGTTACCTTTGGAACCCTTGCTTGGTGACTTAGTGAATCCTTGTTAATAAATTAAATCCAATATCGATAAAATTGGACCAGTGATTAAATTAGTCAGGACACAATCTAAGATTTAATGGTTCAATTGTGATCAAATCGATAATAATTAAAAATATATATAATATTATATGATATATTAATAATAAACTTATATAAAATAAAAATTAGGATAAAAATCATTTTTAATTAATACAAATAAATCATATTACATGTTTTATACGATAATTAATTTATAAAAAATTAATGATATTTGTTGGCTCATTCAAAAAAAATTTGTGTCATAAAATAGTAATTAATTGATGTTGAACAATTAAATTATTTTATTATTCACGTTGCACAATGCTTGCACCTATTTACTTTTGCTTCACGTGGGATGCTTCATGTTACATAATGCTTCCACCTTTAATATTTTATTCACTAGCTAATTATGTACCCATTCACTTTTAATATTTTATTCACTAGCTATGCTTCATGTGAATATGCTTGCACTTTAGTGATTTTTTCCATTGCACGTGGTATTTTATTATTGCTAGTGTCTTTGTGCATTATTTTATTTCATTTTCATGTCCATGATATGCTATACCTTCATATGCTCATATATTGTTTAGCTCATGGGCATGATATGTTATGCGTTCCTGATTGCAATTCCATGTTAGTTCACAGGTGTTAATTTTGTATTATTAAATAATTAATTGTTTGTATTGGAATTTATAATTAATATAATATATCTTATTATATATAAAAAATAATAAAAAAAGATAAGCATTAGTAAAAAAAATCAAACTCAGGTTTATTCAATGATAAGTTATCACTCAACCACTTAAATAATATTTTATGAAAACTTTAAAATTTTACTACCAAGTTATTTATGTGAAATTTTATTTTAATTTATTTAGTTGACTTATAAGTTAATCTATCTAATTTTTTTATTTTATTAGTTTTATTCTTATAATCATTATTGATTTGTTATTGCTATTGATAATTATAGTTAATATATTTATTTTGTTGAAGTATTATCTAATTTATTTGTAATTTCTTGTATAGAAATAACCATGTCAAACATTACCAACCTTGAGTTTATGGCTCTTGACATATCTGAAAAAAATTATCTGTCTTGGACACTAGATGCTGAGATCCATTTAGATGCAAAAGGTCTTGGAAACACGATTAAAAATGGAAATAGTACATCTAGTCAAAATAAAGCTAAAGCCATGATATTTTTATGTCATCATATCCATGAGGGGTTAAAGAATAAGTATTTAACAGTTAAAAACCCCCTTATTCTATGGAATAATTTAAAGGAGAGATACGACCTTCCAAAAGCCCGTTATGAATGGATGCATTTGCGCTTTCAAGATTTTAAAACTGTAAATGAATATAATTCTGTGCTATTTAGAATTACTTCAAAATTGAAGTTATGTGGAGAAAAGATTACTGAAAGTGATATGTTAGAGAAAACATTCTCCACTTTTCGTGCATCTAGTATGCTCCTGCAACAGTAATATCACCAAAAGGGTTTTACTAAATATTCTGAATTGATTACTTGTCTCCTTGTGGCTGAACAAAATAATGAATTGCTTATGGAAAATCATGAATCTCGTCCAACCGGAACTGCTTCATTCCCATAAGTGAATGTAGCAACACACAATCATCATACTCATGGTCGTGGTCATGGCCGAAGTCACGGTCATGGACGAAGTAATGCTCAGGGACATAGTATTGGTCATGGGCGTGGATATGGTTATGGTCATAGTCGTGGTCGAGGTAGAAATGATAACAAATCATCATTTGTATGGAAAAATAGAGATCATATGGAAAAGGGAAAAGATGTTCAAAGTAGTGAACAAACCAAAAATATTTGCTATCGTTGTTGATCCGGTCTGGATACCGGCCCATAATTGGTGACGTCCGCATGACAGTGTAGAGGGACGACCGGTATCACAGGGCAGTATTCTCACACCGGTTATCCGGTCTCATACATTCCGCTCTCACCTATCCAGATACTTTGACCGTCCTCACTCCCCCGTCCCATACAACCGTTCGCTACAGTGTCACAATGAGATAAGGGGGGTTATAACTTATCAGTTAAGATATGCTGCACAGCGGAATGTGTCACTGTCATTCACCGAAAGTAGTAGGTACGATGGCAGGCATGGCGTACGAAAAAGGAGATTATCCTCCATCCCTATGTCAGAATCACACGCTGATAATTGACCTACCCCCTGCCACACTCTGAATACTGAGTCACTCTGATTGATACACTATACACGCTATCAGAACCTATGGGCCCACCTGCATCCGACGATTCATTTTCCATGACCAACTATAAATAGTAGATTCCAATATACATGCAAGGTTACATTGTTCTATCTCACATCTTTACTATTGCATTACTTGAGTATTCATTGAGTTTCATACACTCTTCTAACTTGAGCATCAGAGAATCTTCGTAGGTGACACCACCTTTCGCCCCCATTCAACGTGAAACTTTAGTGCGAAGGATCTCCAGGACAACAAGACTGGTTTCTCCCACTGAGAGGCCGGATTACAATACCGGATACCTACTGTACCAGTGTACAAACCCTAAAATATCTATACTTTTGTGGTTGGTCCCACACCGGATCCTAGATCCCGGTTCAGACCAGTTCAGTTGTGGTAGCCAAGGCCACTGGTCTCGGGTTTGTTGGACACCAAAACATCTGATTGATCTATACCAAAAGTCCCTTAAGAATAAAGGGAAAACAATAGAAACAAATTTTGCTAGTATGGATGATGTTTATACTCCCTTTCATATTGATGATTTCCTTGTTCTTCCTGAAGAAGACATTGACCACTCGGTTGGAGAGGGGAGTTCCTCTAAATAAATTATTTAATGTTTCATGTAATTTCTTTTGTTATGAATTTAGTTTTTATAAATAATATCTTATGTTAAATATTTATTATTGTTAATTATATTTTCACTCATATTTTTTTTATTTAATGAAGAATGAATGCTCATGTGAATGATGAAGATATATGTCTCACAAACAGTGCAACAACTCATACTATTCTCAAGAATGAGAAATTTTTCTACCATATAGAAAAATAAGAAGCCAATGTTAATACTATATCTGGTAGTATAAATATAATTGAAGGCTCCGACAGAGCCAGTATTTTGTTACCTTAAGGAACAAAATTGCACATTGAAAATGCATTATATTCTACGAAGTCTCAAAGAAATTTATTGAGTTTTAAGGATATCCGTATAAATGGATACCATGTTGAGACCACAAATGAAGAAAAAGTTGAATATCTTTACATCACAAAGTTAATTTCTTATAAGAAATGTATATTGGAAAAATTACCTTTATTTTCCTCCGGTTTGTACTACACATATATTAGTACAATTGAAACAAATGCCATAGTAAACCAGAAGTTTACAAATAAGAATAACTTTGTTATTTGGCATGAACGATTAGGCCATCCTGGAACAATAATGATGCGAAAAATAGTTGAGAATTCAAATGGTCATTGTTTGTCCAGCAGACAAATTCTCCAAACTAATAATTTCTCATGTACTGCTTGCTCTCAAGGGAAATTAATTACTCGACCATCACCAATGAAAATTGGAAGTGAATCACTCATATTCTTAGAGCGTATACAAGGTGATATTTGTGGGCCAATACACCTTTCATGTGGACCATTTAGATATTTTATGGTTTTAATTGATGCATCAACTAGATGGTCACATGTTTGCATATTGTCAACTCACAACCAGGTGTTTGCGAGATTACTAGCTCAATTAATTTATTTAAAAGCTTATTTTCCTGATTATCCAATTAAGAAAATACGCCTTGATAACATTGGTGAATTCACATCTCAATCATTTAATGATTATTGTATGTCCATTGGAATTGATGTTGAACATCCTGTAGCACATGTTCATACATAAAATGGACTTGTTGAATCATTGATTAAACATTTGAAATTGATAACAAGACCATTGTTAATGAGATCAAAACTCCCAATTTCAACTTGGGGGCATGCAATCTTGCATGCGGCAACACTTATTCGCATCAGGCCTACAAGTTGTCATGAATATTCCCCTTTACAATTGGTTCATGGTAAAGAACCAAATATTTCCCATCTAAGAATCTTTGGAAGTGCGGTATATGTTCCTATTTCTCCTTCACAATGCACTAAGATGGGACCTCAAATAAGGTTAGGAATATATGTTGGATATGAAAGTCCATCTATCATAAAATATCTTGAACCTTTAACAGGTGATTTATTTACAGTTTGTTTTGCTGATTGTCATTTTGATGAATCTATTTTCCTACTATTAGGGGGAGAAAATAAACAGTTGGATAAAAGGATTAGCTGGAATGAGATATCTCTATCACATCTTGATCCTCAAACAAAGCAATCTGAACTAGAAGTTTAGAAAATAATTAGTTTGCAAAATTTAGCAAACCAATTGCCTAATGCATTTGCTGATCCAAAAAGAGTGACCAAGTCACATATACCAGCTGTTAATACTCCAATAAAGATTGATATCCCTGAAGGATAATCTAAAATTACAAATGAGTCTGAAGCCAAAGTAAAACGTGGCAGACCTATTGGTTCTAAAGATAAAAACCCTCGGAAAAGAAAAGTAAATAAAGAGGATGGTCAAATCGAGGATATAAAGACTCTAGTAGAGTCTCCTGACATAATCAAGGTTTCAAATCCAGAAGAAACCAAGGTACCTGAAATTGATAACAATAAAGAGATCTCTATAAATTATGTCATGGATGGAATACAATAGAATTGACATGAAGTCGATATTGATGAAATTTTTGCATTCAAAGTAGCTCTTGATATTATAAATGATGATAAGAATCATGAGCCAAAATCTGTTAAGGAATGTGCACAAAGAAATGATTGGCCAAAGTGGAAAGATGCAATGCAAAAAGAGTTAAACTCACTTGCAAAACGGGAAGTTTTTGGGCCAGTAGTCCAAACACCCAAAGGTGTAAAACCAGTTGGGTACAAATGGGTCTTTACGAGAAAAAGAAATGAAGATAGTGAAATTGTGCGATATAAAGCAAGACTTGTTGCACAAGGCTTATCACAAAGACCTGGTATTGATTTCGAGGAAACATATTCACCAGTGATGGATGCAACTACTTTTCGATACTTAATAAGTTTGACAATCCGTGAAAAGCTTGACTTACACCTTATGGATGTTGTTGCAGCATATTTATATGACTCACTTGAAAATGACATCTATATGAAACTCTCTGAAAGATTTAATTTGCCTAAAGCATACAAGACAAATCCTCAAGAAAATTATTCAATTAAATTGAATAAATCTCTTTATGGGCTGAAACAATCTGGACGTATATGGTACAATTGTCTCAGTGAATATTTGTTGAAAGAAGGGTATAAAAATGACCCAATTTGTCCATGTGTTTTTATAAAAGACTCGAAAAAGAGTTCGTTATAATTGCTATTTATGTAGATAATTTAAACATCATCGGAACTCCTGAAGAGCTCTCAAAGGCTGTAAACTGCTTGAAAAAGGAATTCGAGATGAAAGACTTGGGAAAAACAAGTTTTGTCTCGGGTTACAATTAGAATATTTAAAGGAAGTAATTTTAATGCACCAAAAGACTTATACAGAAAAGGTGCTAAAGCGGTTCTATATGGACAAATCACACCCATTGAGCAGTCCAATGGTTGTAAGGTCACTTGAAGTGAGCAAAGATCTTTTTCGACCTCAATAGAAAAATGAAGAACTACTTGGTCTTGAAGTAACATATCTCAATGCAATTGGTGCACTAATGTATCTTGCTAGCCACACATGACCTGATATATCATTTGCTGTCAATTTGTTAGCAAGACACAGTTCTTTACCAACAAAAAGGCATTAGAACGAGATTAAACACATATTTCGCTACCTTAGAGGTACAATTGACATGAGTTTATTTTTCCCATATGTATCTAAGGCAAACCTAATTGGTTATGCCGATGCTGTATATTTGTCTGAACCTCATAATGGTCGATCACAAACAAGATATTTGTTCACATGTCGTGGTACAACAATTTCATGAAGTTCCATAAAACAAACAATTACAGCAACATCATCTAACCATGCTGAAATTCTAGCATTACATGAAGCAAGTCGAGAATGTGTTTGGTTGAGGGCTATGATTCAACATATTCAAGAAACTTGTGGCTTGTATGCTAAAAAATTACTACCAACAATCTTATATGAAGATAATGCAGTTTGTATTTCTCAATTAAATGCGGGCTATATTAAAGGAGATAGGACAAAATATATTTCACCAAAATTTTTCTTTACTCATGATCTTATAAAAAATGGTGAAATAAATGTCCAACAAGTCTGATCATGTGAGAATCTAACAGATATCTTTACAAAATCATTACCAATTAAAGTCTTCGAGCAACTAGTACAGAAGATTGGTCTTCGGCGGTTTGGACATGGACGTTCTAATGAGGGGGAGAATTAAATACTTGTATATTTAGTTATTTATTTTCTTTGTAAAGAATGTTGTACTCTTTTTCCTTCACTAGGTTTTTATCCCATTGAGTTTTTCCTAGTAAGGTTTTAACGAGACACATTCTAAAATAAGGACATCCAATGAGGATTATTATGAATATTTTAATGTGGATGTCTCCTCCCTTTTGTTCTATAAATAGAACTCAAGGTCTCACTCAATAACACACCTTTTTCACTCCTAAACTCTCTTGCTCTTAATTTTCTTCTTCTAAATATTCTTCTCATACTCTTATAATTTTAGTTTATTTTATAACAATCCTCATCTTTTACCTATATTTCAAAGTTGTCCTCTTGCTTTTTATTGGTCAGGCCAGGACCACGAGGAGAAGCTAAGTAACAAAGGCATTAGCAACTAGATCAAACACCCAAATCTTTCAAAAAAAAAACACCCAAGTCTATAGTCAATATGATATAAATATGTATAACATAACATTCAATATTTTCGTTAACTATTTATTATTTAAATAATACTATAATATAATTATATATTTCCTATAAATATATTAAACATTATTAATGCTATTAAACATATCAGATAATAATTTTAAATTTACTTAATAATAATTATTATTATTAAAAATACAGCTTAAAATAAATTACTAAATATGTATTACAATTAATTTATTATTATATATTATTTAGTATTTTAAAAATATTTTAATAATTATTAATAATATATTAAAATTTTTAAAAATAAATTAAAATATTTATAAAAAATAGATATATTTTAAAGTACATTCATTAAATCTATTCTTAATAGTATCCATAATGTTTAATATTTTATTAAATGTATTTATAAAAAAATATAATTATATTATAAAATTTATTGTTTAAATAATAAATATTATTAAGAATAAATTTAATAAATATATTGAATCTTATCCTATACATATTTATGTTAGCATAAATATATTGAATACGGACATTGACATAGTGGTTAAGACCTTTCCTTGTGTCTCCTCATGGTCTTTGACTTGAGATTTGCTTGTTGTAGTTTTTTTTTAAAATTTCTAAAATAATTATTAGTCATTCATATTTTGACACTTCTCGGGTTTGATTTGTGACCTGGGGCCAATTCGAATTTAAAAGAAGTAAGAAGATGGGAAGCAAACAATATATTTAGATTTCATTACACAAAGCAATACTTTTGTTAGAAATATAATATTTTATGATATTTAAAAAATATAATTTTATTTGTATTTTAAAAAAAAACTACTAAAATTTAGTTATATACATGTTATTATTAATCTTAGTAACCAAAATGTAGATTCATAAATAAGCTTTGGTTTGATTGGTAAAGTTTTATACAAGGCTAAATCCTTACTTACACAACTAGTGTCACATTCGTTATCCCATATAGGATTAAACTTTTGTGTTCCAATTTAGAAAAACAAAAAACGATTATAATGTAGTGTGAGGTTTAGAAAGTTTAATATAAGATTAATTAGGGTGTGTTATGTCGAAGTATATCCACCACATTTCGTCTATCTTAAATGTGGGTCAACCTACTACTACTACTACCTGTGCCTTTTTTATGCTGGAATTTCTTTTATTATTACACCGTAAACTAAAAATGATTAAAATGTAGTATATTAGAGGGGGGGTCCTAACTCCTAATGTGGCATAAAGACTTGAACAACTGGTAACTCTTGCTCACACACATGCCCAATGTGTGACCAGTTCTTTGCTTTGCAATTTCTAGTAATAAAGGTTGACACGAAAGCTTCTTAGAGATACTAATAAGTTTGTTTGTTGGGGGTTGATCTATTGTATTTTCATTTTTGGTCTTTACTACTCCACTACTCTCCCTTGTTATAAAACTACCCTCTTTATTTGAATATCAAACCCATCAAATTCTTTTTCATCTCTTTCTCCTTCTCCTCTCTCTCTCTCTCTCTCTCTCTCTCAAACAATGGAGTTCCTCACTTTACTTTATGGTGCTACAATGTTGTACTTGTGTTTCCTGATCTGGAAGTTGTTTGATCAGAGAAGGGACCAAGAGTGTTACATATTGGACTACCAATTGTACAAGCCGGGTGATGAGAGAAAGCTTGGAACTGAATGCTGTGGGAAGATCATTGGAAGGAACCAGCACTTGGGTCTCAATGAGTACAAGTTCCTCCTCAAGGCCATTGTTAGCTCTGGCATTGGTGAGCAAACTTATGCTCCAAGGAACATCCTTGAAGGCCGTGAAACTAACCCAACATTGCATGATGGTGTCACTGAGATGGAGGAGTTTTTCCACCACAGCATTTCCAAGCTCCTTGCAAGGTCAGGACTCTCTCCTTCACAGATTGATGTCCTCGTGGTGAATGTCTCAATGTTTTCCTCTGCTCCTTCTCTGACTTCAAGGATCATCAACTGCTACAAAATGAGGGAGGACATAAAAGCCTTCAACCTCGCTGGTATGGGATGCAGTGCAAGCCTAATTTCTTTGGACATCATAAAGAACATTTTCAAGTCACATAGGAACAAGTTTGCTCTTTTGGTGACCTCAGAGTCTCTTAGTCCAAACTGGTATGGTGGCAATGACAGATCAATGATTCTTGCCAACTGTTTGTTCAGGACAGGTGGTTGTGTCATTCTCTTGACAAACAAACGATCCTTGAAGCAGAAAGCCATCTTGAAGCTAAAGTGCTTGGTGAGGACCCATCATGGTGCAAAAGACGATGCCTATAGTTGTTGCAACCAAATGGAAGATGAGCAAGGAAGGCTTGGTTTTTACCTCGGGAAGAATCTTCCCAAAGCAGCTACAAGAGCTTTTGTTGATAACTTAAGAGTGTTATCTCCAAAAGTTTTGCCTACAAGGGAGCTAGTGAGGTATTTGATAGTGTCCCTGATAAGAAAACTATGGAAAAACAGTTCCTTTAAGTCTTCAATGAATGGGGGGTCAAAGTTAAACAAGTCCCCTATGAACTTCAAAACCGGGGTGGATCATTTTTGCCTGCACACGGGAGGGAAAGCAGTGATAGATGGGATCGGGATGAGTTTAGATCTGTGTGAGTATGATCTTGAACCAGCAAGGATGACACTGCACCGTTTTGGGAACACATCAGCAAGTAGCTTGTGGTATGTGCTGGGGTATATGGAGGCCAAGAAGAGGCTGAAGAAAAGTGACAGGGTACTGATGATAAGCTTTGGTGCAGGCTTTAAATGCAATAGCTGTTTGTGGGAGGTAATGAGGGACCTGGGGGATACAAATGTGTGGGGAGATTGCATTGATGAGTACCCACCAGAGTCCTTGGCTAACCCCTTCATGGAGAAGTTCGGTTGGATCAACAATGTGGAGGATGCAACCAACTTCAAATTGCCTGATTTTCTCAAGTAAGACTCTCTTTATATAAGTATCTTAGGGGTTTCGTTTCAAAGAAACAAAGATTATTTAATTAGCTAACAGGCACGTACAATGCATATGCATGCTTCTTCTTCTTGTAAACTATACTTATAATTATTATTGTTATTATTGATTATTGATGGATGAATCCATTATCCATCCGTGAGGATTCATTACCCAATAAGGTGGGCCGTTTCTATTATGACTGAAGCCTGGCATACTGTTGAAAAGGTATTGTGGTTTCCATTTCCTTGTCTTTGGTTTGTATTAATTAATTAATAGCTTGTAATGATACCTTTTTTGCTTTCTTTGGTAGAAATAAAAATGTTGCGCTTTCTATATTCATTCATTTAGTTTAAGAGGAAGCATGGTTTTAAGGTCACGTCATAGTTAATGCAACTTATATTCCGGTCAATGTCATTTTCCTATTGAGCGATTGTTTATTTTGTCTTTCGTTGCTGTGCCTTTGTAGAAAACGAAAAGAGTGTGTTACGTCCCTTTTTTTTCACTCAAAGAGGCCCACCAAGCTGTAAACTGTCAAACTTGTTTCACTTTACCATCCTCCCAAAATTATCAACTATTCCTTTCTTTTTAATTGTATCCAAAATTTATAAAAATTAACTACACTATTTTAATATTCCCTCTATCTCACACCTATTATTATTTTAGACATTTTTACACAGATTTAAAAAATCATTCAAATGACACTAGATATATGATAAAGGAGTATGCACTATGTTATTTATCTAAATAGATAAATAGGAATGAATCAAGTGTTTTAAAACATTGGTTAAAAAAATAAAAGTAAAAATTATTTATTTAAAAGTATTATTAAACTTATATTATACAAAATTTCCTATAAAAATATTTCACTTTTGTATTATTTGACCCAAACAATATTTTAAACAAGTGATATGAGATATTTTTCTTAAAAAGTTCTTTTTTCACTGTTTTTTTTTCATTTCTTTGAATGTCAAATGATTTTGTTCTTTGATCGATCTCACTAAAAGTGAGGATCAAATAGAATTTGTACGTGGTGTTTAAACGGATGCAAAAGTAAGCAAATTATCACTAGGATAAAATCATTTAATAGGAAAAATAATAGTAGTTTATTTAATGGTCACCGAAGGGAAAAATAAGGACTGGCTGATGAAAAAAGATATTTGGTGGGGAAAATCTTTTACAGAAAACTTGATTAAACAATTCAAAATAACGGTTCGAGTTCAAAAAATGGAAAAAGGTACTTTAAAAAAAATAACAAATTACATATTTAGAACTAGAATTTCAGGAAGAATGCAAAAGCCATAAATGAGGAACTTGACTTGGTAAACAGAAACTAAAGTGAGTCACTCGCACAAATATGAGATGTTGATCTGGAATTTACTTTAGAGTACATGACAATTGGACATAATTATACAAGAGTTGCTAAACAGGTTATTGGTTCAAATTAGAAAACAATGTTTTGCGGTCCCTGAAACGATGGGAATTTGCAAAGGAACCCTAGCTTCTAACAAGAGGTTTGTGGTGTACTAGGTTTAGGTGGTGCCACCCTGGACCCTTTAAGTTCATTATTAAATAACGCATTGACACTTTAAATGAGCCAACACGGCTCGGTGAGGTTTGGTGAACAATTTAAATGACCAATTGAAATCAAATTCTTGAGAATTTTGGGGGTAAATATGGGAGTGGAATTTACTGTTACAAGTTGCAACTTCCAGGAGAATAGATATTGAAAAGGGAAATACTGATCAATCATCAATAGCTAATGAATGAGGAGGAGATGAATTAACGTTAATTTTCATATGGACATGTGTGTGATGGACCCCAGCAACATATGGACATTACAGAAGCAAGTGGCCTCAACAAACATGCATTAAATTTCCAACAGCTTTTACTATCTTCCTCGAAACGGCAATGCTGGGTTTAAAGCTTGCCACTTGGTCAATTATTTATACTCCCATCTCATGTCTTTAATATTATTTTAATATAATAATTTGTATCTATCTATCATCATCATGTACTTATTTTATTTCACAAACTTTAAACTGATTAAGCAAGGATTATGTGAGTTCAGCTTAGTTAGCATATAGTAAAGTGTTGAGAAAGCTATGAGTTGACTTACGTGTTGAGTCAAAATGTTATAGCCAGATTTCATATATAAAATGCCTTGATACATGTATATCTCTTACATGATCTGATCATAGCTGCAGATGCATGACATGGATATATTATTATAATATCTGCTGCCCTTTCTATCGTGGATTTTATCTACTTGTTGGTTTTTCTTTTCCTGTTCAAATTTGGAAAAACTTATAAATTGGAAAACCGTACACCTCATTTCATATTTCATTTACTATTCACAAATCACAATTGCTTCCTTTATTAATTACCACAAAAAACTATCATGGAAAAATAAATATTAGTGGGAGACAAAAATATCACTCCCTCTAATGCTATTCATATGTTAAACTCTTTTGAGTGGTATTTAATGGGTTTTTTTTCTAATTAAGACATTTTACAATTTTTTTAAAATATTTTTTATTACTTCTACATATTTATTCAAAAAAAACTTGTCTAACTTATCTATATTTAATATAAACTAGGTTTGAATTTGAATAATGAAAAATTTAACATATTTAATTTTTTTAGAAAAAATCAATATTTCCATACGTGTTTAACTTGTATCTTGAAATTTTTACACACATTTTAAGAAATATAATTCATATATTTTTTTATTTCTAACTTTTTTAATATATCCTATTATAAGTATTTAACAAACTTTTCATGTTCCTTTAAATTCTTTAAGGATATAGTTGAAAAAAGAATCATTTTTAAAGACACTTCGTGACCATACTAAATAGTTAGTTACCTTCACAAAATTTTTATGCGTGAAAACACCTAACCATATCTCTATTTCTTAAATTTCGTAATCTATATTGCAGTAATTAAGAAGGAACGCAAGAACGCGATACAAGTTACAACCTACCAAATTAAGCAAATCATAAATATTTATGCACTTTTAAATATGATAATAAATTAAAAAAGAAAAATTTTACTTTATAGTTTTTTTTAATATATATCCCGAGACACATTGTAAATAATCCAAAAATAAAAAGTTTCTATTGAAAATTACGATTAATATTGTTCTTTATTAATTTAGATGTAAGTTCAACATAATTTCTAACCATCTTTCTATTTTAAAAGTTTTTAAAATACATTTTGAGTACAAATTAGAAAAATCATTTACTCTAATATATTAACATTTGATGCTGTAATTATCATATACGATCTTGTACATGTTACTAACTCGTATTTTGAATTAAATTAAATTCTTAAAATGACAAATAATCCCAAGTACCTTAAAAAAGCATAATTAATTATGGCATATAGAAAGCATTTAAATATAGATTATAGCGGCGGGAGAGAAAGTCAACTGCACAAGAATTCAAAACATGTGAAATTAATATCGCCAAATCAAACCCCATGTTAGGTACCCATTGTTCAAATAGGTAGAGCAAATATTACTGTAATAATGTTTGGGTTTTGTTAATTAAAAACTGCTGACAAATGATTTAAGGACATTTGTTAAGAAAAAATAAAAGTGAATCAAAATTTTCTTTTAAAAACATCAGTAGAACTCATCAACTAACTCTGGTTTCTTAAGTAATCCTATGCAATTTATAATAAAAAATATATTTTTATTTTCTTATTAATATTTTAAGATTTTTACATGCATATTAACAAATGTAATTAATATATTTTTTACTTTTTTTTAGTAACATATCATTTTTCCTTCTATACTCAATATTGTATTCCTTAATTACTATATTATTTAAAATAAAATATAAGGAAATAATTGGTAAATAGATATCTAATTTTTTTCTTTAAATATTAAAAGGATAAAAATTTAAAAAATTTAAAATTTTAAGAAGAGAAATAAAAAATGGACGTAGTAATAAACTGGAATTATTATAAATTATATTTGAATAATTAGAATGAGAATGTGTTGAAATTTCATAAGAATTTTTTAAATAAATATTTTTAATTAATATACTCAAGAGACTAGGGACATTTGTTATATACAATGGAAAAGTTGTTGTATTTATATACATTAATATGGATAGAGAATTTGATGTCTGTATTTTTTCCAGACTAGCTATATATGACTAGTTAATATGTAATATTTTAAAATAAATTATGTATATAATATTTTATTTATTTCATGAACACAGAATAACAAATTGTAAGAAATTATTTTTTCTAAAAATGAAATCATCAGGTTTAGAAAACATATAGTGCAAATGATTTGTGTGGGGTTACACTTAGAGCGTGTTTGGTTTACCGTTCCCACCTCTGTTCCGATGAGCCTAACACCGTTGCCTCAGTCCGTATAACAGCGTCGTATTTGGATAGTGGTACCGACTCCGTTCCGTCATTGACGTCCGTTCCCGGTGCCAGAATAATGCAGCTGTAAGTTATGCTTCCAATTTTTATTTTTTTTAACGGAAGAATAATGCAGCTGTAAAGCAAAATCCTACGCTGGCAGGTTGATACCCCGTAATTTTTTATTGAAAAGGGGAGCAAAAGGACAATAATAAAGTTGCTAAAGAAAAAAAAAAAACTGAAGTAACTTTAAACTTGTACTGGTTAAAATTACAATTTAAAGTTCTTAATATATTAAATATGATATTTTTGTTAGTTTCTTAATAAATGTTGGTAGAACAGTTATTGACATTTATATAAAATATTCTTTCATTTGCTAAAGTTTTTTCTCTTTGAATTTTTTTGTACTCGAAAAGGAAAATTATTGACTTTTTAAAATACGTCCATTTATTAATATTATATTCAAATATTTATTGAATTCACGACTAAATTTTAATCTTTTAATAAAATATTTATTACAATTTTTAAGAAAATAATTTGTTTTAAATAACATATATCATGAACTGTATAAGAGCAATAGTACTAGAACAAAGTATTAGCCCTAGCATGTCCTGAATTGTGCAATTACTATGATTTATGAGACCAGCAAACAAATAATAAATGTCTGCAAATCAAGGTATAACCAGTCAAGTGACATGAAAATTTTGTTTTTTTATTTATCTGACTATTGATAATTTTAAGATAATATTAAATTTATTTTTATTTGGATAGGCCAAATAGATGTCTTATTACTAAACTTACATCCATGCATTTACATATACTAATAAGTGGGAGAAAATAAAATAGTGTTAGGGTAAACTTAAAAGAATATTCATGGAAACTAACAGAATTATAATTTAAATGTGTGTAATTTTGATTTCACGTAAACAAAACAAATAAATGTGAAACCCTTTTAATAAAAATATGGGGAATTTTTTTTTCAGTTTTAGTGATTTTCAACGAGTTAATAAGATCGAGTGGAAGCCCTAAAACACGTATAGGAATCGCTATGTGAATCTCAAAGCACATCCTAGGTGGAATATATAATTTGATAACATAGCATACTTTTAACTTACTAAGTCACACACACAATCCGTTAGTACTAAACCTCCAGTGAGGTTATCAGCTACCTATTTTCACTATACCAAAACATATATAATATGTATCAAAAAAGTCAGTCAAGACGATAGCATACCAAAAGCAACACTATATATATATATATATATATATATATATATATATATATATGTATGTATGTATGTATGTATATGGGTTTCCAAGACCACAACATCTCCAATCGAGTAATTGCTAAGCATTACCTCGGTCCACGTTCACTAAAAATGACAACTTAGGGGTAAGTATATATATATATATATATATATATATATATATATATATATATATATATATTAAATGATAAGTTATGAACTAGATATAACACGATTTATTAATTAAAAATCCAGTTCCTCACATAAATAATTTGTTCTGTCGTAGAACCGGGGTCAAGAGTGACCTGTTTTGACCGGTGTCCGGAGTACCCTCTTATGCTCTCAGTTTTACACTGCCTCGGTGGAGTACGGTACTTTACACCTAGGTCTAGTGGTGAACTGGTCTGATCTGGAGTCAAGGATCTGAAGTGGGGACCAGCCACAAAAGTAAATTATATAAGTGTTTATACATCGGTACAGTGGGTATCCGGTATTATAGTCTGAACTCTCAGTGGGAGAATCCAGTCTTGCTGTCTTGGAGATTCTTCACACCAATCTTTCACGCTAAAGAAGGCCCAAAGGTGGTGCCACTTGCGAAGATTCTCCGACGCTCAAGTCAGTGAAGAGAATAAGAATTCAATGGAAACTTGAGCAATGTAATAGTGAATAGAAAATAAGGACAACGTAACTTTTTCTGTATATGTTATTGGTGTTAGGGAATCCCATTAGGGCCAGGCAGCGGAAACACAAAGGATTCCCAAAAGAATTTCAAACACGTATGTCTCAAAGCATTATGCTAAATTAAATATTTTTAATTAGGGTTTACCTCTTGTAGACGTAGAACAAGATCCTCGATCGAAGCAATTGCAACTTCGCCCTTAGGAGTCCACACGAGCACTCCCACCAGAAAAACAGAGCTCCGAATGCTAGTACGGAAATTTTGTTTTGGTCTAATTTCTAAGCAGCAGCCTATGAGCATCTCATGCTCTATATATAGGCTTAGGTCTTGACCTGAGCTCTCATTAAACATTGGGCTCCTTACTCATTCTAAATGAGTTAGGCCCAAATAGTTTTATTTTCAGTCCAACTAAAATAAAACTATCCTCTTGTGGGCTTACTCTATGTGTGTGACCCTATAGGTAAAATATTCAGTTATATTAATAATAAACTATTTTACTATTAATATAAAATAAGAGCGGTATCTAGCAATACATCATTATGTCCGAATATTATTTATCATCGACATGACCTATAAGTGATAATTATTTTATATATCTATTCCTTTTGTCACGATATCTAATTGGGCCCAAGACATGGTCGTCGTCATCCTTGTATGGCCCAATTCATTTTACTTAATACCAGAGTAGACTTTATAGGATAAATATCTAATATTTATTCGTCCTAGCATGGCCATGCATTTCATTAGTCTCACTCTATCAAGTGGCCCATAGATATCACTCCTGTCACATAGGAGAGACAAATTCCATCTACATCACTCACATCCCTCTGCATAATTTATCTATTGCCTAATCACAATCTTTATGGTCATCTTATTACAGATAACGTTTGATTGTATTAAAACAATAAACTCCTTATGTAGGAATCGTAATGACTTCAGGTCGAAGGACTACATACCATTATCACATTGAGAACCGTTTATGATACTCATGTAACGATCCATGCAACGTTCTCATGGTCGGTCTCTCTAGTACAACATTACCCTTAATGTGTACCCGTGTAAAGACTTGATATCATATATCTATGATTTGTGAGAAAAATCATCAGTACATTTACACACTAATCTTAATGTATTTACATGTCCCCATGTAAATACTTGATTAGGGACGTTTTAGGAATAATTCTCATATGACCTATTATTCCAGGATAAATAGTATTTGTCTAAAACTGAAAATACTAATTTTATTAATAAGTTAAAATTGATACATTAATAGCTCGTAGTGCATACACCAACAATTGGGTTATTTATAGATGAATCGTGGAGAATCAATTGTTCGGTTGAGCCAAGGGACAAATAGTACACTGCTCAGCGTACGATTTTGACACACGACACAGAGAGAGTCGCGTCTCCCGTGAATTCCCCTTGCGGCTGTACCTTATACCTTCTGTCGGGTGACGTGGATGTTTTTTGGTGTACAGGGTGCAAACCTAGGCAAAGCAGTGTGGAAAGCCCCTCATATGGGTTCACAGTTCGGATGTATACCTGTGAGATCGATAGCACAGTGAGAGCAATACAATTACCTATCTGCCCTCAGTACCGGTATCGAGGCCAGATCAAGTGGAGAACCCAAGTTCTTCACGATAGGATGAGTTTGATGTTCAATCCGTACCGAAGTCAATGGGATACACAAGAGGTGTACCTACAAAAGATTCTTCGATGTTTAAATAAGTACAGGTATTACAAAAATATCAGTATTATGGAGGGTTACTCTCTGATTAGTTCAGATCTTCTTACAATAATAAACGAGTTATATTTATAGGAGTTACATGAGTAGGAGAAGTGATTTGACCCTTCTCCTAACCTACTGTAGCAACAGTGTTTGCAATGACATATTGCTTATACCGATTCTAACTCATGTTTTGTTGTTAGGGGAATGAGCAAAGTATTTGATATAGGTTCATAGTTGTTCTAATTCTAGACTTCGGTTGAGGTGATTAGTTAAGTGTTCCTTGTGATTTTGATAACGTGGACTTATTTTAGTCGTACCCCAAATCATAATTCATCATAATCATTACTACACACACTGTTATCTAACATAATTACATTACCTTAAATGTAATCAACTTAATCAACATACACGATAAGCTGTCTCATAGCATTTAATTCACAATATTTATATGCAAATACATATGCATGCAGATTCGACCTTAATGATGGGAATTACATTATAGTGTATAAAATTTTACAACATATAATCAAATTCCATTTTATTGGTACCGAACCGCTCGTCCATATTGCAACACCAGTCACTCTCAATGATAGCGGCACCTCAACTCAGGTGTTGCAGGCAAGTCTTGAGTCCAACTCGAACGCAGCTATGGAATCTGAAAAAACCACCACAGGGTTTGTGCCTTACTATCAGACCGCCCCCCCATATGGGTCAACATCGCAGGCCCCCTATAGTCCTCCGAGCGTCTAAAATATGCTATGCTATACAACTTAACATCATGAACCACCTGATTATCATCAGGGGCCACCACTTGGTTACCATCACCAAGGGTTTCAACTCAACATATTAACAAGTATAGCATGCAACAACCAATAATTTCAATCAGTTCATGATCACAATTAAGCTACCTTAAGCTTATATTTACATCATCAATTAGCATCCCTAATCGCCATCAAATTTATCATCAATTCAATATCATCAAAATCATTTATTTCATATCATCACAACCATTGCAATATAATGCAAATCATCACCATAATCCTCACAACATATATGAACGGCACCAAGACATCAATTCATACCAAAAGGGATATAGCACAATCAGTAAGTCACATAATCATAATTAATTCCAAGGATCATCAACCAATTCATAAATCAACTCATATCCCCTTATCTGTTCATAATCTATGCATTTAAAATATAATGTTCCCCCTACCTGGAATCCTCGAAACGCTCCTCGAACAATCCGATTCAATCGTCGATTTCTGGTTTCCAAGACCAGAAATTTGCAAATTAACAATAACTATTTAACAATTTATACGCTACTTTAAAATCACGTTTTTGGTGTTTAATTAACCAATCTACATAAATTATAAAATTTAATAATTATGTTAGTATCCCTTTCGTTAAAATCAAGTTTTCTCTTTAAACTTTATAAAATTTTCTTTTGTTCTTAAGCGATCGAATATTCGAAAATGTTTTCACTTAAAAGTTCTTAGTTTGTTTAAAACTTTCTAGAACTTCAACATTTAGATACTTATATAAAATTAATCAATAAACTTTACTTAACTTAATTAGTCCATGGTTAACTTTTAAAAATTCTCTTTTGATCCAAATTACTATAAGAAAATTTATTACTAAAAAATTTAACATTAAAAATTCAGCCTTAAACATTTCTCAAAAACCTATTTTTAACACCACTAAAATTTGACCTTTTTACACTTGTTAAAATTTCAAATTTTAATTTTTAAAAGTACAGCTCTTAACACTTTTTGATTCAGTTTTAACACCTGCTGTTTTGACTTTTAACACCATCAAATTTCATACCTCTAACACCTACTATTTCCAAACTTATAACACTTTCTGGTTCAGACTTTTAACACCAGCGGCTCTCTGTTTTTAACACTGCCAGATTTTAGCTTTTACACCATCAAATTTCAGCTTTTAACACCATCACCAAAAATGCTAAATGCCTTGATCATGTGTCTAACACTTTAAAAATTAACATGCAAAGGTTAAACTAATCAAGTGGCATCATCAACATTGCATGCATGTTAATGGATCAATAATCAGTAGACAAAGTATCCCCTCTTACCTTCGTGATGCTCACGGCTAAAGGCAGTATAATGGAGCTCCAATTTTATTCCCTTTTTGCTCACAATTTTTATCCACCAAGACGAAGAGATGATGATACTTAGCTAGTGTTTACTGAAGCGTAAATAATGGCAAAGAGAGGTGGTAATAGTGTCAAGAAATGAAAGGCAAAGAAATGATGATGTTAAGTGAAATTGCAAAAGAACATAGGGAGAATGATGGAGTGCATTCAAAGTTTGTAAGGAGGTAAATGATGGTGTTTATTAAGTGTTTAAAGTGATGAACATGAGATAAAGAAAAAAGATGTTAGTGCTATGGAGAAAAGAAGCAAGGGAAATGGGATTTTGCATGAAAATGGTAAAGGAACCTTAGAGAAATGGGAGCATATTCAAGGTAAGTATGGGAAAAATGAAATCATAATACAACTTGTTCTACAAGGTTGAGTTTAGTGCTAAAAAGAGAGAAGAATTTGGTCTAATCATGGGAGGGCACATGGCAAGCTGATTGGTCCATTTTGCGCCATGTGTTAGTGGAATAGTGAGGTGGCACGGTTATAAGAGTTGAAACTTTGAAAAAATTTAGATTATGACGCGGTTGGAATTTGAAAAAACTCTCAACATAAAAGTTCTAGATCTTTATTTCCTCTTCGAAACGAGCTAGAGCACACGAAAATTCAATATCGAGAGCAAGATATATGCCCCGATTACTAAAGGCTATTCCAGGTGATTACGAATTTATGATCAGTGTTTTAGAGAAATTACTGGGAAAATGGGTTAAGAATTAGCTCTCGAATTCTTCATCAAAGTTGTAGATATATGTGTCTAAAAAATTTCAAAAAATAACCATTCGATTTCAACATTGTACAAAGGGAAAATGCCAAAAACACTACGGGAGGGTCAAGCTAAATTAGTGTACTTGTGAATCAGCATATTGCTTTAAAAACTGGGATCAAAGGAGTGAGAACTGGGTTTTGTAATCAACATAAGAGTTGTAGATATTTTCGATTCGGAAACTTGAGGACAAGAACAGCTCAATTCTAATAACTTTTAAGAAAGATACACCAAATGTACTAAGGGGTGCACAAGAGCAATTCGAGTTATCAGGCTTAATAAGTTATTTCCCAAAAAATTTTAAACTTAGGATGTCACAATAAAGGTAACGTTTCATTCATTTTTATATCTTTTTTAAGGGTTTAGATTTATTTAAAAATCTAAGGGGGAAAAGTACCAATAAAGTGCATGCCTAAATCTAACTTATAGACCGGGGAAGATTTTAAGCTTTTAATAGTGACTAATTTGTTTTTTCTAGTTACAAACAGTCAACAATGGCTAACTTTGGACATGTTAATTTGTGGGAACAAATATAAATATAACTATATTTTTCTTCGGTGTAATGCCCGAGTTATATTTTTATTTTAGAATATTAATTATTTATAATAATAATAATAATATTAAATAACCTCTTTTGTTTATTAATTTTATTAATTATTCATATTTATTTATTATGATATCAGTTTGACTAATTTTTGTTATTTTAAATATAATATGATGTTATTTTAGATATCTTGACCAACATTTAATCATTAGGCCATCTATATCATTTTGTATATGAGTAATAATACATCATTTGTATCTTTAATGCAAATAATATAGGGAAATACTACCATTAATAATGTATTCTAATACTAAGAGAGAGACATAATATGGTCTAGTTATAAAGTGGCCTTATGTAAAATACAATGATAATGGTAAATCTTACTAGTTATCACAATTATAATAAACTTATTTTAATTATATATTTAAATTTTATAAAATAAGTTTTTTTTGCTGATTTTATAAAATAATTAGCATAATCAAATCTTTATTTAAAATAAAATAGTTAAAATTAAATTTATATTATTCAAACAAATATATTTTAAATTTTTATAAAATTATTTTTATAATAACCAAAAAGATAAAAGATTGGAGTGAGAAGATTGAATATTAGAATGACAAAGTAGATAAAATGAAAAAAATAAAAGATTCAAAAGAAAAAATTATACATGGTAATTTAACAGAGAATAAAATCAAAGATTAAAAAGTATTTTAAAAAAGTACGGTAGCAATGAGGTATTTTAAAACATCCTGATGCATTTATAATTAATAAAAAATAAGGGAAAACTTTCACGTAAAATACACTGCCTATGATGACCCCACAAGGCAAAATAGCTCCCAAAATGTGTGACAATAGGCTCAGGATTTCATCCCAAGAGCAAACAAGCCATAAGAACCAAACCAGCGTAAGCTCGCTCAAGCAAAAAATGGTTCCTTTGAGTGAAGAGCCATTTTCGCTTGAGCGGAATCTACTCACTTAAGCGAAATCAAGACAGTAGCACATTAGGTCTATTTCGTTCAAGCGAGACACTCTTGCTTAAGTAAAAATCAAGCAGTGGCTGCCTAACATTCACTCGCTCAAGCGACCCTATCTCACATGAGCGGAATTCTCACAGTGACTCCCCGGTACACACTCGCTTAAGCGAGCCCATCTCACCTGAGCGAAAATGAGACAATGACGAACCCCATGACCCTCCCTTAAGCGGGACATCCTTCGCTCAAGCGAGAAAAGGACAGAACCCAAACACACCCCTACTCGCTCAAGCGATACCTTTTCGTTTGAGCTAAATTCACACAGAATCAACCTACTCCAATCTGGCTCAAGTGAGACTCTCCTCGCTCAAGTGAGAATTCAACAAAAAGCATACAAACCCTGTAGTGGGGACTCGCTCAAGCAAGACAGGTACTCGCTTGAGCGAAATTAGTAAAAAATGACTCAAAGCCAACTTCCGCACCCTAAATCTAATCCAAACGATGTCCAATCACCGCCAAACCTCGACACTATCTAATATGCACCCTCTTCGACGTGTAGCCATCGACCGTCTTCAAAAATACCCAAGGACGAAGGGTTATGCATGAAATGAATTTTGACCATTTTAATGCAAACACATGCAACTCATGAACCATTTCTCCTTAAAATTGTACTATTCCAAATGCTATACATCTTAAATCATGTATATAATTAGAACTATCCCATGGCATCCAAACCTCCTAAGATGTAATATGGCCAGTCTGGTTCCCAATTATGCATAAAACTTACTTGAAAACACCAAATTCCAACTATTCACTGTCAAACTACATTTCAAAACATAATGTATGTCAAATGCAATGCAATATAACTCTTGTCCATCATATTTATGCAAAGCATTAAAGGTTCTCAACCACAATCTTGGATATAATGCATCTTATGCATAATGTGGGATCATCCATGGTCGCCACAACAAAATATCACATACTCCATATCATTATCTCATATATGTAATCAAAATACAATATAGGCTTCCAGTGAAGTCGTCATCTACATATAATCTACTAAATAGGATATACACATCATCAAAATGACTACATACAAGAGCCAACCAAGGCTACATCACCAAAACGCTATACAAGGTATATACAAGTGCCACCAGCACATGGTGACATCTCACCAATCACCATCATGGTCCAGTCTCACTGAAAAATAGCCATAAAATAGGAGTAAGCATTTTAGATGTTAAATGATAGTTACTGAATCAGATCAACCTATCCAATTCTATAATATACATCACCATGTCACGATCTATCAACAATATTCATTGTCATTTAACTCAAGTCACAATTCATCAGATATTCTCAATATCATCCAACTCGTAAGCTATCACAATTATGTTATTCTCAATAACACATAACGATGCATACATATATCTATATATATATATATATTCACACAGATCTGAATACACATAATATAATATAGTGTTGCAACACGAAGTCTTTCAGCCATATCATATTCAGTTCTCAGCTGATCTGGCCGTTTTACTAGTACCAAAGCATTTTCCCTCTCGTGAAACACAATCACTCTTAATGACAACGACGGTGTTGTAGGCTAGCCTTGAGTCCCCTCAATAGGTTTGCCTTAAGTCCCACCCAAAGTCTTTTGTGGAATCCTCAAAACCACCAGTATAAATCTCATTTATTCATCAATAATAAGCATCACATACTATATAATAACATTCATTCAACCATTATTTGCATCTCATGAAATATCATAATACAATAAATATTTCATTGCATCTTATGCCATATAATAATATCAACTCAATCACTTTGTTGCATCTCATGCATTTTAATAATAATAATACCATGGACGGGATCTTTACAATCAATAATAATTCTCAAATATCATACAAATGGGTATATCGCTAACATCTCATAAATTAAATAATTCAAATCATCATATTTCACAACCATTCATCACGAATCACCAAGTCTATAACTCATAAACATACCAATATACCCATAACCCGTCCATAAACCATACATTTAAAATATATTTGCTCCCTTACTTGAAGTTAGTGATCCTAGAAGCTGTTAAAGCTTTCCGATGCTCACCAACCACCAACAGGTAAACTCAAAATTTTCCTAAAAATCATTAACACAACATTTAATAACTTGTAAGCTATTAAATTCGTAATTGGACGCCACAACATGCAAACACATATATATTTGGTAATTTATAACTTACCGAATAATGTTGTCGCCTACTAATTCTTGAACCTTACAATCTCAAAGCTGTCAACACCTCAAACTATTTCGAAATCACCTAGAATTCATAGAAATGGTTATCGTTAAGCTCATGTTTCGCGGAATCAGAATAAAGGAACAAAAGGGTATCGTCGAAGCTTACCAAAACGAAGGAAATCAAGAACCCTTACGCCACAAACGCTCTCCGAACAAGAAACAACTTCACAACAACTCCAGAATGCCTCTAAATTGAAGATGTAAGAAACTGAAGGTGAAGTCCATGCATTACTCAAAACCAAAAATGGGTGCTTGGTTTTTACCTCAATTTTACGAAATTAAAGCTTCCCACTAAGACCCAAGACAACCATGTGGAGAAGAAAAGGAATTGGGCTAGAATCTTGCTTTAATGTGTAGGAATTGAAGAAGATGAGAGATCGATGAGGATGGAGCCATGGAAGGAAATAACAATGGTTCTTCCTCTGTTTTTGTTGCATGCACCAAGACACGGAGAGAGGGGAATGAGAATTAGAATTGGAAATTGATGTAAGTATGTTATTAAGGGTAGAAAGGTAACTTCACCCCATCTCTTAATAACATCCACCCTTAATTATTAATTAGCATGCAATTAATTATTAACCAAGGTTAGGATGTTAAATGTTTTATATTATTATTTAGATTATGTAAGTTTTTTTATTAATAACAATTTGTTTGAAAAAAATAATTTTGTGATGAAATAATTTATGTTTACTAGTTTTTAATATATAATATATTTACAATAAATGTTTCTTTCTAATATACATTATATACGTTAGGTTACATCAAGCCTATAGAATACCTTATTCAAGTAGTTTTTTTTTTTAAATGGCCTCTAATTTCCCATATTTTAAAAACTCATGAATTTATATCAATCTTTTATTAAAATTGTGTCTTTAATTATTGATGCCCAAGGAACTTGTTTTGTTATACTTTAATCTTCTGTCTTTACTTTTATTAATTAAAAAACATATTTTTTTAAACACACTCTTCAATATATAATTAGTTAATGTTTTAAAATGTCAAAATTAGAGAACAACTTATAAGATACATAGTTTATCTTTTTAAAAGATTAAATAATCATAAAAAATGTGTTTAAGAGTGCGTTGTAAAATAAAGTATTGTTAACATAATCTTTTATTCCTATAGATTAAAAAAACAGAGTAATAATTAAGATTTTGATAATGGAAGATAAAAAAAAAAACCTAATGGTATTCACATTACATGAGTTGTGGGTTTTATTTTTGAAGGGAAGCTAGTTAAATTTAGTTTTAATGGCGTATTATTTTTTTAATTATTTGTGATCATAATATTTTATTTAAGATATTATTATTATTATTTAGTTAAATGTTTAACAATTTTATGATTTTATAATGTTTTTGAATTGAAAAATTAGTATTTACCCTAACCTTAAATTAAGGAATCATTGTTTTTTCTCTTTATTAAATTGTTGATAATCACAAAAATGATGGATTATAAAAGTTAAATCCATAATAATCCCAAAAGAAATAATTCTTACATGTTAACGGCACATAAGATAGGAGGGATCTGGAGAGGAGTAATTGTCATCCTCTTTGACGTTGCTTATCAATGAATTAATTACTTCTAATTATAACTGCCAGCTTGATTCATACAAATAGTGAATTTTATCGGGTTTGGTTCAAAAACCTTTTTTTGTTTGGATTTTCCTAACTCAATCTTATGTGGCGGCTCCTTTTACTTTTACCTACTTTAAACAAATATTTATAAAATACTACTTCTGTGAAGCTTTAGAGAAATTTAAGTATCTAAATTTAGAGAAAAAAAACTAAGAAGTTTAATTAATATTACTAAATAAATGAAAATTAGAAATATCATGTGTTATTTTCCCCTCCTCTCACAAAACAAGCCACGCAAAGCTTGTATTTAATAGAGTTTAAACTAAAAAAACCTTATTTTAATAAAGTTTCAATTTTAAAGCCTAAATACTTATTTAATTAGTTTTTATTTAACTGTTCAACTAAAGATAAAAAAATTTATTTTTATTTAATTACTAATTTAAAATTTGGAAAGAGTGTGAATTGTTATTCTTATAATATTATTTCTATTGATATTAGATATTAAAATTTTTTAAAATAACAAATAAAGAAAAAAATAAATAATGCGTAATTATTTTATAATTTTTGATATATGTAATACTTCTTTCTCTAGTTAAATAATAAAAAATAAGGTTTTTCCTGGGATATTGAGGCTAAGTGTGACTTGTTACAATGGCAGCATCCGTAGCAGTGTTAGGTGTTAACAACCAGTTGGGAATCAATTAATGTGTAGCACGTGGCTTGTTTTTTTCATTTGATCAGGCTATATACTACTTAGAACTTAGAGTCGAGTCAAAAAAGATCTACATAAATTTGAGTCTTGAACAGGGCCGGCCCTGGGCCTTGGCAATCAGGGCAATGGCCCAGGGCCCATTGAAAATAGGGGCCCAAAATAAATAATTTTTAACTTATATACAAAAAAAAATCAATAAATTTCAATATGGTCTACATGGTTCAGTGGTAAGGATATAAAAGTTTTGCTACATGATCCCAGGTTCAATTCCTCACTAGCTATGTTTTTTTTTAAATTAAATGTTTTAAAATTATACGTTACAGGCAAACTAATATTGTAACGTATAAAAAAATATATAACGGTAATTTTTTTATATATATATATAACAATTATATTTTCTTCCATAATACTTCATTTCATCTTCTTTGATTTCTATAATTCTTTTCTACTCTTCCATCATTTTTCATCTCCTCTTCTTTTGTTTCTATAATTCTTTTCTACTTTAACGGTTTGATCCCTCTCAAGTCTCAATCACCACAGTTACATTGGAATATCATAAAATTGGTATGTGTTTCTATTCACCTTCTAAATTACTTGTCAATTACGTTATAATTTATGTTGTTATATAAATTATTTAGAAACTTTATTCTTGTTGATATCAATATTTTTTAAATTCTTATGTTTATAAGGTCTTAATTTTTTTTATCATCATTGTTAATTGTTTAATTTTTTTATATTTTTATTATTTTTATGTTAAGAATATTTAATTTTTAAATTTTTAATAGTTATTACTAATTAGTTAGTTGTTTTGAATTTCATATTAATTTGTTAATTTTATGTTTACAGTGATTAAATTTTGCTATTGGAATTAGCTTATACGTGTGAAGTTGTGAACGTGTATCCAACACTAGCTTCTCTTTCCAAGTGTTATTGTTCTTTATTTTTTTTCTTGTGTTAATTTATTATTTTAATTATATTTCACAATATGTCTCCTAAAAAACATTTATCTGGAAGTGAAAAAAGAAAAAAACGAAAACGAGAGGAAGAATTAATTAAATCACAAAGAGGAGCTCTTGATAAATTTATTTTTAAAGAGACAGATTCTCATGAAAATTTAGAACAATCAATTGAAATTGTGCATGATCAAATTCATTTAAATGAGAATGAAGTTAAAGATTTTAGTGAAGCTAATAGTGTGTCAAGTGAATCTAATATGGAAAATATTGATATTGAACAAGAGAAACTAATTCCTCCTTTAGATATTTATGATCCTAGAAATTGGGGTAATCTTGATAACAAAGGAAGGGATATTTTAATTGAAAAGGGACCTATTAGAGAAAACAATCTTATTTTTCCTTTGGATAATACTTCTAGACATTTTTCATATGCCTATTATTCTAGAAAGCTAAGTAATGGTGAGACTAGTGATAGAAAATGGTTGGTTTATTCCAAGCATATTGCTAGAGTATATTGTTTTTGTTGTAAGTTGTTCAAATCCGATAATAAAAAAAGTTCATTGGCAAATGGGGGTTTTAGTGATTGGAAGCGTATTAGTGAGAGACTTAAGCAACATGAAAATAGTTTTGAACATATAAATAACATGAATACTTGGAATGAATTGAGAGCAAGATTAGACAAAAATCAAACAATCGATAAAAATTTACAACAAGAGATTATAAAAGAGAAAGAACGTTGGCAACAAGTTTTACTAATAATATTTTCTGTTGTTAAATGTCTTGCTAAAAATAATTTGGCTTTTCGAGGATCCAATGAAAAATTATATCAAGACAGTAATGGAAATTTTTTGGGATTGATTGAAATGATTGCAGAATTTGATTTAATAATGCAAGATCATGTTAGACGCATTCAAAGTCGTGAAATTCATTATCACTATCTTGGGCATAAAATTCAAAATGAATTAATTTCACTTTTAGCTCATAGTGTTAGAAGTTCAATTGTAAAGATCATTAAAGAAGCAAAATATTTTTCTGTAATTCTGGATTGTACCCCTGATATGGCACATTCTTGTGTTAAAGCTGTTTATTTTTTTTGGAATTGTTCAACGCATATATTCATTATTTTCAAGTTTACCAAAAAGATGGAAAATTTTTCTTGATTGTGTTCCTGGGTTAACCGTGAAATCTTTGTGTAATACTCGACGGGAGAATCGAATTAAAAGTATTAAAGCTATTAGATTTCAAGCTCCCCAAATAAGATTTGCTTTGTAGGAATTACATAAATTTTGTGATGATGCTAAATCAAAAAGTGAAGCTGAGAGTTTGGCTAATGCACTTGAGAACTTTGAATTTTTATGGGGCATGATTATTTGGTATGATATTTTATTTTCTATTAATATGGTGAGCAAGAAATTACAATCTAAGTCAATGTGCATTGATGATACCATAAAACAATTAGAAGATATATTATTATTTTTTGAAAAGTATAGAGTTGAAGGGTTCATGTCTAGTATGAATATTACTAAAGAAGTTGCACTTGATATGGATGTTGAACCCATTCTTTTAGCAAAATGTCATGCTATTAGGAAAAAACAATTTGATGAAAATAGTCATGATGAAGAAGTTCAATCGGCTGATGAATCATTTAGAATTAATTATTTTTTAGTTATTGTGGACATGGCTATCACTTCTTTAAAGACTAGATTTGAGCAATTAAAGATATTTGAAAATATTTTTGGATTTTTATATAATTCAAAAAAGTTAAAATCATTAAATGATAATGAACTGAAAGAATGTTGTGTTAAAGTTCACTCAACGTTTTCTCAGGGCAATTTATCATATGTTGATTTGGATGATTTTTTTTCTGAATTAAAAGTGTTGAAAGTGATTTTGCCTGATGATGTAATGTCAGCTATTGAAATTCTCAAGTTCATTCAAGCAGCCGATTGTTATCCAAATGTTTCGATTGCCTATAGAATTTTATTAACTATGCCTATAACTGTAGCATCTGCTGAAAGAAGTTTTTCAAAACTAAAATTAATAAAAACTTACTTAAGATCATCAATGTCACAAGAGAGGTTGAATGATTTAGCAATTTTATCTATTGAAAAAGATATGTTAGAGAGTATTGATGTTGATGTTCTTATTAATGATTTTACATCTAAAAATGCTAGACGAAACCATTTTTTATGATAATTTGTGTTTTTTTTTGCTTCATTGTAGGTGGAAGAATGATTTTTAAAAGAAAGCATGAGATTATAGGAGTAGAGTTTTGACTTCTTATTATTCTTTACACTAGGATGATATATTTGATTTTTGTGTTTGGAATTTATAATGACTTTGTTAATATTAATTTGATTATTTAATAAATTTTTTAAAAATATATATATTAAGGGGCCTTTATCTATCTTGTCACCCAGGGCCCATAAAATTCTAGGACCGGGCCTGGTCTTGAAGTGACCCAACTTTTAATAGATTACGGATATGATCAGGCAAATCATTTTTAAAAAAATTAATTTATAAAAAATTATATTTTATAACAAGTGAGCACACAAAATAGAGTTCAATCACAACAAATATTTAATGATAATGATATCTTTGACCAGTATGTTAATGAGTTCTTTAAAGTAAAATTAAAAAAATTATTCATATAAAGTAAGTATAATATATGTTAAAACAGTCCATATTTCATAATAAATGCTAAAACAGTCCATATTTCGTAAAATGATTCATTAGCCACAACATAATATATGCTAAAACAGTCCATATTATTATTCCATAATAGTTCATAACCAAAAACTCAGGTTAGCCCGCACTCAACCCATTTTTTTGAGCTTCTTAAGTATCGAGATTTTCTTTTCAAATATTAATTTTAAATTTATTTTTAAGGTCCATACACTATATTTTTTAAGGTGAGTTCAAACCAACTCATACAAGTCGACCTATTTTACCGGTCTAATAATAATCACGAAAGGAAATCAGGATGCAGAAAGAAAAGAGGAATTAATGTGTCTGCCAAATATATATACCAACATATCAACCTTATTAATTCTATCACCTCTCATTTAAATCAACTTAATAAATTAAAATATTATTCATTATCAATAAAACAATCTACGGCCATGTCATGGTGGGTTCCTTCCGACAGAAAAGGTAAGTAGCATCAACCACATGCATCACAATTTCATAAAATTAAGTGTTGTTGCGCACCTTCGACATACACATTATCCAAGTGTTTTTCGAATTAACTTCAAATAAAAAAAATGGACTATGTATGAAACAAATATATTGTCGGAATTAATGAAATTATTTTTTAAGTTAAATGACTTAAATAATTAGGCAATACTAAAATCACAAAACTATACCATTATTTTTGTCCTACTTTTCGCAAATAAAAGTCAGTTTATTCCATTTTTTATCTTACCATTAATTATCATTGTTATGTTTCTTAAACAACAAAAAATCATACAATTACATTAATTAAAACCCTTAGGTTGTGTTTGTTAATAGAAGGCACACCGCCATTTTCTCCAAATAAATAGCGGTTGGATAAATATGATTAAATTAATGATCTGTGACAAACTTGCCGAAGTCAATGAGTCTTTTAATCCTGTCCGTTTAATTTTTTTTTATCAGCAAAATAAAATCTATTAAAATAGGTATAAGGGGTACCTTAACTCATATATAAAAAATAAAAAATTACAACCCTGTAAGACATGGCAATGGCTCCCTATACCACTCTATAAATCCTCTAGAAAAACTATTTAGACGAGACTTAAGACAAACCCAACTACGATATTGTACGAGTTCAAACATCTTTGGCACACAAACACTCTGATTCCTTTAAATGACATTATTACGGTAGTCCCAAATCGTCCAAACAGTTACAAACCAAATAGCAGCAAGTCCATGTTTCATTGCAGAGCCAACACTGAGGCCCAAAAAACCTTCAAAAATAGCTTTACCCTCATCAGGTAACACTGAGTAAAAACCCAGCCAATCAAAACAAGTTTGCCATAAAAGGTAAGAAACCCTGCAAAAGAAAATCAAATGACAGGTAGATTCCATCCACCCACTTCAGAAAACACAAAGCAATGATGAAGCATCAATATTGATTCCACGAACAACTAAATTTGTCTTGGATTGTATTTTATCGAACAAAATTCGCCAACCAAAACCCACCACCTTAAGAGGAACCGTAGTATTCCAAAACATGTGAACAAATGATGATCCCCATAACTCTGAATCATAACACATAATATTGTAAGTTGAACACACAAAAGCGCAACTTGAAGAATCTCCCAGCCATGACCAAGAATCTTGAGAAGTAAGACGAACACCATCAAACCCATTAATTATCTGATGCAAACTTGACACCAATTCATGTTCCTAAACAAATAACTCTCTCTGCCAGCTGAAATTCCAAACCCACTTATCCCTTTCCCACTTACCAATCTTAGCCAAAGATGCTTCCTATTGAAGAGAAACGGAAAACAACCTTGGGAAACATGATTTTAGACTTTCCCCACCCAATAATCAGACCAGAATCGAATAAGTGAACCATTCCTAACAACCCTTCTGACATTATCCATGAACCACTTTTCCCCATCTGACTCCACTAAAACACCCCCAAATCTCTCCACCATCTAGAACCTTTTTTGAACGCCTCCACATCCCCATTAAGAACACCAGAACCATATTTTGACACAATAATTTTACCCTATAAGCTATCAATTTCAACTAACAACCTCCAAACTCATTTCTCCAATAATGCAGAATTAAATTTCTTCAAATCCCTCACCCCTAACCCACCTGCTTCCTTTTCCCGACACACCTGATTCCATTTTACTCAGGAAATCCTTTTCCTCTCCTCACTACCACCCCACAGAAAAGATCTTTGCAAAGAGGTTAGTAATTTAATAACAATAATTAGAGCTTTAAAAAATGATAAGAAAAACAGAGGGAAAGAAGATAGTACCAATTTTAAGAGACAGAGACGACCATCGAAGGACAAATAATGCATTTTCCAGGAGGGTAATTTTTTTCAAAAAGAGCAACAACAGGATCCCAAGTATTAACTCTTGCAGGATTAGCCCCAACGGAAATTCCTAAATAAATAAAAGGCAAACTTGAGAGTTTACAATTCAACAAAGCAGCATAACATGACACCTCTGCTTGCTCCACCCCAACACCCACCAACTTACTCTTAAAAAAATTCACTTTTAACCCGGATACCATCTCAAAACACCTTAAAATTCTCTTCACATATATAATATTCTTTAGAGAACAATATCTAAAAAATAAGGTATCATCCGCAAATTGCAAGTGAGAGACACAAATTTGTTACTCACTGACACAAACACTGTAACACCCCCTTATATACACGAGATATATCTCTATTCTTCTTGCTTTTAAAATTTTTTGAAAGATATACATATTTATCACTTCCTATCTCGCGTATACAATGACATATATACATCTGATTTTCTTTGCATTTATAAAGTAAAAAGTTTCAAATTATTCAGAATGATAAAATGAACTTTTAGAAAATCATAAGTGATCAAAGATTACAGTATCATATCCAAAGAATAAGATTTATTAAGGTTTAACCTTTACCTTGAATTACAATCATCCAACTTAATATTGTATTAAGGTAAACTAAAACTAAAGATTTAATACCTCTACTCGATTGTAACCAATCATTTCCTTATCTTTAAACCATGTGATTTTGGAATTCTTCTCCTATCCGATTGAGGATGAGACCAATTTACCTTCTTGTAATTTCATCCTTTCATCTTGAACTGCTAGCTATATATCATATGACATATATTTTGGAGACAGAAATTCAAACAAGGAGTGAGAAACAGAATATAATTATTTACAGATAAGACATAAGTATAAGAGTTTTCACAATCTAATATAACAATTTCTAACACAATCATATACATAATCAATTATGAATGTAGAGTTTTAATAACATAACAATTATACTTTCATTCACAATCACCCACATAGAATGTCACAATCACATGAATATCATACAATGTTTTTAATACTACCATCTCATTCATTCTATGCATATGGGCCCTTAAAGTTTTAGTTTGCACTGGGCCAATCAGGAGTTTACACTGTTTCATAATTCTGGGTAATAATAACATAAATGCCTTCATAGCATATGAACAGCTCAACTGGCGTGGAAACACTTAGAGACTAGTCAGACTAAGAAAGTTTTTATTGTGAAAGTACCCGACACTAGGGAGCAATCCCAGGTCACCTGAAGCACCCTTTCACACCCTCTCATCCCAAGGCTCGTAATTAAGCCTCCTCTAATGTATCCTCGGTTTCTATAATCCGTCCCCAGGCAATATCACATCTCATTTCTCTTTAATGATTGATGATGCATGAACTACTCACATATTTAGTTGGTTAAGACTTTTAGAAACTCAATTACTAAATACCATAAAGGTTCACAAATTCATCTCAATAAACTGTACATTCCCATAAGTTCTTCTTTGAACTTTTGTTATACAAAAATAAATTTAGTACAGTTTTCAAATTTAGATCTCACCAAAATTGAGTTTTCAAGCCTTAAATATCTCAAAACGTTTTCTTTAAAAACTTCACATATTTACATAATCTTTCCCAATTTGAATCTTAACTAGATTGAGTTTAAAAATCTTGACTATAACAAAATATCATTTAGTTATTTCATTAGGGAAAACTAATTTAAATTTCTAAAAGAAAATATATATATATATATATATATATGTTTAAATCATTAACTAAGAATACTTAAAACTATAAAAATTTTCTTTAATTTAAGAATTAATTATCCTCAACCTCTGATTTTCATAAAATAACTTATTTCTAATACTAGATTTTATTCTAGAGATTAAAAATAAAGTTAATGAAAATTATTTCTAAGAAGAAATAAAAGACTAAAATAATGATAAAATACTTTCTCTTAGAATAAAAATTTAAAGAGTAGGGTAAGAAAATTCTTACTGAGTTTTAATTTTCCATCATGCTTGCTATATGCTCAAACTCCATATCACAAGGTCATCAATCATTCATCAATCACAATCAAGTATTGTAATATCATCAATCACAATCAAATATCATCAAATCACAAATATTGTTAATCATAGTCTAGTATTATAAATCACAATATCATTAATCAAAATCAAATATTATTAATTATAATCAAATCAAATCAACTAAATATCAGTCATAAATATAATTCAAATTTTAATAGTTATTTAGATTAATAAGATTAATTTTAAGTCCTTATAGTCCATTCCTCGCATATGTCTATGTAGGTCCATATGGTCCAATCCTCGCATAGGTATAGTTCAGTCCATACAGGTCATAATAGTTCAAGTCCTTGCATAGGTTCAGTCCAATTCGCATAGGTTATCCAAGTATTTGCATAGGTATTCAGATCAAGTTACATAAGATACTCAATTTAAAATTTATTATAAATTTTTAAGTTAAATAGTTATTATTTAAAAATAATAATATTATTAAATTTTAAAGGAGTAGGGGACTCCTCTCATTATTCTTATGTTTTTTCATATTATATTCCTATCTCACTCCCCCTTACCTCTTGTATCTTGGTTCGTTATGGAAAGTTCATGCGCGCCTCGTCTCCGAGTTCTAAAATATACCAATTTCACTTTAATATAGTTATAAGATGAAAATTAAGATTTTTACTTAAAACAGAAATGGTAAATTTTGAATAGTGAATAGTAAATAGTAAATTGTGAATAGTAACAGTAAATAGTAAAATATGAATAGTAATGATAAATAGTAAATCCTGAATAGTAATGGTAAATAGTAAATCGTGAATAGTAACGGTAAATAGTAAAACGTGAATAGTAAAGGTTAATAGTAACAATAAAAAATAGTAATTTACTATTGAAATAGTAATTTACTATTCAAATAGTATTTTACTATTGAAATAGTAATTTACTATTCAAATAGTATTTTACTATTTAGAATAGTAACTTAAAATAATATTATTTCCAGTATAATAATAGATTTCTAAAAACAATATGAAAATAACCCTAAAAAATATAAAAGAGAGGTATTCTTATCTTAGGATTTTAGAAGAACCTTCTTCCAAAAAAATTTATTTCTCTCTCTTACTTCCACCACTATCTCACTAGCACTACTATATTAAGAAAACTTAATCTGAAACTGTGAATTCTAAAGAACAATTCATTCGGTATTTATAGGAAGGAAAATTACTATGTATTCTATTATTTTAATATAAAAATACTGTGCATTTTTTGAAATTTAAATCCTGGTTACTGTGCATATTTTGAAAATTTTATATATACACAGTGTTTTGCATAGTAAATGGCGGCTGAATTATTAAGCCAAATAGTAACCTTTCACTTGATATATTTTAAATATTCAAAATTAGTCCTTTTTGAAATTTAGTGATATTATATCAGTTCTCATTAATTTTATGATAAGTAATATAAATCTAAAATTTTCTATTAATAAAAATTTATTGATACCTTTCCAATTTTTTAACGATTGGAAAAAATCAAGATTTTTCTCAAACCGATCATTTTTAGATAAGTCTACTTGAAATGGATCTTAGAAAATTTTCTTATAATTTAAATTCAGTTTCTTATAAATATTTTTAATTTTATGTCACTTTATATGAATTTAAAATTATTTAAAATATATTATTTTATTAAAATATTTCCAAAATTCCTAAAAATTCCATAAAATCATAAATAATACGTAGATCAAAAAGTTTTAAAGAACCATAGTCTAGTTCCTTCAAAATTTTATTTTAAAAATTCTAATAAGAGTTAAATCATAAATATATAAAAACATAAATATAAAAACATAAAATAAAAGTTGTGAATAATAAATATATTTAAAATTCTTAATATAATTTCATTAATCAATGAATACTAATTAAGTCTTTTTAAAATTCTCATTCAAAATACATAAATATTTTTATTTTATTATTATTATTTTATTTTATTTAAAAAACAAATAATTAAATATAAATACCAAAATTTTATAAAAAATGATAATAATAAACTAACTAATAGTAAGTATTTCTCATTAAAGATATATTAATATCTATTTTCTATTTATGTTGAAAATGGGATGTTGCAAACACCATTAAACAATTTATGTTGCATTGTCACACGCATTAACCTACTAAACCCCTCAGCAACAATTAGAAATAAAAGGGGGACCATTGGATCACCTTGTCTAATACCTCTTTGCAAAACAAACTCAGATGTTGAACTCCCATTAGCAAGAACCGATACTGACGCAGACCTCAAAGAACCTTTTATCCAGCGTTCCCACCTACATAGTAAACCTCATTCTCCTCATCATATATAAGAAAAAGTCCCAACATACAGAATCATATGCCTTCTCAAAATCAACCTTAAAAATCAAACAAGACTTACGTCTTGCCGTCACATCATCAATAAGTTCATTTGCCACCACCACCTCATCCAACATATTCCTCCCACCAATAAATGCAGACTGATTTTCACAAATTAATTCACTGTTTACACTCTTCACTGTGTGGCTAAAACTTAGCAATAATCTTATACAGACACCCTGTAACATCCCATTTTCTACTCAAATAGAAAATAGATATTAATATATTTATAATGAGAAATATTTACTATTAATTAGTTTATTATTATTATTTTTTTATTAAATTTTGGTATTTATATTTAATTATTTGTTTTTTAAAATACATTAAAATAATAATAATAACATAAAAATATTTATGTATTTTGAATGAGAATTTTAAAATGACTTAATTAGTATTCATTGATTAATAAAATTATATTAAGAATTTTAAATATATTTATTATTCACAACTTTGATTTTATGTTTTTATATTTATGTTTTTACATATTTATGATTTAACTCTTATTAGAATTTTAAAATAAAATTTTGAAGGAATTAGACTATGGTTCTTTAGAACTTTTTGATCTACGTATTATTTATGATTTTATAGAATTTTTTGGAATTTTGGAAATATTTTAATAAAATAATATATTTAAAATAATTTTAAATTCATATAAAGTGACTTAAAATTAAAAATATTTATAAGAAAGTGAATTTAAATTATAACAAAATTTTCTAAGATCCATTTCAAGTAGACTTATCTAAAAATTATCAGTTTGAGTAAAATCTTAATTTTTACCAAATCGTAAAAAAATTGAAAACGTATCAATAAATTTTTATTAACATAAAATTTTAGATTTTAAAATTTAAACTTCATATTACTTATCATAAAATTAGTGAGAACTGATATAATATCGCTAAATTTTAAAAAGGACTAATTTTGAATATTTAAAATATACCGAGTGAAAGGTTACTATTTGGCTTAATAATTTAGCCGACATTTACTATGCAAAACACTGGGCATGAATGAAATTTTCAAAAGGTACACAGTAATCAGGATTTAAATTTTAAAAATGCACAGTACTTTTATATTAAAATAATAGAATGCATAGTAATTTTCCTTCCTATAAATACCGAAGGAATTCTTCTTTAGAATTTATAATTTCAGATTAAGTTTTCTTAATATAGTAGTGCTAGTGAGATAGTGGTAGAAGTAGGAGAGAGAAATAAAATTTTTGGAAGAAGGTTCTGCTAAAATTCTAAGGTAAGAATACATATCTTTTATATTTTTTAGGGTTATTTTCATATCGTTTTTAGAAATCTATTATTATACTAGAAATAATATTATTTTAAGTTACTATTCTGAATAGTAAAATACTATTTAAATAGTAAATTACTATTTACTGTTACTATTTACCTATACTATTCACGATTTATTTTTTACCGTTACTATTCATGTTTTACTATTTACTGTTACTATTCACATTTACTATTTACTGTTACTATTCACGATTTACTATTCACTATTCACTATTTAAAATTTACCATTTCTGTTTTAAGTAGAAATCTTAATTTTCATCTTATAACTATATTAAAGTGAAATTGGTATATTTTAGAACTCAGAGACGAGGTGCGCACAGACTTTCCATAACGAACCAAGATACAAGAGGTAAGGGGGAGTAAGATAAGAATATAATATGAAAATACATAAGAATGATGGGAGGAGTCCCCTACTCCTTTAAAATTTAATAATATTATTATTTTAAAATAATAACTATTTAACTTAAAAATTTATAATAAATTTTAAATTGAGTATCTTGTGTAACTTGATCTGAATACCTATGCAAATACCTGGATAACCTATGCGAACTGGACTGAACCTATATAAGGACTTGGACTATTATGACTTGTATGGACTAAACTATACTTATGCGAGGATTAGACTATATGGACCTACATAGACCTATGCGAGGAATGGACTATAAAGACTTAAAATTAATCCTATTAATCTAAATAACTATTAAAATTTGAATTATATTTATGATTGATATTTAGTTGATTTTATTTGATTATAATTAATAATATTTGATTTTGATTAACGATATTGTGATTTATAATACTAGACTGTGATTAATAATATTTGTGATTTGATGATATTTGATTGTGATTGATGATATTACAATACTTGATGACCTTGTGATATGGAGTTTGAGCATATAGCAAGGATGACGGAAAGTTAAAACTCAATAAGAATTTTCTTACCTGACTCTTTAAATTTTTATTCTAAGAGAAAGTATTTTATCATTATTTTAGTCTTTTATTTCTTCTTAGAAATAATTTTTATTAACTTTATTTTAATCTCTAGAATAAAATCTAGTATTAGAAAGAAGCTATTTTATGAAAATCAGAAGTTGAGATAATTAATTATTGAATTAAAGAAAATTTTTATAGTTTTAAGTATTCTTAGTTAATGATTTAAAAATATATATTTTTTTTCTTTTAGAAATCAGAAATTTAAATTAGTTTTTCCTAATGAAATAACTAAAGGATATTTTGTTATAGTCGAGATTTCTAAATTCAATCTAGTTAAGATTCAAATTTGGAAAGATTATGTAAATATGTGAAGTTTTTTTTAAGAGAAGGTTTTGAGATATTTAAGGCTTAGAAACTTAATTTTGGTGAGATTTGAATTCGAAGACTGTACTAAATTTATTTTGTATAATAGAAGTTCAAAGAAGAACTTATGGGAATGTACAGTTTATTGAGATGATTTGTGAACCTTTATGGTATTTAATAATTGAGTTTCTAAAAGTCTTAACTAACTAAATATGCGAGTAGTTCATGCATCATGAATCATTAAAGAGAAATGAGATGTATGTTGCCTGAGGACGGATTATAGAAACCGAAGATACATTAGAGGAGGTTCAAATGCGAACCTTGGGATGAGAGGGTGTGGAAGGGTGCTTCAGCGGACCTGGGGTCGCTCCCTAGTGTTGGGTACTTCCATAATAAAAACCTTCTGAGTCTGACTAGTCTTTAAGTGTTTCCACGCCAGTTGAGCTGTTCATATGCTACAAAGGCATATATATTATTATCCGGAATTATGAAACAATATAAACTCCTGGTTGGCCCAGTGCAAATTAAAACTTTAAGGGTCCACATGCATAAACTGAATGAGGTAGTATTAAAAGAATTACATGTCATACATGTGATTATGATATTCTGTATGGATGGTTGTGAATGAAAGTATGATTACTATGTGTGTGAGAACCCTATATTTATAATTAATTGTATACAAGATTTTGAATGATATTAATTTATCAGTTTGTAAAAACCCTTATGCTTATGTCTTATCTGTAAAGTATTATATTCTGTTTCTCACTCTTTCTTGTTTGAATTTGTGTCCAAAATATATGTTATGTGATATATAGCTAGCAGTTCAAGATGGAAGGATATGTAATTACAAGAGGGTAAAGTGGTCTCATCCTCAATCAGATAGATGAAGAGATATGACAAGAGTAGGATTCCAAAATTCGATGGTTCAAGAACTAGGAAATGATTGGTCACATTTGTAGTAGAGGTATAGTTTAGTTTTACCTTGCCTTATTACAATATCAAGTTAGATAATTGTAACAAGGTAAAGGTTAAACTTTGATAAACTTTTCACTTATGATTTATCCACTTATGATTTTTATAAATTATTTTATCATTATAGACAAATATTGAAAGACAATGTTTTTTTTTTACTTTCAATATTCAAAGGAAATCAGACGTATATAACTCCTTGTATATGCGAGATAAAGAGTGATAAATATGTATATCTTTCTAAAAGCAACTCCATCCAACACCGGTCTTTCCCAGCTATCCTCCTGAAATTTCTACTAAAAAAAATCCTTCACCCCTTCCTTCACCAAACTAGGTTTTTCCACAAAACCATTCACCCACAATCCGTGAATGACACTACCTCTTCTTGTCTTGTTGATTGACGCATGAAAAAATTTAGTATTAAAATCGCCTTCCAGCAACAATTGTAATCTAGACTTTTGATGCAAAATTGAGTCCTCCACACTAGAAACCCTCCATAACTCTGCCACCAAATTTTTACAAAGCAACACCTCCTCCTTACTTAACCCACCTTGCTCCTCAACTAAATCAAAAGTTTTTATTTTATCCTCTAACTCCTTCACCTTCAGATAGCCATCCCAAAAGTTTTCTTATTCCACACCTTTAATACTTTCTTGTGCCCTTTTAATTTATCTTTAAGGACCACAACCCCTCACCCCTCACTGTGTAATGTTTTCTATGTTTCCTCCACAACCAACGAAAAACTAGGCTCACTCAACCAACAATCAAGAACTCTAAACGGTTTAGGTCCCCAATCCTCCTCCATCACTTTTAATACCAAAGGGTAATGGTCAGACAATGTTCTATTTAATGCCAACTGAACACAATTCAAAAATGAAGCTAACCACTCCCGAGAACAAAGAAACATATCCAACATGCTTCTTGCACTACCATTTGGCCTATACCATGTGAACCGCCTCCCATATAATGGAAGATCCACCACCCCTAGCTATATCCAAAATAAAATCATTAAACATATTTATCGTAGAGCCACCTACACCTTCCTCCATGCCAATCCCATATCTCTCCTCCCCGTGTCTGACAGCATTGAAATCACCAAACACGTACCACACAGAATACTCCGCATGAGCTAATTTTAAATGAAGTAACTCATCCCACAATGAATATACATTTATAATACCACAAATAGACTGCTTACCTTTCCAACACCCCGAAAAAGCCAGACCCCACAAACACTTGACTTTTCTGAAACATTTCCTTATCCCCCACACACAACAAACCCCCAGCAACTCCAAAGGCCGGCATAGCTACCCAATTAAATTCTAAACTATTCCACACAGATCCACCAACATATTATCCACATACTGCAGTTTGGTTTCCTGGATCCCAATAAAAGACACCTTCTCCCTACTCACCAACTCCTTAACCATTTTCTTTTTTTAACCTCCCACCTAATCCCCTCATATTGTAACTAACAATCTTCATTAACAATAGACAACAACCCACTATAAGTATCCCCAACCTGACTTTTATTCATCTCACATTGATCCCTTACCTCTATTTCCTCCAAACGTCGAATCACTTCTGCTTCATTCCTTTCAAACGTGACACCAAGACTTTTCCCAATCTCCCAAAGTTGATATGCTTCCTCATGAATTTTTTTCACCCTGAGGACCCCCACAATCCACACCACTTTTAATCTCTTGGTCTTTTCCTTGGTCATGCTTCAGTCTTACCAAATTCCCTCCAGACACACCCCTATTCAAGCACGGAGTATCAAGCTCACCCCAAAATCCTGTCACTCACACACCTGGACCTGCTTATTTTTTCTTTTTTATTATTTTAGATTTTTGTTTCCACATACTCCTCCCAATATACCATTTAGTACCATTACTAGAGACTCCAAAGGAACCTGACATTGTAGGCTCAGACTGAGCCTTATATAGCTCCCCGTCATGTGCCTTCATATTATTAAATATGTTTCATTATTATAGAATGAAACATATTTCTCATTCTATTATATTCATTCTTAACTGTAACATCCTAGGTCAATTTCCCCTTTTATCTGTATACGGCAAATTATTTTCACAATATCTTTCTCGCGTTGAATAAGATTTGTGTCATAGTATAAATTAGTATTTACTTCTTTTAACTCTTAACCCACTCGGTCTTGATAAATAATAGTATTCACTTAATTTCAATCAAAGTCATAATAAGAGTACACGCAGGATAATATCCGCTCGGTAAGATGGAGTTGGAACGGCGGGGGAAGAAGAGAGAACAAATAAGAAGAAGAGGACAGGGGTCACTCGCCTGAGCGAGACCCCAACATTCCTAGGCGAAACCCGAGAGTCGCTTAGGCGAGTAACGACTCGCTTGAGCGAATGCCACTTAGAAATCTTAAGCGAACCAGACGCCCAGGCGAATTCACATGGGTATTCATTCGGTAAAATGGTTTACTCGGCAACAGGGTTTCACTCGGAAAAACATTCCACTTTTACTCACTCGGGCATTCCACACTTGACTCATTACTACCCCACACTCAGGAAGCTTAACTCGGTCACAACTCCCTCAGAAGAGGCTCAGATTTCCCCTTCGGACACATTCAACTCCTCTTCACTCGGAATCATGATACGCCTTCCTCACTCGGAATCTTCACCCACTTTCTTCACTCGGAACTCTCTCCCATCAATCCCACTCGGGACCTTCTAACCTTCCACCCGGAAATGGGGTCTCTCGGTTATCCCCCACTCGGGAATGGATCCGCTAGCTAATGGGCTGACACAGTAAACAACGAAACATAAAGATTCATGTAATTTAAAATATAAATTCGCATCTGATTCGAATTAAGTTGGCACACAAATAATAATAATAAGCACTCAGAAACTTCTTATACACATATGCCCTACACAATCACTCAAAATCTCTCGGGCCTTGGCATCGATCTCCCCCTTGGCGCGACTCCATGGCTCCGGCTTCCTCCCTGTCACTGGTCACTAAATTAAAATAACAGCAAAGGTGAGTGTTTGGGATCATAATTAATGTAAAGCAGAATTTTAACAAATTAAATATGTATATATATATATCTCATTCAGAAATTGTAATAGTTCATTCGGCAAGCCCACGACAGCATTCGGCAGAGATAACAATTCATACCCATCAAATATATTAAATTTTTACTCGGAGATTTATCAAGTCACACTCGGAATTTATAGCACATTACACCCAATGAACACATCCACTTAACTTAGCACATATATCAAATTCATCCATGATCACCACTGACTCTCATGCAATCTGACTCCTAGTATCCGGATACTAAAGGATCGGCCTTCAGCTGGGGGTCCTACTTGACACCCCGTGAACCCTGCTTGGTACACCGAGTCCTGCTTGACTCTCCACCTCGACCATTGGGTCCTACTTGACCACCGGGTAGCTCAACTGGGCACAAAAACTACGGGAGCCGGAAATGAGGGGCTATAATATACCGTCGGCCGTCCCACACCACATAGTTATACATATAGTTCATATTTCTCATATCAAACTTGGCCATCAACATCACTTTCTCATCACTCGGGTGACCTGCTTGTCAAGCCCGGATTCACATTATAACACCGATTATCCCAACATTAAATATTTCAAACTCATTTCATAATCAACTCAGTCACACACCTGATCCTCAACGGATCGGTGTACATGGTCACACATACACAAACAGAGGCACACAACAACATGCAGTAACATTTTCTTACCCTGTTCGCACCGTTCAACGACTCGGATAGGAGGTAGATCCTACTCTAATTAATCATAACCCAAACACCCCCTTACCTCGATTCCACGCTTCGATGATCTGCTCTCGGTGTCGGTCCCTTCCTCTGGGCACGGGAGTCGCAGTCTCAGCTCCGTCACTCAGCCTTTCGTTGCTTAACCTACCACCTACGGGTCAGAATGTAAAACTCGTTAACCCAATGTTCTCAGCTCATAGGCCACACTTGAGCTCACACTCACTAAAGGAGTGGAGAACAGACTCGAATACAGCCATGCATGGCCCTTGGCTACCACAAAAATGAAAGGGAACAAGGAGCCACAATAAGACGGATCAGTGGACTTACCTTGAGGCCACGATCGCAGGAATGAGGTTCGATTGAAGCCTTAACACAAACGGAGTCCTCCCCCAGCGCATGCAACTTAGCGACAAGCGAGGAGAACGAAGAAGAAGGAACAGATCAAAAGAAGAAGTAGTTCGTAAATAATGAAGAGGGGAGAGAGAGAGTTTCCCTTTATATAGAACTCAGGGGCAAGACAGCCTTTTCCCCCATTTCATTTACATTCTCATTAAAAGTTTTTAATCAATTTCATCACATTGGGATCCTACGCTGATTTGCTTTCACAATGCTTAATTATTCGAAACTGTCTAATACTTCACAAGAGTATCGATCCGAGCTGGATACCGGACAACCGGTGTCCAAGCGTAGTGTCCACACATCGGTAATCCGAGCTAACGCTTGAGAGATCGGATACTCCATCCGTCCTTACATCTTTGTTATGCATATCCGATTGTCTCAGCCATTATAAGAGGTTGACCCAGACTATGATTCCGAGTCGGGTGTTTTTCACACACCGGTTAGTCCAAGACCACCCCAGGCACACCGGATAAGCGTCAGTCACAAGACAGCACGTCTTCGACCGTCCTCCTCTGCACAACCGATCTTCAACACCGTTTGACCATCACATTTGAGACCGGCCCGACACCGGATTCCCTGACCCCGGTTCAGGCAGATCAAATATTAAATAATTCTCTAAAACATTTGCTAATATTTTCCACTCTCCAAAATGTTTATTAAAATACCAGGAATGTTACATCCACCCCCCTAAAAGGGGATTTCGTCCCCGAAATCAGTGTTCCGATTGAAAAAGATGGGGGTACATCCGCCTCATATCTGATTCTAATTCCCAAGTGTAGTTTATCCAGTTCAAATTCTGCCATTTCACCTTCAGCAACGGCACCTCCTTGCTCCTTAACCGTTTTGTTTGATACTCCTCAATACCGATCGGTACAGCTTCCACCGTCAGATCTTCTTTCAATTCAATGGAGTCACTTGGTACAATCATTGTGTCACACGGAATGTAGGCTCGGAGCTGTGATACGTGAAACAGGTTGTGGATGTTAGTCAACGACTGGGGAAGATCCATTCGGTAAGCAACTTCACCAATCCGTTCCAATATTTGGTAGGGTCCAATGTATTTCGGATTAAGCTTTTGGCTCTTCAAAATTTGACCTACACCTTTAGTCGGTGAAATCCCCATGAACACCCAATCGCCTACTTGAAACTCAAGTGGCCTATACCGATTGTCGTATTAACTCTTTTGTCGGTCCTGGGTAATTTTTATCATCTCCCGGATTAAAGCAACTTGTTCGTTCATCTCTTGAATCAGCTCGGGCCCCAGATGAATGGCATCGCCATTCTCATTCCAACATAATGGAGTACGACATTTCCGACCATAAAGGGCTTCATATGGAGCCATCCCAATGCTGCTATGATAACTGTTATTATATGCAAACTCCACCAGAGGCAAGTATTTCTCCCATGATCCGCCCTGCTCTAACACACATGCTTTCAGCATATCCTCGAGAGTCTGTATTGTCCGTTCCGACTGGCCATGGGCTTGGGGATGGTACGTCGAGCTCAGCCTGAGCTCAGTACCCAGGTCTTGTTGCAAGCTCCCCCAAAATCTTGAAGTGAATCGGGGATCCCGATTAGAAATAATGCTTGAGGGTACACCGTGCAGTCGTACAATCTCAGCAACATACAACCTAGCCAATCGGTCCAGTGACCATTTTATATTCATTGCCAGGAAGTGGGCGCTCTTGGTTAGTCGGTCAATAATTACCCAAATCGCGTTGCACCCGGTTCGGGTGCGGGGTAGCCCGGATACGAAGTCCATGGTGATGCTTTCCCACTTCCAGATCGGAATTTTTGGGGGCTGAAGCAATCCTGGGGGTCGTTGATGTTCAACTTTGCACTTTTGGCATATCACACAGGACCTCACGTATTCAGTTATTGCCTTCTTCATGCCCGACCACCAGAATTCATTCTTCAAGTCATGATACATTTTCGTTACACCGGGATGAATACTCAGAGAGCTCCTATGTGCCTCAGCTAGCACGGCTTGCCTGAAATCTCCATGTGCAGGCACCACCACTCCGTCCCGGAATCTCCATATTCCATCATTACCCTGAGTTAACTCCATATTCTTGCCTCGGGCCTGAGTGTCGATCAGCTTCAGCAGCTCCTCATCATCTTTCTGAGCAGCAACAATAGACACCAGAAATTCGTTGCAGATCTTCAACATCCCAACCGTCATTCGGTTTGGAGCGTCCATTGGAGCGTCCCTAAAGCTCTCCAGCAATTCCTGCTCTCTGCCCATCAAATAAGCCGCGTGCAACACCTTCCTGCTCAGTGCATCGGCAACAATATTCGCTTTACCCGGGTGGTACCTCAAGTCGAAGTCATAATCTTTCAAGTACTCCACCCACATTCTCTGCCTCATATTTAGCTCCTTTTGGTCGAACAAATACTTCAAGCTTTTGTGGTCACTGAACACCACAAAGCGAGACCCATACAGATAATGACGCCAAATTTTTAATGCATATACTACTGTTGCCAATTCCAAATCATGGGTCGGATAATTCGATTCATGGGGCCTCAATTGCCTGGAAGCATAGGCAATCACCCGATCGGATTGCATCAGCACGCATCCCAAACCGAACTTGGACGCATCGCAATACACCACAACTTCCCGTGTTACATCGGGTAATGCAAGCACCGGGGCAGTCGTCAAACACCGTTTGAGAGTCTAAAAACTCAGCTCGTACTTCTCCGACCACACAAAAGGACTCTCTTTCCTTGTCAACTGAGTCAGAGGGAGTGCTATCCGAGAGAACCCTTCAATGAAAGGTCGATAGTATCCAGCTAACCTGAGGAAACTTCTGATTTCAGTTACCGACCTCGGCCTCTCCCAAGCCATAACCGCCTCAATTTTTATCGGATCAACCGAGACGCCCTCTTAGGAAATTACATGTCCTAAGAATTGCACACTACTCTCCCAGAAATCACACTTGGATAGTTTAGCATACAGCTTCTTCTCTCGGAGTATCTACAGAACGGTCTGAAGGTGTTGAACGTGCTCTTCAACCGACCTTGAATATACCAGGATGTCATCAATGAATACCACCACAAACTGGTCCAAGTAGGGTTGAAAGATCCGATTCATATAGTCCATGAAGATGGCGGGGGCATTCGTCACTCCAAAGGGCATTACAATGTACTCGAAGTGCCCATACCGAGTCCGAAACGCTGTCTTTGGAATATCTTCCGACTTCACCCGGATATGGTGGTATCCCGACCTCAAGTCGATCTTAGAAAACACGACAGCGCCCCTCAGTTGGTCCAGTAAGTCATCAATCTGAGGCAATAGATATTTATTTTTAATCGTCAGTTTATTCAACTGTCGGTAATCGATGCACATTTGCATGCTACCGTCCTTCTTCTTTACCAGTAACACCGGGGCACCCCACGGTGAAGCACTCGGTCGGATAAAGCCTTTTTCTAGCAGTTCATTTACTTGTTTCTTTACCTCGACCAATTCCACCGAGGACATTCTATATGGCATTCGGGACACAGGCTCTGCCCCGGGAATTAAGTCAATAGAGAAATCAATCTCCCGACTGGGAGGCAACTCCGGAATTTCTTCCGGAAAAACATCTGGAAATTTACAAACAATTGGAATATCACTCGGCTGAAGGTTGTACTGACCTTTCGAGGCAAATAAAATAACATACGTGGCTGAGACATCACTCACCACATCCTTCGTGTCGAGCTCCTGAGAGAAAACAATACTCTTCCGATAGCAGTCGACCATCACATGATTAGCAGCTAGCCAATCGAGACCTAGAATAACATCTAAGTTCCTCAACGGCATACAGATAAAGTTCACTCGAAAAGTACGGTCTTCAATTTGCATCGGCATATCTCTGCACACGGTGGTCGCACGAAAAGTGGAACCGATTGGAGTGGAAACAATAAGGGCGTTCTCCATTAAACCGATCGGCAAACCAAGCTGTCGCACACAACTCTTAGAAATAAATGAGTGGGTCGCGCCCGAATCATAAATTACATCAACAAGATAGCCACAGATGAGGCACTTACCCTGCACCAAGTTGTCATTCCTCGTGGCTTCCGAGGCATCAAACGCGAACACCCACCCGATTATGGCATTCTGGGCACCACTGGACTGGGCATCAGATCTTCCCGATTGTTGGCCTCCCCGACCAGCACCATGCCTGCCTCCCCTCTGAAAATTGGCACCCCGAGTTCCAGAAGGGTTGGTTCGGTTGCCCTGCCTGCCCGGCTGCTGCCTCTGGGGGCAATCGGGAATGAGGTGCCCTGGTTGTCCACACTGGAAGCACACAATTTGATTGACTTGACAGTATTTGGCAATGTGACCCTCCTGGCCACAATTGTAGCACGTACGAATATCAGACGGATTACCCAATCGGCCAGTAGAACCCCGACCGGAAGAGGATGAAGAAGTGGCAGAAGACTTACCGCCCTGAAAGAATTGACCCATCCTCTTGAAGCTGAACCCCTTTGCTTTCAGTGGCTTTTTGTCTCTCGGCTGAGACGTCCTTTGTAACTGCACCTCTTCGGCCAGTCTAGCTTTGTTCACCAAAGTTGGGTAATCCTGAATCTCTATTGGTACAATTACACTACGGAGCTCAATCCGTAGTCCAGCCTCGTATTTAGCACACTTGCTGCCCTCAGTCCCTTCCAGCGAAAAAGGGTGGTAAAAATCACACAGCTCGTCGAACTTGCCGGTGTACTCGGCCACAGACAGTCGGCCTTGCTCCAACTTCAGTAATACCATTTCCTTTCGGATTTTGTAGTAATCCGGGAAGTACTTAACAAGGAATCTCCTTCGGAAATTTGCCCATACTAGCGGCTCATTTGCCGCGTTCATCTGTACCTTCACCCGAGACCACCATACTCTAGCCTCGTCCTTTAATTGATAGGTAGCAAACAAAACCTTTTGCTCTTCCGAGCACTCGAAGTATTCAAAGACCTGTTCGATGTCCCTGATCCAAATGTATGCCCCGTCATAATCGTGTCCTCCTCTGTAGGCCGGGGGATTCCTTTTCAGGAATTTATCCAGAGTGGGACCAGACTCGGTCCTACTCATCAACTGGGTAAATTTGGAGAAGAAATCGTCTCCTCCACCGGAACTGGTTCCTTCGGCCATATTGTAATTCTACAATGAGCAAACACGTCACCATTAATAACCAATGTCGACCAGGGAGTCAGAAATTTACCTCACACACATAAAATGCCACGCCAATGGAGTGTCAAGGGAACGATGCCAAGCTGCACAAGTAAAACACAACACAATTGAATACAACCAGTCCTCACCAGACTCATACAATCACTGAATGACCCATGCACCCGGCTCTAGAAAGAACCGCTCTGATACCAACTGTAACATCCTAGGTCAATTTCCCCTTTTATCTGTATACGGCAAATTATTTTCACAATATCTTTCTCGCATTGAATAAGATTTGTGTCATAGTATAAATTAGTATTTACTTCTTTTAACTCTTAACCCACTCGGTCTTGATAAATAATAGTATTCACTTAATTGCAATCAAAGTCATAATAAGAGTACACGCAGGATAATATCCGCTCGGTAAGATGGAGTTGGAATGGCAGGGGAAGAAGAGAGAACAAATAAGAAGAGGACAAGGGTCACTCGCCTGAGCGAGACCCTAACATTCCTAGGCGAAACCCGAGAGTCGCTTAGGCGAGTAACGACTCGCTTGAGCGAATGCCACTTAGAAATCTTAAGCGAACCAGACGCCCAGGCGAATTCACATGGGTATTCATTCGGTAAAATGGTTTACTCGGCAACAGGGTTTCACTCGGAAAAACATTCCACTTTTACTCACTCAGGCATTCCACACTTGACTCATTACTACCCCTCACTCAGGAAGCTTAACTCGGTCACAACTCCCTCGGAAGAGGCTCAGATTTCCCCTTCAGACACATTCAACTCCTCTTCACTCGGAATCATGACACGCCTTCCTCACTCGGAATCTTCACCCACTTTCTTCACTCGGAACTCTCTCCCATCAATCCCACTCGGGACCTTCTAACCTTCCACCCGGAAAGGGGGTCTCTCGGTTATCCCCCACTCGGGAATGGATACGCTAGCTAATGGGCTGACACAGTAAACAAGGAAACATAAAGATTCATGTAATTTAAAATATAAATTCGCATCTGATTCGAATTAAGTTGGCACACAAATAATAATAAGCACTCAGAAACTTCTTATACACATATGCCTTACACAATCACTTAAAATCTCTCGGGCCTTGGCATCGATCTCCCCCTTGGCGCGACTCCATGGCTCCGGCTTCCTCCCTGTCACTGGTCACTAAATTAAAATAACAGCAAGGGTGAGTGTTTGGGATCATAATTAATGTAAAGCGAAATTTTAACAAATTAGATATGTATATATATATATAAATATATATCTCATTCGAAAATCGTAATAGTTTACTCGGCAAGCCCACGACAGCATTCGGCAGAGATAACAATTCATACCCATCAAATATATTAAATTTTTACTCGGAGATTTATCAAGTCACACTCGGAATTTATAGCACATTACACCCAATGAACACATCCACTTAACTTAGCACATATATCAAATTCATCCATGATCACCACTGACTCTCATGCAATCTGACTCCTAGTATCCGGATACTAAAGGATCGGCCTTCAGCTGGGGGTCCTACTTGACATCCCGTGAACCCTGCTTGGTTCACCGAGTCCTGCTTGACTCTCCACCTCGACCATTGGGTCCTACTTGACCACTGGGTAGCTCAATTGGGCACAAAAACTACGGGAGCCGGAAATGAGGGGCTATAATATACCGTCGGCCGTCCACACCACATAGTTATACATACAGTTCATATTTCTCATATCAAACTTGGCCATCAACATCACTTTCTCATCACTCGGGTGACCTGCTTGTCAAGCCCGGATTCACATTATAACACCGATTATCCCAACATTAAATATTTCAAACTCATTTCATAATCAACTCAGTCACACACCCGATCCTCAACGGATCGGTGTACATGGTCACACATACACAAATAAAGGCACACAACAACATGTAGTAACATTTTCTTACCCTGTTCGCACCGTTCAACGGCTCGGATAGGAGGTAGATCGTACTCTAATTAATCATAACCCAAACACCCCCTTACCTCGATTCCACGCTTCGATGATCTGCTCTTGGTGTCGGTCCCTTCCTCTGGGCACGGGAGTCGCAGTCTCAGCTCCGTCACTCAGCCTTTCGTTGCTTAACCTACCACCTACGGGTCAGAATGTAAAACCCGTTAACCCAATGTTCTCAGCTCATAGGCCACACTTGAGCTCACACTCACTAAAGGAGTGGAGAACAGACTCGAATACAGCCATGCATGGCCCTTGGCTACCACAAAAACGAAAGGGAACAAGGAGCCACAATAAGACGGATCAGTGGACTCACCTTGAGGCCACGATCGCAGGAATGAGGTTCGATTGAAGCCTTAACACAAACGGAGTCCTCCCCCAGCGCATGCAACTTAGCGACAAGCGAGGAGAACGAAGAAGAAGGAACAGATCAAAAGAAGAAGAAGTTCGTAAATAATGAAAAGGGGAGAGAGAGAGTTTCCCTTTATATAGAACTTAGGGACAAGACAGCCTTTTCCCCCATTTCATTTACATTCTCATTAAAAGTTTTTAATCAATTTCATCACATTGGGATCCTACGCTGATTTGCTTTCACAATGCTTAATTATTCGAAACTGTCTAATACTTCACAAGAGTATCGATCCGAGCTGGATACCGGACAACCGGTGTCCAGGCGTAGTGTCCACACATCGGTAATCCGAGCTAACGCTTGAGAGGTCGGATACTTCATCCGTCCTTACATCTTTGTTATGCATATCCGATTGTCTCAGCCATTATAAGAGGTTGACCCGGACTATGATTTCGAGTCGGGCGTTTTTCACACACCGGTTAGTCCAAGACCACCCCAGGCACACCGGACAAGCGTTAGTCACAAGACAGCACGTCTTCGACCGTCCTCCTCTGCACAACCGATCTTCAACACCGTTTGACCCTCACATTTGAGACCGGCCCGACACCGGATTCCCTGACCCCGGTTCAGGCAGATCAAATATTAAATAATTCTCTAAAATATTTGCTAATATTTTCCACTCTCTAAAATGTTTATTAAAATACCAGGAATGTTACATTATCTCACCATCTTAATCCTAAAAAAGAATAAAAAGATTAATTTTTAAATAGTTATAAACCCTTAACTTTTAAAAAGTTATAAATTTATTCATTCATAAATTAGTTGTCATTTTTATTAATATATTTTTTAAAAATTATCTCTCATATATTTATATTATTATATATCTTTTAAATTCATTTAATATAGTTTAAACTCAATTTATCAAACAAATATATTTTAATAATATTTTTAAGAAACTATAAACGGTTATATAAAAACCTATTAATTATAAACTATAAACCATAAATATAAATTATAAATTCGTTTTACCAATAAAAGTAAAAGTAGTTTTTAAAGGCAATGCGTGCTCGTATATATTTATTAGTTTATATACCATAATAATTAAATTAAGTACCTATATATATATATATATATATATATATATATATATATATATTAATTAGTTTATTTAAAAGTTGAAACTCGCTGGGCAATGTTTAAGAGTAGAATTATTATCATGTACAGAGCTAATTGGTTTGTCTCTTTATCCCAGAGAGATGCAAATTTAATACCACGTAATATTTTCTCATACATAACATCAACAATAAAAATGTAACCTATATATAACTAGCTAGGAGAATCTTTTATGATCAATTTTAATTTATCAATCTTTGAAATCTTACATGGAATAAAATAAAAGTAACTAAATGATATATTATCTCTGTTGGTAAATATAAAAAAAATTTAAGAGGTTTTTTTTTCACTTAATATAATATTTTTTAAAAAATTTTAATGTTATTAATTATTTGTTGTCTAAAATACTCTTATTAAATGAGTAATTCTTATTAGAGTTTAAAAAGACAATAAAGAAATTACATTATTTAAAATATTTATCTCTTGTATTATAGTTGGTTGATAGAAAAATTAATTTTCTTCCTTATTAACTTTTTCTTTTTCATATGGAATACAAGTCATTGACTTTAATGGAGAGAACTAGTGGAGAGAGAATGGTATTCCCAATGATCTTAAGAGTTATTTTAGAAAATTACCTCTAATTAAAAAATAATAATTTTAATTAAATTAAATAACTTTTTTTAATACTCATAATTTTTTTAAAACTATTATAGAATGAAAATGTTTGCTTAGATAAAATGTTTGAATTGATATAATATAAGAGTTGGGTTTAACTTAAGTCTCAAATGAAAGACTTTTTTAGAGGTTTTGTTGAGTAGAATACGGAGCCTCTTTTACACATTTCAGGTAGTTTGTATATGGCTAAGGTACCCCTTGTACCTTTTTAATGTTATCTTCTTTTGTTGACTAAAAAAAATACCACCTTCATCCTTAAATATAAGACTCTTTTACCTAATTCACATATTTTAAGAATAACTAGTTAATCTAGTTAAAATCATTAAATTTGTTGAAATCTATAATGATTTTTTAAAATTACTCTTAAAGTGATTATCACACATGATTAAATTTTTTCCATTTATTCTTTCTATTTACTATCCAATTATCATTAGAGAAATAAAAAATCTAATTAATATATATTATTTATTATCATATTAATTCTAATAAAAGTTATATATTAATAGAGATATTTTGTTTAAAAATAATAACGTTTAAATTTGAAAGATAATGTTATATTAAGAGAGACAAAGATAGTATAAGTATAGAATAGTATAAATGTAAGTGTTGGAAACCTATCTTTAATTTATTGAGGAAAAGAGAAGGCGCTGGTTTCTCCTTGAGGAACAAAATCTCATGCTCAAATTTCGCTTGTACATCATATAAAAAAGTCAATGATAATGACAAAGACAAAGATTGACCTCATTGTGACCCACTGAAACTAATAGTATATAATCACTAGATGTAGTTATTCAAAACATGAAATCAATTAAACCAATTAGAGTTTATTAAACTGGTTGTTTTTGTAATGGACTCATCCACACCAATTCAAATTAGTGGGTTAAGGCTGGTGGACATTGCCATTAGATAAGTTTTTGGGATGAGATATAATGAAATGTAACGAGGAAGTAAGACAAAGACAAATAAAGAATAAAAAAATAAATAGCAAACTGTGTTGGAACTTTTAATTCCAATATTTAAATTAATATATTATTATATTAATATTTAGTATATAAATATTATTAATTTATTATATTTGTATTTTGTTATTAATTATAATATATAATAACATGAATAGAATTACCTATTTAAATGATATCGTAATTGGGTTTGTTTGATAGGATAGATTAGTGTTGAGTGCCCATTGAGAGGTTTGCCTATATATACATTATTCCGTTAGACGAATATTACAGAGTGAAAACTATAGCTAATTAGATTGAGAGTAGTAAACGCTCAATTGATTCAAAAAGAGGGTATGTATCATTTCACATCGTATATGTATTTTGTTGAGTTTTTTATTGAATGATTCGCGGAATAATTGTGTTATTATAATATGTGTATAATAATTATGTTATTATAATATATGTGTATTTATAATATGTTTTGAATTTAATATAAATTCTGCAAACTCGTCTATAGTTGGATGTCCAAAGAAAGAATGATTTGGAGAGCTTGTGTATTTTTAAAAGGAACCCATGAAACTAATAATAAGATGAGTTTTTGTATAGTTACGTTGCAAGCATTACACAAACAAACGAAGAAATATGTAAGCAAAAATAAAAATTGGCTTGAAACCATGGCATCATCTTCCACTCAGGCCACTAGAAATCCAATTGCGTGTGGTTGTCAGTTATTTCCGTTTTTCTTCATTGGTCACCAGTCACCACTTCAGGTTTACCTTCTCTCTCTTATGTTCCTTAATTTCATGCCTATGCTATTTATTTGATTCTTAAACATAAACCTTTTTTCAAAAAAATAAAATAAAATTCCTTCTTCTATTAATTTCTTGGTGTAAGCCCGACACCATCACCACCTTTGCAAAAGTTGTTCCATTATCGGTGAGCTTGGTGCGTGTATTAGAATCTGTCTCTGATTTAGATTGTCGTAAAGTTTTTGTTAATGTTGTTGCTCACATGTGCCCCTTCATGTTTCATTTCTTAATCCTTGCTTCTTCTCTTAAATATATTTGTTACTGCTTCTTTCTTTGTCTCTTCCTCCAAAATATATTTATTGCCTTTCTAAGTTTCTCATTTTACTTTTGCACACCTTATTATTATAATAATATACATGCACATTTATCTTTAATGTTCCTTAATTACAGGGTTTACTTCCAAGCTCATTGCTTCTTCAAATGTCACATAATCATTGTGGTAGAAGGAGCAACGTAGAAGGTTTCAGGTTGAGGTTTTTCCTTCAACCCCAGGTCAAATTCATCTTCAGTTTATTTCTTTGGTTTTCTAATTTCTTTCACATAATAATGATTCAAGGAATACTTGAAGCTAACAATAATTGCTTTCATTTGTCTTTTTTCTAAATTCTGGTATCTGGGGTATGGAGTTGCTTCTTTACAAACTCTTTTTCTTTAAAGCAATGATAATGCAATAAAAATAATGTAAGTGCAATGTTTTTAACCCAGATATTTATTTTTTTTTTGTTAGCAGAACAGAAGTACAACAAAATTTTGAAAGAAAGGAGATATAAGAAATAAATTTTTAAAAAATGTGTTCTATAATGATTCGGATGATCCTCCCCATTGAGTTGCTCTGGAATGAAAGATGCTAGGATTTTGGTATAAGGGGAAAAAGAAGGTTTTTTTGATATAGCGATTAACATCAAAAGAGAGGAATTTTATTGGTAGGTGAATCCAAAATGATGACACCAGCGGTGCAGCTAGTAAGCGCCACTAGGAAAAAAATGACTAAACAATTGACTGGGAAAAGGGATGATACCCATTTGCATTCTGCAGCAAGATCAGGGAATCTGGCTGTTGTGAAGGAGACCCTTACAAAAACTGATGAGGTTGAACTGCATGAATTATTAGCCAAACAGAATCAAGATGGAGAAACGGCTCTTTATATTGCGGCTGAATATGGTTACATTGATGTTGTGAGGGAGATGATCCAATATTATGATCTTGCTGATGCTGGAATTAAAGCTAGAAATGGTCTTGATGCATTGCACATTGCTGCCAAACAAGGGGATTTAGGTGTGCCTTCAATGCAGTAAATTTTGCATCTGCTTGTTTTGTTTGTACTTTGTGACTTTTGCAATGTGATTTTCTGAGGGAATCTTCGTTGTGTTTGCCTTGTTGTAGATGTACTGAAGATCCTTATGGAGGCTCATCCTGAATTGTCAATGACTGTGGATCCATCGAACACCACAGCTTTGCACACTGCTGCAACACAAGGGCATATTGAGATTGTGAAATTCCTGTTGGAGGCAGGAAGTAGCTTGGCAACCATTGCTAGAAGTAATGGGAAAACTGCTCTGCATTCTGCTGCAAGGAATGGACATTTGGAAGTTGTGAGAGCACTTCTTGAGAAGGAACCTGGGGTTGTGACCCGGACGGATAAGAAAGGCCAGACCGCACTTCACATGGCGGTGAAGGGACAGAATCTTGAGGTGGTGGAGGAGTTGATAAAAGCAGATCCTTTATCAATAAACATGGTAGATAACAAGGGAAACACAGCATTGCATATATCAACAAGGAAAGGCAGGGCTCAGGTAAACTAAGCCATGCTTCTCTTAATTTATTCATGAGTTTCATGTATAAATGTTGTGATGACAAAGTGGCTTGTGATTTATATCACTATCCATATTCTGGAGGAATGTTATCTCTTTTATGATTTTCCTCTCCATCAATGGAAACTCTCTTATCCTCAGTTTTGATAGTAATCTCTTGTAACTGGTCTACCTATTGAGCTCCTTCTTGAACAAGCATGTTGAGTTACTCATGTTGTACTTGTTTGTTTGTGACATCAATGGAGATGTGATAAGAATCTAGTATGTTTGGCTCATATTTTGAATGAAATATGACGTACTATTTCTATTTTGACCTGATAAGTAATTGGTCTCTAATTTATGTATGTTCACCATAGAACAAACCAAGAGCCAATTTTGTATATTATTTGAGATTAGGGGAAAGGCCAAGAGGCTAAGATATATTAATTTGTTTGAGCAGATTGTGAAGTTGCTTCTAGGACAGAAGGAAACTGACACGAGTGCAGTCAATAGATGTGGTGAAACTGCATTAGACACTGCTGAGAAAACCGCGAACAATGATGTGAAAGCCATTCTGCTGGAGCATGGTGTTGAAAGCGCCAAGATCATAAAGCCTCAAGGCACAACAACCGGCACTGGCACAGCTCGTGAGCTGAAACAAACAGTGAGCGACATAAAACACGAGGTTCATCACCAGTTAGAACACACTCGCCAAACCCGAAAACGTGTTCAAGGAATCGCCAAACGAATCAACAAGATGCATGCAGAGGGACTCAACAATGCAATAAACTCCACAACTGTGGTGGCAGTCCTAATAGCTACCGTGGCATTTGCTGCTATTTTCACAGTCCCAGGCCAATTTGTTGATGACCCAAGTGACATTCCTCCAGGGATGTCCCTTGGTGAAGCAAATATAGCCCCAAAAGCACCATTCATAATTTTCTTTATCTTTGATGCCATTGCACTCTTCATTTCCTTAGCAGTGGTGGTGGTGCAAACCTCTGTTGTGGTTATAGAAAGCAAAGCAAAGAAGCAAATGATGGCAATCATTAACAAGCTAATGTGGTTGGCTTGTGTTCTTATTTCTGTGGCATTCTTGGCATTGTCATTTGTAGTTGTGGGAAAGGAAGAGATGTGGCTTGCAATTGGAGTGACAGTTATAGGGACAACCATAATGGCAACAACCTTGGGAACTATGTGTTATTGGGTCATTAAGCATCGTATTGAGGCCTCAAATTTAAAGAGCACTCGGAGATCTTCAATGGGAAGCAGATCAAAGTCCTTTTCAGTGTCGGCTTTTTCAGATTCTGAGCTTCTAAACAATGAGTATAAGAAAATGTATGCGATTTAGAACTTAGCTTAGCCTCTTTCCTACCTCACTCTTGTTTCTTTATTTTCTTCTTCTTCAATTTAAAGCATCACATCATGGAACTACATCCAACAAAAGTGAAACTTGCACATGTATATATGAAAAAAATGGCTAATGCTAGTTAATCATTATAGTAATATTAACTGAAAATGGTCTTATTATATGTAAAAGGATTAATTTTTTTAAAAGTAATCGTATAATTTCATAAAATTAGATACCAAATTAGGTTTTAAAAATTTTATAACTACAATGTATGATTTGTGTAATTTTAAGGACTAACGATGAAGTTTACTCATTTTATTCGCTGTGACATGTTGAATGGCATGTTTATATAAATCATTTTTGCTGAAAAAATTGTATGGGATGGAGTTAGGTAATCTCGTAACGAATATGACATTCCAACGTAATTCATCACTAGAATATTTCAAGGTTTAGGAATTCTCACAAATATACTGTTATTATTACGAAAATCTTTTTGTTTTTGGACAATGAAAATCTTTTTTTTGGTAAACAGTGTAATAGCATTGATCAATGTGGGCCAAGGCCCATAGAAACAAATAGAAAGCAATACACCTATTTAGATACTGTGTTTATGTTAGAACCACTTCATACCCAAGACAGCCAATACTGGATGCAGAGCCCAATTAGCAGAACTAATGATTGAAGCCGTGCACGTTCTGGCCTACATATTTTTTTGTTACTTTTTCTCTGTTTGTTTATCAATATGTCAGCTGGGCTTTGGGTTCCTTTCTGATGTGAAAATTTTTCTTAGTTTTTTCTCCTTATATCATCTTTTTATTTTTTTTATTGTAAAAGATAATTACACTCTCAATTAAAAATAATGAAATGGTGTAAGGTTAACAAAAATCAAAATGTACTATCGAAAGTTAGAATTGAGTCATTTCTAAAAAATTATACTCTAGGTTTCTCTTAAAATTATAATTCAATCATCTTTAAAATTATAACTTGGGCCTTTAAAAATTTTAAATCCAGCTAAATAGGTTAGACAAACTTGTTATCATCATGTTTACTTTTAGTTGTTGATGTGGTAATTTTTTACACAATAATTTGCTTTGAATGTTTCTAATCTTTAAAACTTGTAATCTCTTTACTATAGATTGTTTCATGGATTTTTAATCATCAACCATAAAATTAAAATTTTTCTTAAAAAAAAAATTAAAATATTTCAATATAATCAGCAAGGGTGGTTAAGGACTCTGTGAGAATAGAAACATTGTAAAGAAATTAATAATGAGCGGTAGAAACATGGTACTTATACTTCCTAATTTCTAAAATTTTTATATATGTCCGAATTATAAAATTTAAAGAGTTTGGATTATAATTTTTAAAGATGACCGTATTATAATTTTTAAAAATGATCGGATTATAATTTTTAGTAATATATTTTGATATTGTTTTAATATTACGTAGTTATTTTTAATTGATGGTGTAATTGTTTTTTACAAGGGAAAAATAAAAAGGGGGAGGTGGGAATTAAATTGTGCAGATAAATTCTCGTGTATTGCTGCTTCAGTATATTGAGCCTTGGTCCTTGTTTTTCTCTAATTGGAAATCAGTTGACAAAAAGAGACATGTTTTGGCCTGCTCCAAATAAAGTTGGCCCTTGTAAATTAAATTATTTTTATAATAAAACTACATTATTAAATCAATTAAAAATTACAACACAACTATGATTTTCAAAATCATTATCACTTTAGTCGATTAGTTTTATAGTAATTAATAATTTCTTTATCATTTGAAATAACAAGAAATAAAAAAAAGGAGGAGGAGGAAGAAGCATAAAAACCAAGATTCGGTTTTATATCTATATATATGTAAAGCATGAACTATACTTTAAAATATGTTTGTAATTAAACTCTTATAATAATATAGTAACGAAAAATGATAAAATATTAGTCACTGTATACAGTCTATTCAGGTGCATTGGGCAGATACCCATATTTGTTAGTGCCAGGTTATATCCAGATTTCAGCCTGTTATATGGTTGTGTGGAAAATAGGATACAGCTTAGATTTTTTAAGTAAATTAATGCAAGTTTCAATAAAATGCATAATAAATAAATACGAATATTTCATTCAAATAATACATATTTAATTTTTTTAAAATTGTAACAAGTCTCGAGAGAAATTATTAATAGCTTTTTGGAAATGCATTAAAAGAAGATAAATGAGAAGGTTGATAAAATTCATTATTATGAATTTCTGCTAGAACTATAAGGATTATTCTTAACAAGGAAAATTCACCTAAAGCGTAAAAAAGGAAAAAAAAAATCTTTTCTCCTTTTTATTTCCCCGTAACTTAATGCAACGGCTAATTACTTATGCAAAATCTTTACGAATATGTTTACTATCAGGAAATGATTTTGACTTTGATTTAATTTGTATCTTTTTTTAATATATAAAAGCAATGTAACACTCACATTTAGCACTAATCATCAGAACAAGTACCAAAATGATTCGCTTAGTTATATACAAATCAGCAAATGGGAAAGCACGTATATGCAATGCAATGCAAGTTTCACATGTCAGGGGTCGTTTTCTGCGTCCACGCGTTATTGTAACATGATCCGTTGTTTGGTTTTGCTGACAAATGTCTATTTTGGCTACCATTCAAAATGAAGAACAAAGATAACATCGTAAGACCAAAGAACCAACTATTTATTTTGCTTCATATATTTAAAAATATACTTCTAATATTAAATATTTTAAATAATATCTCGTAAACTTAAATATATACAAAATATGGGGTATAATAAAGTTTATGTATTTAATACGCTATAAAATGGTCAATGTCTTTTATATCTTTTTTTTTTGGATAACAATGTCTTTTATATCTTGAAATAGGACTATTTAAAAAATTTTAATTTTATTACAGGCTCATGAGACCATTGATTCTGAATTCGGTATTTTCGCTTCTTTTATATATATTCTAACTAGGAGGTCAAAGGCCAAAACTAACAAATAAAGGGCATAGGGAAACTTTCCCTACAACATACTGCCATAACTCAATCAAATCTAAAATATTAAATATGATAATAAGTTTAGAGATAGAGATGACAAAATAAGTTAGATTTGGTTGGTTTATCAAGCCCACAAAAAAATAGGGTGGATAAAATTTTCAACCCGTTGTTTTGTCATGACCTGGCTCACCCGACCCGTCAATTTGGCAGGTCAAAATCTTGACATCTGTTACTACTTATACATATCTTTTAATAATATTTTCTTCGATTTTTTTTTAAAAGATTATTTTTAGATTTTTATCCTAATTTGACACATATTTAAAAAAAAAATTGGCAACAAGTCAGCCCGCCATCTTTTTCAAGAGGTACATAAATTTGACCTGTTTATTTAGGCGGGACAGACTCTAATTTTTGGCCAGTTTATTTACGTGAGGTGTGTCAACCTAACCTGTTTTTTGGAAGGCTTTAGCAAGATAGCTAAGCCCCGACAGGCTAACCCATTTTGTCATCCTTATTCAAAAAATAGGTCAGATTTGTCAAGAAATCCATCATAAATCTAAAACAGTGACAATGATGATGATGACAGTGATAGTAATGGTGATAGTGGAGAGTGGATGGTGATATCAAAGACAATAATGACAATAGTGATAATAAGGATTGTACCAATGATGTATATTAAAAGAAAATAATGAAAAAAATTTTAAAATAAAAGTTAAAAATTAATCTCTTTAGCTTTTGATTAAAAAATTATCGTTAAATTTTTAATAAGTTCATTTTCTAATAAGTATTTTTAAAAAAATTGTTTCGCTCGACTTCTTCTTAAAAGGAGAAGAAAAATGATAAATTAGGCCAAAGATTTTGCGGTAAATGGACCCTTAAAAATACTTAAGCTTTGTTTTCCTTTTACTAAGTCAATTTTAACATAAAAGTTTTTTGGAGGGGGATTTGATTTAGATGTCAACCAAAGGAGCTTTCTTTTACTTTTGTGTACAAATTGGGTATCCCTGGTACGTCATTTAATTATATTTCCGATGAAAGATGAGTTTTAAAATTAATTTATTAAAAGAATAATTTCTACACAATCTAAATAAACCTAATCTGAAAAAAAAAAGAGAATTAAGGCCTAAATTGACGGCATGAGAAAGGAAAGGGGCATTGATTTGAATATTTGAAGGGGTCCACATTACTCATACTCTTAGCAAATGCCATGTGGCAACCACTTGCAGGTCCACACGTAAACTCTATCATTCAAATTCATGTTTAATTTTGCAGGCAAGACTTTTTCATGCTATCTGTCCCATTTTTTATTTGCCAAATCTAATTCTAACACAGACAACTGCTGCAATGTTTAAATAAATCAATATATAAATAGAATTGAAGAAACAAAATTATTTTAATAGTTACATTAAATTTCCATGTTCTTTAAAGTTAATTAAATTTTATTTAATTAACATATTAATAACTAGTATATAATCGACCTAGTTGATAAACCTAATTAGAAACTAAATATATTTATAGTACTAGGAATTTCCTAAGGAAATATGTACTTATTTGATTTTGTGGTTTTAGAATTGATTTTAAATTTAATTTTATCTAAAATTAAATTTAAAGTAATGTAATTATTATTTAGATAATAAATGCTAAAACAACTATTTTTATAGAAAATATTATTTAAATCTTCTATCAAAATTGATTTTTCAATATATAATTACTGCGAAACAAAATTAATGTTTTGGTACTCTAATTTTGAGGTTTATTTGACTTTAATTCATTTAGGTTACGCAAGTTTCAACAACAAATTACTTTTGGTTGATATATGTGTTGAATTTTACTATTTTGTCAAAATTTAATGAATTAATTGTTTTATTAGGAGGAAATTAAATAAAAGGAACCCAACTTACTTTAAAAAACGTAAATTCTAACAAATAAATGCATGAAATATAACACAACAAAGGATCAAAACACCACGTTCCCATAAATTAAAAGATAAAAATAAGCAAAATTTAAATTAGAGAATCAAAATAAAATCAGCCTGAAAGTAGTTAGATGATTAAGACATTAATTTTGCCTTACTAAAATGTCAATGATTCTTAGCATAATTGATTCTTTTTTATATGTTAAAAAAGCAGAAGTTAATTCATCCATGTTTATATTTGTGTTAAAGTGGACTAACTCAACTAGTTTAATTGAATGTGAGTTATAATAGCTCCTCGTATTATTTGATTCTATTTAAAAAAAAAACTAATTTTTATAAAAAAAAACTACATTTACATTCATCAATTTTGCAATTTGCAAACGCCTAAATCTAATTTATTTGGATGAAACCACTTTTAACATGTATTATTAATATCCCACAACCTGTAGGAGAAGAAAAATAAGTCTTATCACTAGCTTACCTAATATAATTAAGAGATATAACACAACTATATATTGTTATATTATATTTATTATCCGTTAATAAAATTTATTTACAAAATAAATATTTTTGCCTTTTTCATGTATTAAAATTAAAATTAAGAAAATATATCCTTCATTTATGACCATTTGGTAGCCTAAAAAAATAAAAATATTAGATTTAACAATTCTAATCAATATATGCTCACAAAATACCGAGAAATTATCAATAACTCATGTAATCCTATTTATAAATGATAGAGATTTTTTTTCATCAAGTATCTAGCTCAAATCATATTTTTTTATATATAAAATGCACACCATTACATGCAAATTTAGAAACAAGTTAATATAGATTTTCTGCATAATTTATATGTATGTTTTTACCGATTAAGAAGACTCGTAACTTTTAAAGAATAATATGTTCGTCTTGTCACCTCAATCATTTGTTTTTGCTATTTTGGATGAGTTTGCTAGAACAAATAGTAGATATAGGGTCCCAAATAGGTTAAATTTGAATTATATCTTTATGTGGTGACCCCATAAAATTAACAAAAAATAAAAAACAAATATTACTCATGTTATTTCAGAGGAAGCCAAGGTTATTTATGGTATTGGCATAATAATTCAAATCAGAAAAGGATGGAATATCTTAAAAACGTGGGTGATATTAGAATGATTTTCATGGCAAACTTGCTTAAGTGTTGACATAATGGTAATGTTGTTTTATCGTTGTCGTGAGATTGATGTAAAATGTTATCTCTTGATGTAAAATATTTATGCAAAGTATATATTGAGTTAAGTTATTAGAATATGTGAAAATTTTAAAATAACTTAAATCATGAACGAAAAAAGTAGGAATGTTTATTTGCAATTAGATTTTATTAATATATATATTATAGTTATAATATAAAAATATATAGTCAATATATTTCTTAAATGTGTTAAATAATTTAGTGATGAGGCTCCTTTTTTATTTTTCATGAATTGCGAGATTAAGCCAAGTACATGTAAATTTTGACATATAAAACATTTCAACATGCTGACTATTTATGAGTGATTAACATTGTTATATCTTTTTTCAAAAAATAAATTGAAAATCACATGTTTTTGTTTTAATATAAGAATGATATGAGAATTAATAACATATAGTTTTCAATCTATACTTATAGATTCTCTAATTAAATCTCATTGACTGCCATGACCTGTAAGTTTACCTGCATTGCATATTTGATGTCAAGTTATCTTTTTTTTTTTTACTTCTACCAAACAGATATTAAATAATATAAAAATGAAAAGATTTATTGATTGTGCCTAGTTTTTTTTATTGATTTTAATATAAATCCAGTATAATTTTAATAAAACTTTTATACTTTATTCAACATAATTTTTAATAAAACTTTTACATTGTTTAAGATATATTATGTTGTATGTATTAAAAAAACCATTTAAATAATTGACCAACAATTTGTTAACACCATAAAAGTTTATTAAAAAAATGTGATTTAAGAAAGTGTATACAGGGATAGCTAAAGTTTATAGCTACTTAAATGACACTTGTAGCTTTTTGCAAGTTAAACGTAATTATTTCAACTATTTCATGTAATTTCGTCATTGTAATTACAAGATGCGACTTCTTATTTCACATACCCTTCTTATACATAAGGTTTACTTTAATCTTTGTGGACGGCGTTTCTAACAAATCAAAGTCAACATTAAGTAGAAAAAAAATATTAAACGAGGCATAATCATTTCAATTAGAAATTGTCAATAACAAATCCTATATACTTTAAATTACACTAGTAAGAAAACTTTCAATTTCACTGCAATTATTTTAGCAATAAAAGGTAAAAGATGAGATGCAATTCACAACGATGTTCGGTATCTTCTACTGCGAATTGTAGTTATTGATTTTAAAGATTAATAAATGAGAATTATAACTAATCATGCACTTACATATTGTTACTTTTAAAATCAATAACTAATATTGCCCTTTATCTTTTAAAGATTATTCATACAAAGTGAAATCCTTGAATAAATAATGCTACTAACTTTGTTTGACACTTGAATTGTTTGGGTGTTTAAGAACTTCATCTTTACGCGATTAAGATTACATTTGATTCGATTTGGCTTTTATATGTCTATTTCCTACAATTTGGCATGGTTACAATACTCACTTCATTATTTTCACACGTTATCTGAAAAATATTAAAAAAAGTAATGGTTAAAAACCATATTTTAATCTATTAGACATACATGTTAATATTAAATTAAATATATTAAAATTATATAAATTAATTACTCATATTAATCATAAAAGAATTCAAGTTTAAAAAATAATTTAAAATAAAATAAAATATTTAATACAAGGAAATTTTTATATATATAAGAACTAAAAGAAAACTCTTATTTAAACCTTATTATTTTGCGCATATCCATATTCACATGTAAATGACCAATTTATTAATACAAGAATAAGGTTCAAACTACCATACCAAAAGCAATTAATAAAACTACCATACCAAACTAAAAGCCAAATAATTAAACCAATCCGTTTATTTATTATTGAACAGCCTTGTAATTGCTCTTGAGCAAGTTACCTAAACACACTTAATTTGTTTAATCTCCATCTGCATCACATTCACACATGCTTTTGTTCACAGATCTCTAACCAACCCTTTTGAGTTTCTGACCCTGCTTCCACCGTTTCTCTCCTTTCACCCTCTTTCTGTTTTTTTTTAAAAAAAATAAATTAAATAAAAATAATAATATGTGAATATGTCAATAGTTAAGGTTGTCATCAACATTATTCCAGCTTGTGCTGAGCTAGATTCTTGCTGAACATGGCTTTGTTCTTCTCCAGAAAGTTTTTATATTAGTTTCTTTCAAACTAACTAAAAGGGACACTTCAGATTTCTCATACACCCTTTCTCTCTTTTTCTCTTGGTTCAAAGTTCAAACTGGTTCTGCTGGAGCTGTAGGAGTAGTGACAATAATAAAGGTGCCATCTTCCTTCCTTGCTCTCCCTCTATTTCTCTTTTTTTGACTTTGTGTGGTTCTGTTCTGTGCTTCATAGAAGAAGCTCACTACTTTTTCCTGGCCTGTACCGGAGATCTCTCCTTAGGATTCAATTAGCTTCAAAAGGAGAAAACTTTGATTAAAAAAACAAGATAAAGAAAACCTCATCTTCAGTGGTCTTCTTTTTAATTCTAGATGCCATAATGGTTGATTGGAGAAACTTTGGTTTTTTTATCTGTGCTTTATCTATCTTGCCCTTGGTATGCTTTTGTGCCACCACCTTTGTTCCACTAGATAACTATCTCATAGATTGTGGAGCATCTGCAAATACCTCAGTAGGTAATAGAAATTTCACTTCAGATAGTTCCTCTAAGGGTCTACTTTCTACACCACAAGATGTTCTTGCCACTAATCCCTCAAACTCAAACCCTTCTTCCTCTGATGATTCACCTCTCTACCAAACAGCAAGAATCTTCACTGGACCCTCAAAGTACACTTTTCCAATTAAGCAAAAGGGGAGACACTGGATCCGTCTCTATTTCTTCCCTTTCACCTATCAAAAATACAACTTGAGTTCCTCAAATTTCTCTGTTTCCATCCAAAACCATGTCCTTTTTGGTAGCTTCAACATGCAGAAGAATCCTGTTAAGAAGGAGTACTCATTCAATGTTACCTCAGACACCCTAGTGATCAATTTTTCCCCTTCAGATAATTCCACTGCTTTTGTAAATGCCATGGAGGTTGTTTCTACCCCTGATGACCTCATTGGTGATGATGCTTCCACATTAAACCCACCAGGAAGCTACTCAGGGTTGGTGACACAGGCACTGGAGACAGTTTGGAGGGTTAACATGGGTGGTCCAACACTGACCCCTGCAAATGACACCCTTCAAAGAACTTGGATCCCTGATCAAAGGTTCCTTCTGCAACCAAACAATGCCTTAAGTTTTTCAAATGTTGATGCTGTTAAGTACCAGGATGGTGGGCCAACAATGAACATTGCTCCAGCTACTGTTTATGGCACTCTCACACAGATGAACTCAAGTGGCGATCCGCGTAGCAATTTCAATGTGACATGGCAGTTTGATGTGGATCCTGGATTTCAGTACCTTGTTAGGCTTCACTTCTGTGATATTGTCAGTAAAGGTCTCAATGAACTCTACTTTAATGTGTATGTTGACTCCTCAGTGGCTATCCAGAATCTTGATCTCAGTATGGAAAGCAATAATGTTCTTGGTGTTCCGTATTATAAGGATTTGGTTACGGCGTTGGCCGTTAGCAATACACTTCGTGTAAGTGTTGGCCCTTTTAGTGTAAATGGGGGCTACCCTAATGCCATTTTGAATGGACTGGAGATCATGAAAATGAACAATTCTATGGGCAGTCTTAGCTCAGCAACAGGATCTGTGGCTATTACTTCCGGTTCAAGTTCTAAGAAAGTTGGCATGATTGCGGGTGTGGTTGTTGGAGTGTTTAGTGCCGTGATCTTGGCTGCAGTTTTTGTTGTACTATGCAAGAAAAGAAGAAGGTTGGCACGACAAAGGCAGTCGAAGACATGGGTTCCTTTGTCCATCAATGATGGAACTACTTCCCACACCATGGGAAGTAAATATTCTAATGGTACAACATTAAGTATTGCTTCAAACTTTGAGTACCGTGTCCCTTTCTTGGCAGTTCAGGAGGCTACAAACAATTTTGATGAGAATTGGGTTATTGGAATAGGTGGTTTTGGGAAAGTGTACAAGGGAGAATTAAGTGATGGCACAAAAGTGGCAGTCAAGAGGGGGAATCCACGGTCCCAGCAGGGACTTGCAGAATTCAGAACTGAAATTGAAATGCTGTCTCAGTTCCGCCATCGCCATCTGGTGTCTTTGATTGGGTATTGTGATGAAAAGAATGAAATGATATTGATATATGAATATATGGAGAAGGGAACTCTCAAGAGCCATCTATATGGTTCAGGTCTCCCAAGTTTAAGTTGGAAGGAGAGGCTTGAAATATGCATTGGATCAGCTAGAGGACTTCACTACCTTCACACCGGCTATGCTAAAGCAGTTATTCACCGTGATGTCAAGTCTGCGAATATCCTACTTGATGAGAACCTGATGGCTAAAGTTGCTGATTTCGGATTATCAAAGACTGGCCCTGAAATCGATCAGACTCATGTGAGCACAGCTGTCAAAGGGAGTTTTGGATACCTTGATCCGGAGTATTTCAGGAGGCAACAACTAACCGAGAAGTCGGATGTGTATTCATTTGGAGTAGTTTTGTTTGAAGTTCTTTGTGCAAGACCTGTCATTGATCCAACCCTTCCTAGAGAAATGGTAAACTTGGCAGAATGGGCAATGAAATGGCAGAAGAAAGGGCAGTTGGAGCAAATCATTGATCCAACACTGGCGGGCAAAATCAGACCGGATTCTCTCAGGAAGTTTGGAGAAACTGCTGAAAAATGTCTGGCTGATTTTGGTGTTGACAGACCTTCTATGGGAGATGTATTGTGGAACTTGGAGTATGCTCTACAACTTCAAGAGGCTGTGGTTCAAGGTGATCCTGAGGAAAACAGTACCAACATGATTGGTGAACTCTCTCCACAGGTCAACAATTTCAACCATGATGCAAGTGTTTCTGCTGTACAGTTTGAAGGTTCAAGTGTGGATGATCTGTCTGGTGTTTCTATGAGTAGGGTGTTCTCACAGCTGGTGAAATCTGAGGGTAGATAGATATCTGGATTTGGATATCATATCTTCTAAATTCTGTGCTATAGTACTCATATTTTTTGTTGTTTGTGTTCTAATCATTAGTTCACTGTCAAGACATTGAAGATTAGCATTTCATAGATTTGTAAAGAAAGATGGAGTTAATGAAACATGTGTTTGCATAATTGGTAATCAGAACATATCCTTTGTTAAATCTCTGGCATGTTATTGTGAGGTTTGAATTGGACTATCTTGAAAGTTCAGTGTAAGTTGTGCAGATTGGTGTGCCTTATCTGCTAGAGAAATTTCAAATACCTGAATCAACTAGTTTGGCCAAGATCTGAGTAAACTGCAATATAGACTTGGGTTACTTACATCATTTGCTTTGGTTTTGTATGTTATATTTTTTTGTGACAAGAGAGGGTATGGTAAGAGGGTGGGCTTTAGGCAGTTGCAAAGCATGCAGTTACTTTGAAATAACACAGCATGATGTATTTTCATTTGTTATAATGTATTTGTCGTTAATACAAGTTACATGGTTTAAATCTCTATTCGTTGGCAAAGTCCCTTGTATGTTAAGCTGCACTTACAAATAATTTGTGGCATGAATCAGTTAAAACTTTTCTTTTGGTAAGTTATAGCATTTTCCTTTGAGTTTATATATGGATACTCACTTCACTTCACTTTTGTAATTATTTAGAAAATATTTATTTTAGTTCATTACTTTTTTCACTTCATATTATCAATCTATATAATATAAAAGAAAATTAAAAGGATTCATTATATTTTTTTCATTTTTTAGTTGCTTTTACATTTATATAATTAATGTATTGGCAGTAGAATTTGACTTTAAATGGAAATAAGTTTAGAAAAATTAAAACAATAATTATTTTTTTAAAATCGTATGCCCTTGTAATGAAGGATTATAATATGAAACAGGGATTAATAATTATATTTTTTCCTTTTGTTTTGAATTTAAATTTTAATATTTGTATAAGAATCAGTTAAAAAGAATAAAAAACTTATAAAATCATAGTTTTTTTTTTGGTGAATATGAAATCATAGTTTCCAATATTTGTTTTCGTTGATCCATTAGGTATTTCTCCTTTTAGGGAGGTCCGTAACCAGTTAACTCGGCGGATCTGGGCTGCAATTCCAGGGGGTCATTAAATGTTAAATAAAGTAATTTAATTAAAAAATTAGTATATATAGTAAATAAACAATATATAATATACACTATGTATACCAGCAAAGAGTTTTTTTTTATCAGCAAAAAGGAAATAATATATTAAAAATGGTATAAGGAGTACCTTAACCCGTATACATAAAAATGCTCAACCAGAAGAGTTTAACCAGATAAGCATAACAATGCTCCCTATATCATTCACCAAAACTCCCTATAGCAGCAAAGAATAATACAATCAATAGATGGTAATATAGGATGAGTTAAATTAAAAAAAAATTGAAATTCTCTTTCAATATGTCATTTAAATTTTTTTCATTTATATTAAATATTATTAAGTTAGAATTAATAGTAATGTTAAAGTTCTTCTTTTTCATTTAAATATATTATTAATTTCGTAATTCCCTTGAAATTAAAATTTCTTTATCTAAACCTAAGATAAAAGTTCAATCGAAGAATTTAAATAAACATTAAAAAAATCAAAAGTGAGGGTTTGTTGGTTGTTAGGAGGGTCACATCTTTAAGCTTATATAAAGATAATAAACGTAGAAGATAAATATGATGCCATCAACTAAAGTCTCAGATTGAAACGTGAAAAGTGAAAAGTGAAAAGTAATGAATAAGGGGTGCTATTATTAATACTTCTGATATAATAATGAAGAATCAAATATTTTTTTCGCTCCTATGGCACTCACATTAAGTGACACGTTACATATTTTTTACATTTGAAAAATACGTTTATAGTGGGTTCAAACCATTATATGGTGGATTTTCTACACGTCATTAAGGATTATTTCGTTGAAACATTTTCACAAATGGTGATTAAGGTAACATACAAGAGGCATTGCCTACTCGAGTGAGTGATATAGTAACAGATGTGTTATTTAGTGGTCAACAGATGATACAGGTGATAGAGTAATCAATAAATCTCACAAGTTGCAAATGCTAGAGATGTAATTGTCACCATAACTATTATGTATGGTTTTACTGATAGAAAAGTCACGATAGCCTATTCTTTTCCCTTGAAAACTATAAATAAAAATTGAAAAGTTGGTATATATGTTGGCATTTTCTCTAAGGTGCTCATCCCTATCATGGGGAAGTGTTGTTATTCTTTTCTTTTTGTGGGGTAAATAATGGTAATGAGAAACTCTGCCACCACTTCCACAATCATTCACATACCAAACGCCACTACCAACATCATCAAAGAATTAATAAGTAAAAACGATGACAAGTATATCCAGGTGCTTGAATAAACACATCCATAATAACAATAATAAAACTTGAGTGGGCTTTCTTGGGCCTTTGATGACATATTCAGTGTATTTAGGAACAAGCACACAAGAGCATAGCAATTTACCCAAATGGTTTACTTTTGGTGTCAAGGCCCAAACAATTCCAAAAGCCACAGTAATGTCAAGGCCCAAAAAAACGTTTTAACTGTTAGGACATCCTTAAGTTGCCCCTTGAAAAGAAAAAAGCTAGTCAATCACTGAAAACTTCGCGATCTATAAAAAATTAAACACCACGAAAAATTGATCACAAAACCCAAACACTAATTTGTAACTAGCATTGCCGCTCCTGATATGGCATAGTGTCTCCCATTTGTTGTACCCTTTCTGTAATTTGAACTTATGAAAAATATCTACGAACCATACGAGTGAATCAAGCAACCTAACCGAATTACCTTAACAATTGGTTCAGAAATTTATGTGTCAACACCACAAAGGGACAAGACAAAACAAAACAAAAAAATTAACGTAAATAATGAATAGAACAATTCATAAGGGAACTGGAATAGATTCAATTCTACTTGGCAACAGAATAGTTACATCACGAAATTGCCCTGAACAAGTAAACCTCCTATTACACAAAACACATGATTACTCCCATTTTTGTTCTTCATTTAACTAAAAACACCACAAAAAATCCACCCGAACCCATAAGCACGCCCAACCCTTGCCATATTTTTTTTCTTGACAGCAAGACTTTTCCTCCGTGAGGAAAATCCCGAAAAACAAGAAATAACGAAAAACGAGAGAACCCTAACCCCCAAATCCATAGAGGGTCCTTCCCTGCCTCTTGAGCGCATAAACCACATCCATAGCAGTCACCGTCTTCCTCCTTGCATGCTCAGTGTAGGTAACAGCATCACGAATCACATTCTCCAGAAAGATCTTGAGAACGCCACGGGTCTCCTCGTAGATCAAACCGCTAATACGCTTCACACCACCCCTACGCGCCAAACGCCGAATCGCTGGTTTCGTGATTCCCTGAATGTTATCGCGCAACACCTTACGGTGTCGTTTCGCTCCTCCCTTTCCCAATCCCTTGCCTCCCTTTCCACGACCAGACATTTTGTTGCAATCGAACTCTAGAATCACACAGCCAGAGAATTAAGATTTCAAAATAATAATAATAATAACAATAATAATATGAATAAATTGGATAATTGTGCTGCTTAGAACTGAGAAGAATCTAGGATAGTGAACATGAAATTACCAGTGAAGTGTGAGATCAAATTTAGGAAATGGTGAGAGAGTTGTTAGAGAAGATGCTTTTGGGCTTGATGCGAATGCGGTTTTATAAGTGGTGAAGGGAGAGAGTGTGTTTGTGTCGATCCGTGTGATGGGTTTCGGAGGTGCGTTATGGACGGTGGATTGATTTCTATGTACGGTCCAGATGGGAGAAGATAATGTGGTGTGGATCGATGACGTGGACGGAGTCAACCAATTGTACGTTTTAAAATTTGCTTCCTGATGTTGGCGGGTTTCATCCTCTCTTTTTTTTACATTGCCGCGAATCAAGCAAAAGCCTACTTTAACCCCCAAAAACATAAAAATGAAGGACCAGCTACCTGTATAAAATATAAAGATATATATTTATAATTGGGGTTTATATTTTAAATTTAAGAAATAATTATAATTTATTATCATTTAATGTAAAACATGGTAATAAAATAATTATCAAGTTTAATTTTTCTTTTTAAATATTAGCAATCAAATAATCTGTATCTTTAATATGTTTTTAATAATGAAATATAAATCTCTTTGGATATCATGGTGTTGTATTATGTTGTTTAATTGTATTAATATATAATGTATTATAGAGATAATTGTTGTAAAAAATACATGTTAACTTGGCAGGCAAAAATATCATGTTTTTCTATAAAAATAACAAAAGTAGTGCCAAAAGGTAATTGAAAAAAACAATAAATAAGTGTATTTAAATACAATTTTATTACATCTAAGTCAAATACTACACAAAATAGGTAACAATAATTCCAAAATTCTCCAATTGATAGGGAGTCTTTTTCACCTCAAGGTTGGATTATCAACCAACGTGTAAGTAATGATGAGCTAGTAGACCTTCATGATGCATTAGATGATGAAATATCATAAAAAAAATCAAGTTAATTTATTTTGAAGCTCTTCCTTAGAAGAATTGTACTTTGTGAACAAAGAAAATTGATATAATTGACGATAACCTGCAAATAAAGGAAAAATAATTGAAAAGTCAAATCTTCTAGCTACGTGAATACATTGGCAAATAGTGAATAAATTCGCGAAAGCCTTTACTTCACTCCTTTATATATTATACTAAGAGACAATATACTAAAAGATTAAAGTAAAGTTTGGGTGGCAAATAAAATAATAATAATAATAATAATAATAATAATAATATTATTATTATTATTATTATTATTATTATTATTATTATTATTATTATTATGTCCTTCCATGAAGGTAGCAATTAATCATATACTCCTTGGCACATTCCTTCAAAAATTGATATACTCAAATGTAACATGAAAAATTAATAGATAAATAATCGGGTGTATGCCAACAAATTTAAATGTGCCAAAGTTAAAGAAATATCACCCAACCATACATAAGTGTTTTTAAGCAAGTATGTCAATAAATGCTTGAGTGAATTAACAAAAAAAATGGCACATTGTCACCACCATAATGCAAAAACACTATCCCTTGAACACAAAAAATTACACATCCATCTCTACCAATATTGGTCATTTTGTTTTGACATGCTTTTGTCAACTTAGTAGTGCTTAGTTGAGCAAAAGGTAGGTCTAGTGTTGCATAATCAGGCGAATTTCTCTTGGTTGGGGTTAGCAAAGGGTTAGCACTTGCTGAGACTGATGCTTGCTGCAAAGACGAAATACCTTTATAGGAAAAAGGAAAGAAATGGTTAAAAATTAATAATAACAAAAGATTTATTCATACATACACTATCTAGTTCTAGATTTTGAGCCTCGTTTTGGGACTCGTGTTTTGCAATTTGTTTCATGATGGATTCTATTATTTCTTTATCTTGGCAAATCTCAACCACTAAAAAGTTCTTAAAATTAGGCTTTATCTTGAGTTTAAAAGCTACTATTGTAACACCCTCTGTTACATCTCAATAATTTCAAAAAAAATCATGAATTTTTTTACTAAAAATATAATCGTTAAAAAAACTACCAGAATAAATTACATACAATAATTCTGAAATACCTCATGAATATCATTAAAATTTACAAAGTAGTTTTACATCCATCCAAATAAAATAAATATTAAACATTATTAGAAAGAGAGGAAACTTCATGGCCCAAGAACAGTTGCCCAATGACATTATTTATTCATTGGACCACGGTATTGATACCGAGCTCCCCTTCTAGAACGTGTTATATATACTATCGAGATTCTTCGATCCTTCCCTCTGTATGAACTATCAATTTAAAACATATAAAACAAAAACACGGAGAAAGGAGTGAGAAACAAAATATAATATTCCCAAATAGGACATAAGCAATAAAGGGTTTTCATAAACTAGTATAATAATATCAATCATAATCACATACACAATCAATTATGAATATATGAATGTTATGCAATATCTTCATCATAACTTACCTATATATGCGGTGTGACGTCCTACGTCAATTTTACATTTATTTACATCCGTTTAATTATTTTTCACAATACATTTTTTACGTTTACTGATAGTTAATTAGATCCTAATGTAAAACCACATTTATTTTTCTTAAGCAAACTCAAAATAATAACCGATAGGAAATAAATCAAATAATAAAATTGAATTAATTAAAATAAGCGGAAGAAGAAAATGAAGTCAGGGGTCACTCGCTTGAGCGAGACCCTGATTCGCTTAAGCGAAACCAGTGAAGGTCGCTTAGGTGAGTTCTGACTCGCTTGAGTGAATTCTACATTTTAAACCTGAGTGAACTACGAGACATGCAAGGGAAATTCACAATTCAGTCTTTTACTCAGAAATGGTCCTCTCGATCATATCTCACTCGGGAACATCTTGACCTTCCTTTACTCGGAAGGGGTTCTCTCAGTCATGCCTCACTCGGAAACATTCTAACCTTCCTTCACTCGGAAGAGGTTCTCTCGGTCATACCTCACTCGGAAACATTCTAACCTCTCTTCACTCGAAAAGGGTTCTCTCGGTCATGCCTCTCGCAAACATTCTAACCTTCACTCAGAAGGAGTTCTCTCAATCATACCTCACTCGGAAACATACTAACCTTCCTTCACTCGGAAGAGGTTCTCTCGGTCATACCTCACTCGGAAACATTCTAACCTCTCTTCACTCGGAAAGGGTTCTCTCGATCATGCCTCTCGGAAACATTCTAACCTTCACTCAGAAGGAGTTCTCTCGGCCATACCTCACTTGGAAACATACTAACCTTCCTTCACTCGGAAGAGGTTCTCTCGGTCATACCTCACTTAGAAACATTCTAACCTCTCTTCACTCAGAAAGGGTTCTCTCGGTCATGCCTCACTCGGACGAGACTGAATCCGCTCGGGCGAGATTCGTCCAATAATCAACTATACTACAACAACCACAATTCATCCATGACCCACAATTATTTACAAAACCTGCCCATAGCAATTTATCATTCACATCTACTATTGGCTTCGTGCCAATTTATATATATATCAAACTCATGAAAATCAACACCGATCACATTAGCATCATGAATTCATATCCACATTAGTCAACACACCAAGCAACATATTATAGCATCACATACACAGAAAACTCATTACATATTACACACATAATGCATTTCATAATTCCTCGGTTCCTTGGCATCAATCCTCCGCTCGGCGCACCTCCAGGGTTCTGACTCCTTCCCTATCACTGGTTACTAAATTAAAGAAAACCACAACAAGGGTGAGTGTTTGGCATCATAATTAATCTAGAACGGAAATTAAATAACAAGTACATGTGTTTAAACTCCATCCGATTGCTTTATCCTCAAATTGCAAATCACATTCGGCAAATATAATTAAGTACATACACATCATCACACAATACTAGTAATTCATCAATTATCACCACTAACTCTCACACAAAATCGACGCCTAGTATCCGGATACTAAAGGGTCGGCCTTCAGCTGGGGGTCCTACTTGACACCCCGTGAACCCTGCTTGGTTCACTGAGTCCTGCTTGACTCTCCACCTCAACCATTGGGTCCTACTTGACCACTGGGTAGCTCAACTGGGCACAAAAACCACGGGAGCCAGAAACGAGGAGCTATACATACTGTCGGCCATCCCACACCACACAATCATACATATATAATTCACATTCCTCATATCATATCACAAGTGGCCATCAACAATAGCACATATTCATCAAATGGGCGACCTACTTATCAAGCCCGTCATCACAAGGCCATTATACACATCAATTCATCACAATGTATAACGCTTTAATCTCACAATCACCATAAACCATACACAACTCACATTCATACATACATACACATGCAATTATCATCTAACAATCTTTCTTACCATTTTAATACTTAGTTCGACGACCTGAACCCAAAATACGCACCTATTCTAATTAATTACAACCCGAACACCCCCTTACTTCGATTCCAAGCTTCAACGATTTGTTCTTGATGCCGATTGCGTCCTCTAAGTGCTGGGTTCAAGGTTCCACCTCCGAATTCAACACCCACTTCGTCACTCGGTCCTCTGACATTCGTTTTGCTACCTACAGAGGTCGGAATGCAAAACCCATAAACGTGATATTACCCTCATTATTTCAAATACTGAGTTTTAAGCTCACACACACTAGAGGAGTGGAAAACGGAATCTTACCCCGTCATGCATGACCATTCGGTTTAAAGGAGAGAATGAAAGAGATGAGATAACTCAATTTAAAGGGTCCATTGTACTCACCTCGAAGCCATGATCTCAAAAATGGGGTTATTTCGAAGTTTTGACGCGGAATAGGCCTTCCCTTGGAGCATGCAACTCTCGACAGTGAGAGGGATGAGAAGAAGAAGAAGAAGAAGTAGTAGGCTCGCGTGAAATGAATGAGGAAGAAGATGGATTTTTATTATTTAAGGCTCAGCGGCAAAATGGTCATTTCCCTATTTCTTTTATAATTTCTTTGAAAGTTTTAATTAAACTTTTACCTCCTTCTAATTACACCTCATTTAACCCTTTTGTACTTAGTCAATCAATTAAATTTATTTATTTCCACACTAATCGGTATCAAATTATTGTATCTCTTTTTCTTGAAGTGGGTGAATATGGTATAATATTATTAGCCGAGAGTGAGTAAGAAGATCTCTTAAAACATGAGTGAAAACCCTCGTCCTAGCGCTGTTAGTCTTTCTTCAAAAATTCCCTTTCTGTTCCTGAATCTTGTAAAAAGACCCTTTCAAATAAGCTTGAAAACCTTATTGAGTATACCTTCGTCCCAGAGGATGCTCAAATAGAAAGTGCTGTACCCCCTCTTCTGAATCCTTACAATGTTTTCAGAAGACATAAATCCAACTTTACCTGGTCTGTAAAAAAGCTTATCTCTACCCCTAGACCTGGAGTAAAAGAAGTCATCCAGACTTCAAAGCTTGATTCTTGTCCTCTTCATGCTACCTCTGCAGAACAATATGTAGACCTGGAAATAAATCCAGATCTAATTAAGTTATGGCAGAAGGAAGGTTATGTTGCACTACATCTAGGTGCAGTACGATTGATCCTAACCCTTCATGGAAGAAAAGGCATGCCTGTTACAGCAAGAGTCTCTCTTATAGACTCTACCTTCCATCACTATGAAGATGCAGTGATTGGCACAGTCCTCACAACACTTAATGCTGGAAGTGTGGTTTTAACCATATTTCCAAACTTTAATGTCCATCTGAAAGATCCAACTCTTCCACATCGGTTCCAAGTTCAAGTCCAACTTATTGGAGCCCCTCAGGACTCAGATGCATTCAAAGCTACTCTGAATCACCAGATCATATTCAGAGTACAAGATCATCTCTTTGATCTTTCGGTAGACTCAAAAATCTCAGAAAATGCCTTGATGGTAATAGCAAATTCTGAGGAGAAAACGCCATCAATCATCCAAGTTCCCAGGCAAATTCCTCGAGAAGAGTTACTAAAACTCATTCCTATGGAATGGATTAGTGACTATGAGGCGCAAAAGAAACAATCAAAACCCATAGTGTCCACTGAGTCATCATTTAAAAGACTCACTAATGGAAGAGTAAAAACTATCTTCAAGTCCGAAGGAGAATCTTCCTCCTCTTCAACAAATCCAGTCTTCTCAACCATGATGATCACTCTAGGAGAACAGGAGAAGAAAATTCCTGTTTATTCGTTCAAAGCCGATGGAACACCCATTTATAGTGACAAGATAAATGGTCACTTTATGTGGGATGTGGCACCAGAGATGTGTGATCCAGACTGTGATTGTTACATAGACTATGATAGCAGTGAAGATGATAGCAGTGATGATGATGATGAACCTAGAAGGAGAAGAAAGAAGTCTCCTTGCAAATCTCCTAAGAAACCTGAAAGGAGATTTGATCCTGATAATGGACCCTGGGTTGGAATCAAAAAGAAGTACGAGTCTCTTCCCTTCTATGAAGAAGCTCTGAAGATCCTCAAAAAACATAAATACCCTTCACCACCAAATGACCCATCCTTAGTCACATGGCCTCTACCAACTAAACCATCTCCAAAACCTTTACCTGTACAAAAGTGTAAACCTGTTGAACCATTTCCCAAACAGACAACCATACCACAAGCATGTATGATGTTTTCCTCCACTTCAGCCTCTTACAATGCAAATTTTCCTTCCTTGGAAAGAAAAGTTGATCCTGTTAAGAAGATACAAACGAGACCCTTTGTGGTTCCTTCTGAAGTAAACACTGATGGATCAACAAGGCCAATTACCCAAGCAGAAGAAGTGATGAATTGGCAAACTGAGAACGCTGTAGCTCAAAATGAATTCTTGCAAAACATGGACAAAAAGATTGACAAGATTGCTGACTCCTTAGACAAGGAGATTAAAAACATGTCCCAAAGGCTGCAAGATCATTATGGTGAAATAAAGAAAAAGATGGCACAGCTTGAGGCAGAAGTACAGAAACTGAAAGGAGAAAGGATCAGTACCACATTTGTTGAAAAAGAAAGAGAATTGAGAAAGGTCAAAGCCCAGTATGAAGAATTAAGAGGATATGTTGCCTCTAAAACTCAAAAGCCTTCTCTTAAAGAAAACTCTTTTGAACCAGATCCTTACTTCGTTCCACCCTCAAAAATATTTGCATTATACACTCCTCAACCTATACAAAATCCTAGCCCATTCATTCCTCCAAACCTTATCTCGAGAAAATTTGATCCTATTGGGAAAAGAAAGGAACAATCTGTTCCTCCTCCCACCAAAAATGATGAAGAAGATTCTGTGTCAGAAGAATCTCCCATACAAACTCCTAAGCTTTCTCTAATGGTTTCACATAAACCATTATCCTATGTAATGCCTCTGATGTATTCCCAGAATAAGGAAGAAGAGTATGAATCCACTCAAGAAGAAACCTTCTCTGAAGGAGATTGGCAAAACACTGAGTTGAATTCCACTAAAGCAGAAACAATGTATGACGAATATGCTGATATCTCTAGAATCCTGATGGTGAGACAGGATGAAACATCTACTCCGTCTGGATTAGATCCCAGAGAAATAAACACCCCGGTTTACACTGGGTCTTCGTTTTTCTCTATAGATGGAATTCCTCATTCTCAGTGGAATAAAAAATTCCTTGAGTTCAAAGCTTGGATGGATGCAAAAATCGTCCAACATGAAGAATCATACAAGGTAGTTGAAGAGTTTTGTGCTAGAACGACCGGAGTTCTTAAAGAATGGTATCAATCCATTGGTCCGGTAAATCAAGAACAACTCCATAACCAACCTATTTCAGATGTGATTCATTTTCTCCAATTTCACTTCCTGGGAGATATTTCTGTGATTGAGAAAGAAGCCGGAAAAGAGTATTTTGAGATGAGATGTTGCTCGCTAAAGAAAGCAGATCTCGAAAGACATTATCAAAGAATGTCTCAGAGATTTTATCAGCTGAATGGATTTAATGATCCAAGTCTCAAAAATACTTATATAAGTTCTCTCCCAGAAGAACTTCAAGAAGAAATATGGAGAATCCTGCAAGCAGCCAACAAAAATGTTACAGAAATGACACTTGGAGAAATTCACCAAGTAGGAATGGTGGCTCTAGACAAGATTTGCAGTCAGCAGAGCTTGATAGATAAAATGCTGAATAATCGGAAGAAGTACAAGGGCATTTGTAAGAAGAAGTATTTGAAGATAAAGTGTGACAAAGAAAACTGTGTCTGTAAAAATTCAAAGCTTCATTCTACAAAGAAAGAAAAGAAAAACAAGTCCTCGTACAAAAGAAAAAAGAAGTTCCGATTCTTCAAAAGAAAACCCTTCAGAGGAAAGAGCAAGGGCCAGAGATGCTTCATCTGTAAGAAGAAAGGACACTTCTCCAAAGATTGTCCTCAAAACAAAGAGAAAGCAGTAAAGCTATTGCATACATTAGCAATAGAAGAAGATGACGATGTTGAATCCCTTTATGAAGAACAAAGCTCTCCAAACAACAAAACTGCTTTTTCCCTTGAAGAATCTGAAGAAGAAACATCAAGTTCAGTAAACTCTGAAAGTTCAGCCGAACCAGAACATTTCCCAGTTCTGAGAATCCAAGAAGTGCAGAAAGATTCAACAATTGCTTCAGCTGAACTCCCTCCTTTACCAAATCTTGAGGTATACATCCTCCCATCAAAATATGATGTTCCTATAAAGGTAATTGCCTTTATTGATACAGGAGCTCAAAGAACATTCATGAATCCGGCTATTTTACCTTCCCATGCCTGGAAGAGCCATAGACAAAGTTTCAAAGCTGCCAATGGAGAATCTTTTGAAACCAATCTGATAACTAAGTCCAAAATTGGAATCAAGATATTTCCAGACTGTACAATTTGGACAAAAATCATTGGGTCAGACTTGCCGGAGAAAGATATACTAATCGGAAGAGATATCCTGATTAAAAACCAGAAGTTGCAGATTCTAGCAAATGGAGTAAAACACAAAAGGAGTTTCAAGCCTTTTTGTCAAATTCCAAGACTTTTCTCTTTGGCAGAAGTTCCTCCTGAATTTTTAGAAGTCAGAGATCAGTTGATAAAGTTATGTGCTGAAGGCCATGATCTTTTCCAACATCCTAAACCATTATGGAAAAGAGAAGAGTTCTATGTGAATTTACCCTTCAAGATGAATGAAGACGTTAATCCCACTAAAGCCACACACCCGGGAATGGCTCCCTCAGAACTCAAAATGGCACAAGCAGAATGCCAAGAACTGATGAAACAAGGTTTGATTGAACCCACGAAATCTGAGTGGGCTTGCACGGCCTTCTATGTCAACAAAAGATCAGAACAAGTCAGAGGAAAGAAGAGACTTGTTATTGATTACAGGCCATTAAACCTTTTTCTTAAGGATGACAAGTTCCCCATACCAAAGATTAGTTCACTGTACACCTACATCAAAAATGCCTTCATCTTCTCAAAATTCGATTTAAAATCGGGTTTTTGGCAATTGGGCTTAAATTCAGAAGATCGCCCAAAAACAGCATTTTGTATTCCAAATGGACACTATCAGTGGACTGTCCTGCCTTTTGGGCTTAAAGTTGCCCCATCACTATTTCAAAAGGCCATGGTTCGAGTATTTGAACCCATCCTGCACAGTGCTCTCGTCTACATTGACGACATCCTACTTTTCTCTCCAGATGAAGTTAGCCATAACCAGCTTCTCCAACAATTCCATTCTATCTGCAACAATTATGGAGTTATGCTCTCTGCAAGGAAATCTGAAATTGGAACAAAAGAGGTTGACTTTCTGGGAATGCGATTTGCCCAAGGAAAATATCATCCTCAACCTCATCTTGCAGAAGATCTTCCAAGTTTCCCTGATGAGAACATGTCTACCAAACAGATTCAACAATTCTTAGGAATTTTGAATTATGTTAGAGACTTCATCCCTCATATTTCTCATCATACTTCAAAGCTTTCCAAGATGCTCAAAAAGAATGCACCACCATGGGGAAAGGAGCAAACTGAAGCTGTTAGATTCCTGAAAGAAGCAGCTAAGAATCCTCTGCCATTGAAAATCCCTGGAGAAGGAAAAAGAATATTACAGACAGATGCAAGTGATCATCACTGGGGAGCAGTTCTAATAGAAGAAATCGGAGGACAAAAACTCTATTGTGGACATGCTAGTGGACAATTCACCAATGGTGAACTTCATTATCACACCACATACAAAGAAACTCTTGCGGTCAAATATGGAATCAAAAAGTTTGACTTCCATCTCCGAGGTCACCAATTTGAGGTACAACTTGATAACTCTTCATTTCCAAAAATGTTAGAGTTCAAAAATAAAACTCCACCAAATCCTCAAATTCTCAGATTGAAAGAATGGTTTTCAAGATATGATTTTACTGTGAAACATATCCAAGGGAAAAATAATCTGATCCCAGATTATTTATCCAGAAAACAATCTTTTGAAAAACCAATCCTAATAATTTCATCCTCTCATTCTTATCCTCTCATCATGATGAACACCCAAATACCATCTTCATCATCATCTTCTCCATCCAAATTCCCTCAATTTCCTCCTGAGTTCAAATATATGAAAGGGGTAAGACCTGCAGAAATAAAACACTTTGCCAAAACTCATATCTTTCACTATTTGGCAATTTCCCTCCAAAAACACAGAATCCTTCCAAAAACAACTTGGTTTAATCCTGATAAACCTTTCCTAAATATTTTTGGACTTTTTCTTGGAAAACTTTTTCAAGAAGAAGATATGTGGTATCTGTGGTGTGCGACAGTAATGTACAATTATCCCATCATATTTCCTACATGGATTATGATGAACACACTGGAAACAACCAAGGATCCTGATTACAGTTCTTCTCTCATCAAGACCTTCATGAGCCAGTATCAACCTCTGGACAAATGGATAAAAGATTTACAAAGAGAAATTGATTTCATGAAAAATAAGACGGATCAATTAAGTTACAGTTTCTACACAGTAGCTTTGCTTCACCGTCCTTATTTTCAGAATCCCCAGACCAAGAGGTTATATTCTCATAATCAAGTAAAAATTTGGAGGACCTATTCCAAATTTGAAGAATTCATGAATGATTACAAAGCACCAGATCTTCCACAAGAAGAATTCATGATTTATCTTCATGAAGTTAACATGGCAGATTCAAGTCTTAAAGAGAGAAATTCAACATGTGCAATTTTAAGTCATGTAGATGTCATATGCCCTCCTGAAAGTGATTGGATAAAATTCTATGATCAACCTGAAGCAGTTCCAGAAGAAGAAATCAAGAAAGTCCCAAAAGTTCCTAGACCATATGAAGCTTATCAGATAATAATGGCCAAAGATGAGCAATCCTATGATGATAGAGTCTTTCATTACAAGGAACCAGAAGACTCAAGTGATGAAGATCCGATCGAAAACTGTGGGCCCAGTCATGAGTGTATCTACAAAGACTAAAGAGACGCGTGATTGAAGGAAATCAGAATCTTATCTCAAGACCAGAAACTTTATCTTTGTCTGCCACTTTACTTTATCTTTACTTTATCTTTGTCGGCCATTGTATCTTTGCCGACCTTATCTTATCTTTATTGCTTTCCACGTGTCATGGTAATATGGTGTGTAATCCGTGTGATCTTATCTTCTTATCGTGAATAGTTTCAAGGTCCTTGCCTATAAAAGGGACTCTCTTGTAAGATACAAGGCAGAGGTTCGAGAGAACTAAGCCTTTCAGAAATAAACTTTGTGTGTTTTAAGAAATTATGAGTTTCTAACTTCTCTTCTTCTTCTGAAAGCTTAAGGCGATAGTATTATGCTATAGGCACTGTTCCGATCAAGAGATACAATAATCATAAGACATAGAGTATGCTCTACACTTGCCTTACTTAAGGATCCTGTGTATCAGAAATATGTCAGAAAAGGTCCATGCTACGATCCTTCTTAGCATAGATGTAAATGCCAAAATTGGTGACCATGGTTGCAAGAGTAGGCTTGAGGTTGCCGAAAATGCATTGTCTGTATGTTTTGGTGTTTATGTTTATGTTAAGGAGGCTCTCGGCCAGCAGTGGTATCAGAGCCTAATCGGTATCAAATTATTGTATCTCTTTTTCTTGAAGCGGGTGAATATGGTATAATATTATTAGCCGAGAGTGAGTAAGAAGATCTCTTAAAACATGAGTGAAAACCCTCGTCCTAGCGCTGTTAGTCTTTCTTACTCACTCTCGGCTAATAATATTATACCATATTCACCCGCTTCAAGAAAAAGAGATACAATAATTTGATACCGATTAGGCTCTGATACCACTGCTGGCCGAGAGCCTCCTTAACATAAACATAAACACCAAAACATACAGACAATGCATTTTCGGTAACCTCAAGCCTACTCTTGCAACCATGGTCACCAATTTTGGCATTTACATCTATGCTAAGAAGGATCGTAGCATGGACCTTTTTTGACATATTTCTGATACACAGGATCCTTAAGTAAGGCAAGTGTAGAGCATACTCTATGTCTTATGATTATTGTATCTCTTGATCGGAACAGTGCCTATAGCATAATACTATCGCCTTAAGCTTTCAGAAGAAGAAGAGAAGTTAGAAACTCATAATTTCTTAAAACACACAAAGTTTATTTCTGAAAGGCTTAGTTCTCTCGAACCTCTGCCTTGTATCTTACAAGAGAGTCCCTTTTATAGGCAAGGACCTTGAAACTATTCACGATAAGAAGATAAGATCACACGGATTACACACCATATTACCATGACACGTGGAAAGCAATAAAGATAAGATAAGGTCGGCAAAGATACAATGGCCGACAAAGATAAAGTAAAGATAAAGTAAAGTGGCAGACAAAGATAAAGTTTCTGATCTTGAGATAAGATTCTGATTTCCTTCAATCACGCGTCTCTTTAGTCTTTGTAGATACACTCATGACTGGGCCCATAGTTTTTGATCGGATCTTCATCACTTGAGTCTTCTGGTTCCTTGTAATGAAAGACTCTATCATCATAGGATTGCTCATCTTTGGCCATTATTATCTGATAAGCTTCATATGGTCTAGGAACTTTTGGGACTTTCTTGATTTCTTCTTCTGGAACTGCTTCAGGTTGATCATAGAATTTTATCCAATCACTTTCAGGAGGGCATATGACATCTACATGACTTAAAATTGCACATGTTGAATTTCTCTCTTTAAGACTTGAATCTGCCATGTTAACTTCATGAAGATAAATCATTAATTCTTCTTGTGGAAGATCTGGTGCTTTGTAATCATTCATGAATTCTTCAAATTTGGAATAGGTCCTCCAAATTTTTACTTGATTATGAGAATATAACCTCTTGGTCTGGGGATTCTGAAAATAAGGACGGTGAAGCAAAGCTACTGTGTAGAAACTGTAACTTAATTGATCCGTCTTATTTTTCATGAAATCAATTTCTCTTTGTAAATCTTTTATCCATTTGTCCAGAGGTTGATACCAGCTCATGAAGGTCTTGATGAGAGAAGAACTGTAATCAGGATCCTTGGTTGTTTCCAGCGTGTTCATCATAATCCATGTAGGAAATATGATGGGATAATTGTACATTACTGTCGCACACCACAGATACCACATATCTTCTTCTTGAAAAAGTTTTCCAAGAAAAAGTCCAAAAATATTTAGGAAAGGTTTATCAGGATTAAACCAAGTTGTTTTTGGAAGGATTCTGTGTTTTTGGAGGGAAATTGCCAAATAGTGAAAGATATGAGTTTTGGCAAAGTGTTTTATTTCTGCAGGTCTTACCCCTTTCATATATTTGAACTCAGGAGGAAATTGAGGGAATTTGGATGGAGAAGATGATGATGAAGATGGTATTTGGGTGTTCATCATGATGAGAGGATAAGAATGAGAGGATGAAATTATTAGGATTGGTTTTTCAAAAGATTGTTTTCTGGATAAATAATCTGGGATCAGATTATTTTTCCCTTGGATATGTTTCATAGTAAAATCATATCTTGAAAACCATTCTTTCAATCTGAGAATTTGAGGATTTGGTGGAGTTTTATTTTTGAACTCTAACATTTTTGGAAATGAAGAGTTATCAAGTTGTACCTCAAATTGGTGACCTCGGAGATGGAAGTCAAACTTTTTGATTCCATATTTGACCGCAAGAGTTTCTTTGTATGTGGTGTGATAATGAAGTTCACCATTGGTGAATTGTCCACTAGCATGTCCACAATAGAGTTTTTGTCCTCCGATTTCTTCTATTAGAACTGCTCCCCAGTGATGATCACTTGCATCTGTCTGTAATATTCTTTTTCCTTCTCCAGGGATTTTCAATGGCGGAGGATTCTTAGCTGCTTCTTTCAGGAATCTAACAGCTTCAGTTTGCTCCTTTCCCCATGGTGGTGCATTCTTTTTGAGCATCTTGGAAAGCTTTGAAGTATGATGAGAAATATGAGGGATGAAGTCTCTAACATAATTCAAAATTCCTAAGAATTGTTGAATCTGTTTGGTAGACATGTTCTCATCAGGGAAACTTGGAAGATCTTCTGCAAGATGAGGTTGAGGATGATATTTTCCTTGGGCAAATCGCATTCCCAGAAAGTCAACCTCTTTTGTTCCAATTTCAGATTTCCTTGCAGAGAGCATAACTCCATAATTGTTGCAGATAGAATAGAATTGTTGGAGAAGCTGGTTATGGCTAACTTCATCTGGAGAGAAAAGTAGGATGTCGTCAATGTAGACGAGAGCACTGTGCAGGATGGGTTCAAATACTCGAACCATGGCCTTTTGAAATAGTGATGGGGCAACTTTAAGCCCAAAAGGCAGGACAGTCCACTGATAGTGTCCATTTGGAATACAAAATGCTGTTTTTGGGCGATCTTCTGAATTTAAGCCCAATTGCCAAAAACCCGATTTTAAATCGAATTTTGAGAAGATGAAGGCATTTTTGATGTAGGTGTACAGTGAACTAATCTTTGGTATGGGGAACTTGTCATCCTTAAGAAAAAGGTTTAATGGCCTGTAATCAATAACAAGTCTCTTCTTTCCTCTGACTTGTTCTGATCTTTTGTTGACATAGAAGGCCGTGCAAGCCCACTCAGATTTCGTGGGTTCAATCAAACCTTGTTTCATCAGTTCTTGGCATTCTGCTTGTGCCATTTTGAGTTCTGAGGGAGCCATTCCCGGGTGTGTGGCTTTAGTGGGATTAACGTCTTCATTCATCTTGAAGGGTAAATTCACATAGAACTCTTCTCTTTTCCATAATGGTTTAGGATGTTGGAAAAGATCATGGCCTTCAGCACATAACTTTATCAACTGATCTCTGACTTTTGAAAATTCAGGAGGAACTTCTGCCAAAGAGAAAAGTCTTGGAATTTGACAAAAAGGCTTGAAACTCCTTTTGTGTTTTACTCCATTTGCTAGAATCTGCAACTTCTGGTTTTTAATCAGGATATCTCTTCCGATTAGTATATCTTTCTCCGGCAAGTCTGACCCAATGATTTTTGTCCAAATTGTACAGTCTGGAAATATCTTGATTCCAATTTTGGACTTAGTTATCAGATTGGTTTCAAAAGATTCTCCATTGGCAGCTTTGAAACTTTGTCTATGGCTCTTCCAGGCATGGGAAGGTAAAATAGCCGGATTCATGAATGTTCTTTGAGCTCCTGTATCAATAAAGGCAATTACCTTTATAGGAACATCATATTTTGATGGGAGGATGTATACCTCAAGATTTGGTAAAGGAGGGAGTTCAGCTGAAGCAATTGTTGAATCTTTCTGCACTTCTTGGATTCTCAGAACTGGGAAATGTTCTGGTTCGGCTGAACTTTCAGAGTCTACTGAACTTGATGTTTCTTCTTCAGATTCTTCAAGGGCAAAAGCAGTTTTGTTGTTTGGAGAGCTTTGTTCTTCATAAAGGGATTCAACATCATCATCTTCTTCTATTGCTAATGTATGCAATAGCTTTACTGCTTTCTCTTTGTTTTGAGGACAATCTTTGGAGAAGTGTCCTTTCTTCTTACAGATGAAGCATCTCTGGCCCTTGCTCTTTCCTCTGAAGGGTTTTCTTTTGAAGAATCGGAACTACTTTTTTCTTTTGTACGAGGACTTGTTTTTCTTTTCTTTCTTTGTAGAATGAAGCTTTGAATTTTTGCAGACACAGTTTTCTTTGTCACACTTTATCTTCAAATACTTCTTCTTACAAATGCCCTTGTACTTCTTCCGATTATTCAGCATTTTATCTATCAAGCTCTGCTGACTGCAAATCTTGTCTAGAGCCACCATTCCTACTTGGTGAATTTCTCCAAGTGTCATTTCTGTAACATTTTTGTTGGCTGCTTGCAGGATTCTCCATATTTCTTCTTGAAGTTCTTCTGGGAGAGAACTTATATAAGTATTTTTGAGACTTGGATCATTAAATCCATTCAGCTGATAAAATCTCTGAGACATTCTTTGATAATGTCTTTCGAGATCTGCTTTCTTTAGCGAGCAACATCTTATCTCAAAATACTCTTTTCCGGCTTCTTTCTCAATCACAGAAATATCTCCCAGGAAGTGAAATTGGAGAAAATGAATCACATCTGAAATAGGTTGGTTATGGAGTTGTTCTTGATTTACCGGACCAATGGATTGATACCATTCTTTAAGAACTCCGGTCGTTCTAGCACAAAACTCTTCAACTACCTTGTATGATTCTTCATGTTGGACGATTTTTGCATCCATCCAAGCTTTGAACTCAAGGAATTTTTTATTCCACTGAGAAGGAGGAATTCCATCTATAGAGAAAAATGAAGACCCAGTGTAAACCGGGGTGTTTATTTCTCTAGGATCTAATCCAGACGGAGTAGATGTTTCATCCTGTCTCACCATCAGGATTCTAGAGATATCAGCATATTCGTCATACACTGTTTCTGCTTTAGTGGAATTCAACTCAGTGTTTTGCCAATCTCCTTCAGAGAAGGTTTCTTCTTGAGTAGATTCATACTCTTCTTCCTTATTCTGGGAATACATCAGAGGCATTACATAGGATAATGGTTTATGTGAAACCATTAGAGAAAGCTTAGGAGTTTGTATGGGAGATTCTTCTGACACAGAATCTTCTTCATCATTTTTGGTGGGAGGAGGAACAGATTGTTCCTTTCTTTTCCCAATAGGATCAAATTTTCTCGAGATAAGGTTTGGAGGAATGAATGGGCTAGGATTTTGTATAGGTTGAGGAGTGTATAATGCAAATATTTTTGAGGGTGGAACGAAGTAAGGATCTGGTTCAAAAGAGTTTTCTTTAAGAGAAGGCTTTTGAGTTTTAGAGGCAACATATCCTCTTAATTCTTCATACTGAGCTTTGACCTTTCTCAATTCTCTTTCTTTTTCAACAAATGTGGTACTGATCCTTTCTCCTTTCAGTTTCTGTACTTCTGCCTCAAGCTGTGCCATCTTTTTCTTTATTTCACCATAATGATCTTGCAGCCTTTGGGACATGTTTTTAATTTCCTTGTCTAAGGAGTCAGCAATCTTGTCAATCTTTTTGTCCATGTTTTGCATGAATTTATTTTGAGCTACAGCGTTCTCAGTTTGCCAATTCATCACTTCTTCTGCTTGGGTAATTGGCCTTGTTGATCCATCAGTGTTTACTTCAGAAGGAACCACAAAGGGTCTCGTTTGTATCTTCTTAACAGGATCAACTTTTCTTTCCAAGGAAGGAAAATTTGCATTGTAAGAGGCTGAAGTGGAGGAAAACATCATACATGCTTGTGGTATGGTTGTCTGTTTGGGAAATGGTTCAACAGGTTTACACTTTTGTACAGGTAAAGGTTTTGGAGATGGTTTAGTTGGTGGAGGCCATGTGACTAAGGATGGGTCATTTGGTGGTGAAGGGTATTTATGTTTTTTGAGGATCTTCAGAGCTTCTTCATAGAAGGGAAGAGGCTCGTACTTCTTTTTGATTCCAACCCAGGGTCCATTATCAGGATCAAATCTCCTTTCAGGTTTCTTAGGAGATTTGCAAGGAGACTTCTTTCTTCTCCTTCTAGGTTCATCATCATCATCACTGCTATCATCTTCACTGCTATCATAGTCCATGTAACAATCACAGTCTGGATCACACATCTCTGGTGCCACATCCCACATAAAGTGACCATTTATCTTGTCACTATAAATGGGTGTTCCATCGGCTTTGAACGAATAAACAGGAATTTTCTTCTCCTGTTCTCCTAGAGTGATCATCATGGTTGAGAAGACTGGATTTGTTGAAGAGGAGGAAGATTCTCCTTCGGACTTGAAGATAGTTTTTACTCTTCCATCAGTGAGTCTTTTAAATGATGACTCAGTGGACACTATGGGTTTTGATTGTTTCTTTTGCGCCTCATAGTCACTAATCCATTCCATAGGAATGAGTTTTAGTAACTCTTCTCGAGGAATTTGCCTGGGAACTTGGATGATTGATGGCGTTTTCTCCTCAGAATTTGCTATTACCATCAAGGCATTTTCTGAGATTTTTGAGTCTACCGAAAGATCAAAGAGATGATCTTGTACTCTGAATATGATCTGGTGATTCAGAGTAGCTTTGAATGCATCTGAGTCCTGAGGGGCTCCAATAAGTTGGACTTGAACTTGGAACCGATGTGGAAGAGTTGGATCTTTCAGATGGACATTAAAGTTTGGAAATATGGTTAAAACCACACTTCCAGCATTAAGTGTTGTGAGGACTGTGCCAATCACTGCATCTTCATAGTGATAGAAGGTAGAGTCTATAAGAGAGACTCTTGCTGTAACAGGCATGCCTTTTCTTCCATGAAGGGTTAGGATCAATCGTACTGCACCTAGATGTAGTGCAACATAACCTTCCTTCTGCCATAACTTAATTAGATCTGGATTTATTTCCAGGTCTACATATTGTTCTGCAGAGGTAGCATGAAGAGGACAAGAATTAAGCTTTGAAGTCTGGATGACTTCTTTTACTCCAGGTCTAGGGGTAGAGATAAGCTTTTTTACAGACCAGGTAAAGTTGGATTTATGTCTTCTGAAAACATTGTAAGGATTCAGAAGAGGGGGTACAGCACTTTCTATTTGAGCATCCTCTGGGACGAAGGTATACTCAATAAGGTTTTCAAGCTTATTTGAAAGGGTCTTTTTACAAGATTCAGGAACAGAAAAGGAAATTTTTGAAGAAAGACTAACAGCGCTAGGACGAGGGTTTTCACTCATGTTTTAAGAGATCTTCTTACTCACTCTCGGCTAATAATATTATACCATATTCACCCGCTTCAAGAAAAAGAGATACAATAATTTGATACCGATTAGGCTCTGATACCACTGCTGGCCGAGAGCCTCCTTAACATAAACATAAACACCAAAACATACAGAAAAATAAATCTCTAAAACAATTATTAATATTTTTCGCTACTCATAATTTTACTAAAATATTAGGGATGTTACATGCGGGCCCTTAAATTTTAATTTACACTGAGCCAACCAGGAGTTTACAATGTTCTATAATTCTGAATAATAATAACATGAACAGCTCAACTGACATGGAAACACTTAGAGGCTAGTCAGATTGAAAAGGTTTTTATTGTGAAAGTACCCGACACTAGAGAGCTACCCCAGGTCCCCTAAAGCACCCTTTCACACCCTCTTATCCCAAGGCTCACAATTAAGCCTCCTCTAATGTATCATCGGTTTCTATAATCTGTCCCCAGACAATATCATTTTGTTTCTCTTTGATGATTTATGATGCATGAACTACTCGCTTATTTAGTTGGTTAAGGCTTTTAGAAACTCAATTATATTATCGGGGCCTATGAATCGCGACATAGCCACCCCAGTAAACTATACTTTTTCAAATTCTCAAATACACACGTAGAATTTTAGTACAGTTCCTTCACAAATCAAATCTCCTTATAATTTGAGTTTCAAAGCCTTAAATATATTTCACAACCTTCTTTAGAAAGTTTATAGGTCAATTCAAAATCAATTACTAAAAACTCGAATTCAGAATTATCAATCTTTAAAACCTTAGTATTTGAAAACAATATATATATATATATATTAAAAGTTTAAAGGAAAATATTAGTAAAAATTTATCTTTGTAAAATAATTTCTCTTTCTTTTTCTGACAAGAAATCTTAATTTTAGTAAATATATACATACATATATATATATATATATATTTTAAAAGATAAAATGAGATTTCTAAGAATTTATGTATTTTCATTAAAAACTAAGAAATTTCTTAAAAGTAATTTGAATAAAGATGAATAAGCAAATAAGGAAGTAAGAGATAAGTAAATTCTGACTGAATTTTAGCTTTCCGTCATGCTTGCTATATGCTCAAACTCCATATTACAAGATCATCAATCATAGTTAAATATTGTCAATCACACTCAAACATCATCAATCACAAATAAATATTAGCAATCATAATCAAATCAAATAATTAAACATCAGTCATAAATATCATAATTCAAAATTCAATGGTTATTTAAATTAATAAAGTTTATTTTAAGTCTTATAGTTCATTCCAGTCCTTGCATAGGTTTAGTTTAGTCCATATAGGTCATAATAGTCTAAGTCTTTGCATGGGTTTAGTCCTGTTCGTAGTAGTTCAAGTCCTTGTATAGGTTCTGTCCAATCCACATAGGTTCAGTCTAATCCGCATAGGTCATAATAGTTCAAGTTCTTGAATAAATATTTCAGATTAAGTTACACGAGATATTTAATTTATTAATAACAATTAATATAAATTTTAAGTTAAAAATTATTGTTTTAAAATAATAATATTGTTATCTTTAAAAGGAGTAGGGGACTTCTCCCAATATTCTTATGTATTTTTATATTATATTCTTATCCCACCCCCTTACCTTGATTTGCTACCAAAAGTGAATTCGCTCTGCGCCTCTGAGTTCTAACAAAATATTAATACTAATTTATTTCAGTATAAGCATAAAATAAAAATTAAGATTGTTATCAGAATGATAAATAGTAACTATACATAGTAATGGTAAATAGTAAATCACCAATAGTAACAGTAAATAGTAATTTTTGAATAGTAACAGTAAATAGTAAATCATAAATAGTAATTTTTGAATAATAGTGGTAAATGGTAAATCGTGAATAATAACAGTAAATAGTAAATTTTAAATAGTAATGGTAAATAGTAAATTTTGAATAGTAACGGTAAATAGTAAATTTTAAATAGTAACAGTAATTAATAAATTTTGAATAGTAACAGCAACTAATAAATTTTGAATAATAAAGGTAAATGATAAATTTTGAATAATAACAGTAAATGGTAAATTGTAAATAGTAACAGTAAATAGTAAATAGTAAAAAAATACATACTGGTAATTTATTTTTACTATAGTAACTTATTCATAATAGTATTAACATATTAATAGTTTAAGAGTGCTAAAAAATAATCTAAATAATCATAAAAAGAATATATAAGAAAGATGTTATTACCTTACACCTCCGGCAGAATCTCTTTTTACCAAAAGAATTTACTCCCCACTAACTTCTTACGTAATATCTCTCTAGATTCTCTCTCTAATTTTTGGTGTGAAAATATTGTAAATGAGGTATCTATTTATAGGAAGAGAATTTTACTATTTAAGATTACTTAATTATTTATTTTACTATTCATGATGTAAGTATTTACCCACCAGTTACTATTCATAATGTAAGTATTTACCCACCGGTCACTATTCATGATGTAAGTATTTACCCACCGGTCACTATTCATGATGTAAGTATTTACCCACCGGTGACTATTCATGATGTAAGTATTTACCAACCGATGATGTAAGCGATGATGTCGGTAGTGGCATTTTGGTTATTAGATAAAAAGTTAAAGGTATTTTTGTCATTTTCAAAAAAATGAAAAAAATATAAAAATTTTAAAAAATTACAAATTGTATAACAATCAAAAAGTTCTAAATAACTATAATCAAATTCCTTTGAAATTTTATTTTAAATAAGAAATAATGAAATTAGGGGTGTTACAACTATTTTCCCAAACATTACATCAACAGTTTCAGGAATCGTCACGGGGTCTAATTCACCCTCCTAAAATTATAACATGTATAAGATTATGTTTTCTAATGAAAAAAAAACTAAGACATTTCCAAGTATATTCTAAGCATCTTAGAAAGTTATTCTACGGATCTTTATTTCTTCATTTGTACTTCTAGCTCCCTTTTAATGCCTAAAACCTATCAAAACATATCCATATCACCTATTTAAGTATTGCTTCAACCTAGTCAAAATGAGAATAATAAAATGTGTTAATTGATTGTTTTAGTTTCAAATTAAAGGTGGCGTTTATTGAGAAAATAACCTAGAATTGACAACTAACAGCCTCTGAACCTCTTTTTACTCCACCAGCTTATAACGGTGGACTACATCCTTATTTGCATGAAGCCTTAAACATTGCTCGCCCACTAATCATCCCTTCCTGCTAGAAGCAACCTTTATGCTCCCGAGTCCTTGCTTGTTAACTAACCCCGTGGGAAATGGTTCAAACCACTCGAGCCTGAACTTTTTAGACAAATTTTTGAACCTGGATCTAATAATGATTTAAGGGTAAACTCTCTTTATTATAAGCTTCTGCATGGTAGTGGGATGTCTTCCCATGGTGTCCTTCTATTCTCTTGTCCGAAAGGAATACACCAAATGGTTTAAATCCCTACACTGAAACTGTACAATATAAACCATCCCTCCTAGAGAATTGCTAAAAATATATATTAAATCTCTATAATATACCAAAAGGCATAAATCCTAATATCGAACTCCTAAAACACATGACACATATTTTATACTAAATCGAATAGAGTAATTCCTCTTTTGTTCTTCACTTTCTAAATTCCAGCAGGCTCATTTCAGAAAGCATCACACATAACCATTAATATTTTATAGTTTACATAAAGAAAAGATTAAAGGAACCCGATATTTATAACCAATTTCTTAACATAAAACTTTTGATAACATGTTTATTTAAATTTCCACAATAAGAGAATGTGAATAATGTTTAGAGGTTTTGTTATGGGCTCGATTAATGAGGACACAACTAGAGGAACTTCTTTTGGCTAAAATAATTTTTTTTGTTTCTTTTATGCATTTTTTCATTATTTTAGATCAGGGTTAGAAAGCCTTTTTGGCTATAGGTTTAGGCCTTACGGTCATATTTGTTTTGTATATTTTTTTTGGGCCTTGTATTTTGGCTATCTTTCTTAGTTTTATTTAGTTTTAGTATTTTTAGGCTTAGGAGAGAATGAAGCTCATTAGGTTAAGTGGTGTGCCCCCCTTTAGCCTATATAAGACATGTTTTCATTTGTATTACACACAACTTCTATTGAGAGAATATTTTAATATTAATGGAGTTGAATTTTCCTTCTTTATTTTAGCCAGGGTTTCTTAAACTTTGATAAACTCTTATCTTAGGGTTTCCTCCCCTAAGTGGCGAGATTGAGGCTTATCCTCTCTAAGTGGCGCCTCCCCTTTCCCTTCTTCCCTCTTTACTTTTTTACATAATCCTTATTTTATTTTATCAAAAGAGAAAGAAGAAGAAGAACTAGATCCTCCTTCTTACATCATATGGTATCAGAGTCTAAGGTTATTTTTCTTCACTCTTCTCTTTAATTTATGTTTTTCTTAGGTTTTTTCTGTTATTCATATTTTATATGCCTTCTTATTAAGAATATACAAAAAAAACCAAAAAATACATGTTTCTTGTTATTTTATTTTATTGCTTTTTTCTATTAATTATGTTAACCTTTGTTTTGAGTGTTCTTAAGCTTGTGTCATGGTGGTCTTGGAGCTTTGAAGACTTGAAGACAAATTGTATTGGAAGCAAAACCTTGTAAAAGAAAAAAGTACAAAAATATATGAAGAATTTCAGGGAAGTATTCAAACCAAGGTTAAAAACTAACCTTTTTATTTGGGACATAGTCAAAATAAAATGATCATCATAAAATGCAATGAGATATGTCCAAAGGAATGCATATATAAAACTATGTAGCAACCCTAGAACTTTACGAGAAAACAAATATAATGTATGAGCAAAAGAGATGACATATGTAAAATAATGGGGTTGAACAAAAGAAAAGTACAAATCATGCAAAGCCTTATCATAAAAAATCCTGGATTTGGATGCCCTAAGAGGATCATATTTAGTGATTGAACATAAACTAGGGTCTATGATAGGTAAAGCAAGATAAGAAGCAACTAATTCTTCATGTAAACCCTTATGCACATGAATGTTATGTGTAACATCCCGGATTCAAAAGAAAATAAATTTATTGGATGAGAATAATTAATTATTTATGGTCCAATAATTATAGGAAAATTAATTAGACATTAGAGATGAATTATCAGTAAACTAATATTTACCGGAATTGGGTGACTTAACAGATGATGTGGGGCCCACCAGGGTAAATTAAATAATTGACAGGTCTAAAATGTTTAGAAAATTATTATGGTTACGGCGGTATAATTGAAATAATTGTTGGTGTTAAGGAACTAATTAATTGGACTCGATGTATGATATGAAACAGGGAAAACACGAACCAAATGGGATTAAAAGAAAATGAAAATTCCCTTTCTTCTCTTCATGTCAACCATCTACCTTCTCTCTCTCTCCCATTTCTACTTTTCATGCTATTATACAATGGTTAATGGGGTTTTATGACCCAATGGACAAATGGCCAAATGCATGGTTTTAACCATTGGACAATGTCCAATTTTTATGCAAATTTCCTTTCCTCTTCTTCATTTTCGGCAGCCACCTTCTCCCTCCACTTTCTTTCATTTTCTCCTTCTCCCCTTCTCTCTTCTTGGGTAAAACCATGTGCCTTTTTTTCCATGGCCATATTCAACCTAAAATCAATTGGTCTCCATGGATTTATGAGGCTAGAATGGCACTTTGGGGCTAATGTAGGAGCACCTCCTTCTTCCTCCTTCCTATCTTCACCCTTGGCTTGACCACGGTGGTGAGGTAAAGTTTCTTACTTCCTCATTATTTCATTTATGGTTTTGGGTTGTTGAGTTGAAGTTATAAATGTTAGAAACCTTGCATGTTGATGGGAATGTTGAAACCCTAGGCATGAATAGTGGAGGTGTGAGTTGGAATGTGGTTTTATGTTGAGGGATGAAAAGAGTTATAATGACTATAATGATTTAAGGAGATTGATTGGGAGTATTGTTAAATGATTTTAGATTAAAAACCCTAGGTGTTAATGATTTGGGGGTTTTGGCTAAATTAGTAACTTTGATGATTATGGATTCTTTGGAATGAATTTATATGAGATGTTGAACTTCTAGCATCATTGGGATTGACTAATGAGTTGTGATGATTTTGCACTCTAGAATGAGTTTTGTGGTATGTTGGAGTTGGTTGATGAATGACAATATTAATCTTGTAATAATGTTTGTAGGCCATTGGTGTTCCTTATGATGAGGGACATATTGGGGGATGACTATGAGTGATAGGCCAATAGAGTGGAAATTGATACAATGAGGTTTAGGACCATGATATATGTCCTTGGATTTATTGATTGATGATTGTTAACCTGGCGATAACGTCTCAACTATTTGTGTTTACCACCGGGTTGTTAATTGGCAAGCGCACCAATCGTTTGTAGTTTTCAAAATTTAGATATCGTTCCACTGGGATTGAAAGTCCAATAACAACAGTAATTTTCTATTCACTATGGTAAATGTGAAGAAAGTTATGGACAAAAGAATGATTTATATATAATTTATACAATATTCACAGGATAGCATAATTGAGTTGTTCATGGGATAAAAAGAAAATAAAAATCTATCTAAAAAGTTGAGTTGCAATCTAGAATAGACAAGATACTTGAGATAAATACAGATAAACAAATTATGTTGGAAATTGGATCCCTAATCTAGAATAACAATGAGGAACTCAAGACATGCATATTTAATCATCAAGTTTCATGTCATTGCAGCTTAAAATCAGTATAATCGATCCCTCGTGAGCTTTCTCAGTAAAAACTTGCATTAAGACCTCGCCTTATGGCAACAATGGTTAACAACCCCTATAGAATTGAGATACCAAAGGTATTCCAACTTTTACTTTCATCAAAATAAGTTTCAATACGGCATGAATAATCATTCTCCCGTTTGACATTCACACTAATAAAACAAGTTTCAATACACATGAAAATCATTCTCCCGTTTGATGTTCATATTAATAAAAGGTTGAAATACTAACATGGACTTGAATCATAAACATGCAGAGGTCGATTTCACAACATTATACTCAATAGATTAGTTCACCAATTCCAACATAAACAAATTAGTTACACGTGGTAAAGGTAAAAACAACACTTATAAAGGTTGACATTACGAAGACGATGGAAACTTCACGATACAACGATCACAATACACCACAACACTCTCAAGTATCTAGAAAACTATTCTAGAACTATAAACTCTAAAAGAAATACTCAAAACTCGAGTATAGAAGAGAGGAAAGAACTCTAAATGTAGAGAATGAGATGTGATGAATGGTGTTGGATGGCCCTATTTATAGGGCTGAGCAAGGGTGCTGACGCTACGCGTCAGTCCCCTGACTCAGCCTCCATTAAAGCAGCTGGTAGTGGCCATCTTGGAATATTATATTCAATCATGCTTGGCCATGTGTCCCTGTTTCCACTATGTTTTGGCCATTTGTGCTGAGTGGAGTGGCCAATAATGGGTCACTAAGTGAGTGCTCGGCCAGCTTGGCTGTGGAGTCCACGCAGCACTGACGCTACGCGTGGCTTTGACGCGTAGCGTCAGCATCAAAAGTAGCTATGGACGCTACGCGTGGGATTGATGCTACGCGTCAGATCCTCCAGTATAATTTTCTCTTGAATTCTTTACTTTTTCACTGTAAAACTAGAGAAAATTGATCAAGGGCAGATTATTTCCAACAACATCCATTTATTGAATTAAAACCTAATTTTCTAACAAATTATCCAAATTTTTATTGTTTTTATGAAATTTTTATTAAAAGATTTATTGTAAATTTGAGGACTAACAATGATGACTTAAAAGAGTCCATGATGACTTAAGCTAAAATTAAATACATTGTGGATAAGGGATATAGTGTTGTTGTTGTTAGGTTCATTTAGCCTTGAAACCTAGAGAATCTTGGTTTTGGGAAAGGAATTCCCGAAGCCTAACATATGCATGAAAAGTTGGAGTTTAAGTAAGTCTAGGACTTAATAATGGGTTTTGAGAGATGGAGCCTTGTGATAGTATTAATAGCATATATATTTGTTGTGATAAGATTGTGTTCCGAACGATGATGCAGAACGATCGAGACAATCGGAGCGTTGGGATTACGGTTCTTCTCTCGAGGTAGGAGAGGAGTTTATGTTTCAAATTTGCATGAGTGAATAATTGTTAATTATGTAAATGTATGAACTCATGCAATGCCTTGCCATGAATGTCTTATATGATTGAATTGCTGAAGTGATGAATGATGGCTTGGCTTATGTTGATTGTTATGAAAATATATGTATATATATGATGTTAATGATAAGTGTTTGATAGTCCCTTGGTTGGGCATGAACTAAATGATGGTGAAAATCTATGAATGAATGAGTTAAACAAAGTGTAGAGGATTGTTTTGAGATGAGTGGTGTAGAGATGAGAAGTGTCTTAAAGCCTTCATTATATAGTTGATGAATTAGGATTTAAAATGGTGATGTGTGGATTATTGAACCAAGTACTAAGTACATGAATTAATATGTGAGAAAGGTTAGTTTAGGCCAATCTTATGTCGTGGGGATATTGGCATTTGGAAAGAAATAAAGAACTTGAGTTTTTGGGCATGTAAGGCGAATCTCGCTCAAGCGAGATGGGATCTCGCTCAAGCGAGAGTCCATTGCATCAGAGTATTGGCCTCTGGACCAATCTTGTAACATCCCTAATATTTTAGTAAAATTATGAGTAACGAAAAATATTAATAATTGTTTTAGAGATTTATTTGATATAAAGGTAATTATAAATAATTAACTAGTGTGGAAATAAATAAATTTAATTGATTGACTAAGTACAAAAGGGTTAAATGAGGTGTAATTAGAAGGAGGTAAAAGTTTAATTAAAACTTTCAAAGAAATTATAAAAGAAATAGAGAAATGACCATTTTGCCGCTGAGCCTTAAATAATAAAAATCCATCTTCTTCCTCATTCATTTCACGCGAGCCTACTACTTCTTCTTCTTCTTCTTCTCATCCCTCTCACTGCCGAGAGCTACATGCTCCAAGGGAAGGCCTATTCCGTGTCAAAACTTCGAAATAACCCTATTTTTGAGATCGTGGCTTCGAGGTGAGTACAATGGACCCTTTAAATTGAGTTATCTCATCTCTTTCGTTTTCTCCTTTAAATCGAATAGTCATGCATGGCGGGGTAAGGTTCCGTTTTCCACTCCTCTAGTGTGTGTGAGCTTAAAACTCGGTATTTGAAACAATAAGGGTAATATCACGTTTATGGGTTTTGCATTCTGACCTCCGTAGGTAGCAAAACGAACGTCGGAGGACCGAGTGACGAAGCGAGTGTTGAATTCGGAGGTGGAACCTTGAACCCAGCACTTAGAGGACGGGCATCAAGAACAAATCGTTGAAGCTTGGAATCAAGGTAAGGGGGTATTCGGGTTGTAATTAATTAGAATAGGTGCGTATTTTGGGTTCGGGTCGTCAAACTAAGTATTAAAACGGTAAGAAAGTTTGTTAGATGATAATTGCATGTGTATGTATGTATGAATATGAGTTGTGTATGGTTTATGGTGATTGTAAGATTAAAGCGTTATACATTGTGATGAATTGATGTGTATAGTGGCCTTGTGATGACGGGCTTAACAAGTAGGTCGCCCATTTGATGAGTATGTGCTGTTGTTGATGGTCACTTGTGATATGATATGAGAAATGTGAATTATATATGTATGATTGTGTAGTGTGGGACGGCTGACGGTATGTATAGCCCCTCGTTTCTGGCTCCCGTGGTTTTTGTGCCCAGTTGAGCTACCCAGTGGTCAAGTAGGACCCAGTGGTTGAGGTGGAGAGTCAAGCAGGACTCAGTGAACCAAGCAGGGTTCACGGGGTGTCAAGTAGGACCCCTAGCTGAAGGTCGATCCTTTAGTATCCGGATACTAGGCGTCGATTGTGTGTGAGAGTCAGTGGTGATAATTGATGAATTACCAGTATTGTGTGATGATGTGTATGTACTTAATTATATTTGCCGAATGTGATTTGTAATTTGAGGATAAAGCAATCGGATGGAGTTTATACACATGTACTTGTTATTTAATTTCCGTTCTAGATTAATTATGATGCCAAACACTCACCCTTGCTGTGGTTTTCTTTAATTTAGTAACCAGTGACAGGGAAGAGGTCGGAACCTCGGAGGTGCACCGAGCGGAGGATTGATGCCAAGGAACCGAGGAATTATGAAATGCATTATGTGTGTAATATGTAATGAGTTTTCTGTGTATGTGATGCTATAATATGTTGCTTGGTGTGTTGACTAATGTGGATATGAATTCATGATGCTAATGTGATCGATGTTGATTTTCATGAGTTTGATATATATATACATATATAAATTGGCACGGAGCCAATAGTAGATGTGAATGATAAATTGCTATGGGCAGGTTTTGTAAATAATTGTGGGTCATGGATGAATTGTGGTTGTTGTAGTATAGTTGATTACTGGATGAATCTCGCCTGAGCGGATTCAGTCTCGTTCGAGTGAGGCATGACCGAGAGAACCCTTTCCGAGTGAAGAGAGGTTAGAATGTTTCCGAGTGAGGTATGACCGAGAGAACCTCTTCCGAGTGAAGGAAGGTTAGTATGTTTCCGAGTGAGGTATGACCGAGAGAACTCCTTCTGAGTGAAGGTTAGAATGTTTCCGAGAGGCATGACCGAGAGAACCCTTTCCGAGTGAAGAGAGGTTAGAATGTTTCCGAGTGAGGTATGACCGAGAGAACCTCTTCCGAGTGAAGGAAGGTTAGAATGTTTCTTAGTGAGGCATGACTGAGAGAACCCCTTCCGAGTGAAGGAAGGTCAAGATGTTCTCGAGTGAGATATGACCGAGAGGACCATTTCTGAGTAAAAGATTGAATTGTGAATTTCCCTTGTATGTCTCGTAGTTTGCTCAGGTTTAAAATGTAGAATTCACTCAAGCGAGTCGGAACTCGCCTAAGCGACCTTCACTGGTTTCGCTTAAGCGAATCAGGGTCTCGCTCAAGCGAGTGACCCCTGACTTCATTTTCTTCTTCCGCTTATTTTAATTAATTCAATTTTATTATTTGATTTATTTCCTATCGGTTATTATTTTGAGTTTGCTTAAGAAAAATAAATGTGGTTTTACATTAGGATCTAATTAACTATCAGTAAACGTAAAAATTTATTGTGAAAAATAATTAAACGGATATAAATAAATGTAAAATTGACGTAAGACGTCACAGGTGGTATTAGAGCGGTTCTTTCTAGAGCCAGGTACATGGGTGAACCCAATAATTTGTGTGAGTCCTATACTGGACTGTTTTTGCATTCTATTGCATTGTGCTTGTGGTTGTTTGTGTTATTAACAGAATAGCTTGGCATCATTCCCTTGGCACTCCGGCGACGTTGTATTTTATATGTGTATGAGGTAAATATCTGACTCCCTGGTAGATCATTGGTTATTAATGTTGATGTGTTTGTTTATTGTAGAATTACTTTATGGCTGAGGGAACTAGTTCTGGTGTAGGAGATGACTTCTTCTTGAAATTTTCTCAATTGATGAGTAGGACCGAATCTGGTCCCACTCTTGACAAATTCCTGAAAAAGAATTCCCCTGCTTATAAAGGAGGGCATGACTATGATGGAGCGCATGTTTGGATACGGAAAATTGAACAAGCTTTTGAGTACTTTTGAGTGCTCGAAGGAGCAGAAAGTGCAGTTTGCAACTTATCAGCTGAAGGACGAGGCTAGGATACGGTGGTATAGGACCAAGGTGTAAATAAATGCAGCAAGTCAACCGCTGGTGTGGGTGAATTTTCGTAGAAGGTTTCTCGTCAAATACTTTCCTGATAATTACAAAATCTGAAAAGAAATGGAGTTTCTGAGGCTAGAACAAGGCAGAATGTCAGTGGTCGAGTATACTACCAAGTTTGATGAATTGTGTGACTTCTATCACCCTTTCTCCTTGGAAGGAACCGAGGGTAGTAAATGTGCTAAGTATGAAGCCGGATTACGAATTGAACTCCGCAGTGTGATTGTGCCTATAGAGATTCAGGATTATCCTACTTTGGTGAATAAGGCTAGGCTGACTGAGGAAGTACAATTACAAAGAACATTTCAACCAAAAGATAAGAGACCGTTGAAGGCAAGAGGATTCAACTTTAAGAAAATGGGTCAGTTCTTTTATGGCGGTAAGTCTTCCGCTACGTCTTCTTCCTCTTCTGGTCGGGGTTCTACTGGCCGTTCTAGTAGCCAGTCAGGTAGCCGTGCATGCTATAATTGTGGCCAGGAGGGCCATATTGTGAAACACTGTCCGGCTAGTCAAATTGTGTGTTTCCAATGTGGACAACCGGGGCACCTTAGGCCTGATTGCCCATAGAGGCAGCAACCGAGTGGACATGGTAACCGAGCCAATACTTCTGGGACTCGTGGTGCTAATCTTCAGAGGGGAGGTAGAAGCGGTGGTGGTCGTGGAGGCCAACACTCGGGGAGGTCTGATGCTCAATCCAGTGGCACTCAAAATGTTATGGCCGGGCGAGTATTTGCCTTTGATGCTTCTGAAGTTGCAAGGACCGACAACTTGGTGCAGGGTAAGTGCCTTATTCATGGCTATATGGTAGATGTTATTTATGATTCTGGTGCAACGCATTCTTTTATTTCTGAGAGTTGTGTACGACGACTTGGTTTGCTGGTGGTGTTAATGGAGAATGTTCTTAGTGTCTCCACTCCTACTGGCTCCACTTTTCGTGCAACCACTATGTATGGGGAATTGCCAATGCAAGTTGAAGATTGCACCTTTCTGGTGAATCTGATTTGTATGCCATTGAAGAACCTATATATTATTTTAGGTTTCGATTAGTTGGCTGCTAACCATGTTATGGTGGACTGCTATCGGAAGACCATCATTTTCTCCCAGGAACTTGACACAAAGAACGTGGTGAGTGATGTCTCTGCAACTTATGTTATTCTATTTACTTTAGAAGGACGATATAATCTTATGCTGAGTGATATTCCGGTAGTGTGCGATTTCCTTGATGCATTTCCGGAAGAAATTCCGGAGTTTCCTCCCAATCGGGAGATTGACTTTACCATCGATTTGATTCCTGGGGCCGAACCTGTGTCCCGTGCGCCTTATAGAATGTCTTCGATAGAATTGACCGAAGTGAAGAAACAAGTGAACGAGATATTAGAGAAGGGGTTTATCCGACTGAGTGCTTCACCGTGGGGCGCTCTGGTACTATTGGTGAAAAAGAAGGACGGTAGTATGCGGATGTATATCGACTACCGAGAGTTGAAAAAGTTGACGGTTAAGAATAAATATCCTTTGCCATGAATCGATGATTTGTTGGATCAATTGTGAGGCGCTGTAGTATTTTCCAAGATCGACTTGAGGTTGGGATATCACCAAATAAGAGTGAAGTCAGAAGATATTCCAAAGACGGCGTTCCGGACTCGGTATGGACACTTTGAGTATGTTGTAATGCCCTTTGGAGTGACAAATGCTCCTGCTATCTTAATGGATTACATGAACCGGATATTTCAACCATATTTGGATCAATTTGTGGTAGTGTTCATCGATGATATATTGGTGTATTCGAAGTCGATTGAGGAACATGCACAACATCTTCAAATTGTTTTGCAGATACTACGTGAGAAAAGGTTGTATGCTAAGTTATCTAAATATGATTTCTGGGAAGGAAGTGTACAATTCTTGGGGCATGTGATTTCCCGAGAGGGCGTATCTGTTGATACATCCACAATTGAAGCAGTTATGGCTTGGGAAAGGCCTAGGTCGGTGACTGAAATTAGGAGTTTTCTCGGATTGGCTGGGTATTATCGTCGCTTTATTGAAGGATTTTCTCGTATTGCGCTTCCTTTGACTCGGTTGACGAGAAAGGAGAGTCCATTTGTATGGTCGGACAAGTGTGAATTGAGTTTCCAAACTCTTAAGCAGTGTTTGACTACTGCACCTGTACTTGCACTACCAGATGTGATGAAAGAATTTGTGGTGTATTGTGATGCATCTAAGTTGGGTTTGGGATGTGTGCTGATGCAGGATGACTGGGTGATTGCCTATGCCTCAAGGCAATTGAGACCGCATGAACAGAATTACCCGACTCATGACCTTGAGCTTGCGGCAGTGGTGTTTGCGTTAAAGATCTGGCGCCATTATTTATATGGGTCTCGGTTCGTGGTATTTAGTGACCACAAGAGCTTGAAATACTTATTTGATCAGAAGGAACTAAACATGAGACAAAGGAGATGGGTGGAGTACCTAAAGGATTATGATTTTGATTTGAGGTACTATCCTGGTAAAGCAAATGTTGTTGCCGATGCTCTAAGTAGAAAAGTATTACATGCAGCCTTCTTGATGGGCAAGGAGCAAGAATTGTTGGAAAGCTTTCGTGATATGAACATTTGGGTTGTTATGAACGCTCCAAATCAAATGATAGTTGGGATGCTGAAGATCTCCAATGAATTTCTGGAATCTTTAGCTGTGGCCCAAAAGGACGATAAAGAGTTGCTGGAACTGCTTGACACTCAAGCAAGAGGTAAAGATATGGAATTAACCAAAGGTAACAATGGAATTTGGAGATTCCAAGACCAAGTGGTAGTGCCTGCAAAAGGTGATTTCAGGCAAGCCGTGTTAGCTGAAGCACATAGGAGTTTTTTGAGCATTCATCCCGGTGTTATGAAAATGTACCACGATTTGAAGAAAGAATTCTGGTGGCTGGGAATGAAGAAAGCAATAACCGAATATGTGAAGTCTTGTGTGATATGTCAGAAATGTAAGGTTGAACACCAGAGACCACCTGGATTGCTCCAACCACCTGAGATTCCGATTTGGAAGTGGGTGAGTATTACTATGGATTTTGTATCCAGGTTACCTCGTACCCAATCCGGATGTAATGCAATCTGGGTAATTGTGGATAGGCTGACCAAGAGTGCTTACTTTCTGGCTATGAACATGAAATAGTCATTGGACCGATTGGCTAGATTGTACATTACGGAGATTGTAAGATTGCATGGTGTGCCTTCGAGTAACATTTCGGATCGTGATCCCCGATTCACTTCCAGATTCTGGGGAAGTTTATAACAGGAGTTGGGTACTGAACTCAGATTGAGTTCAGCTTATCATCCTCAGACTGATGGTCAGTTTGAGCGTACAATTCAGACTTTAGAGGATATGCTTAGAGCCTGTGTATTGGAGTAAAGTGGTTCATGGGAAAGATACTTGCCATTGGTAGAGTTTGTGTATAACAACAACTATCATAGTAGCATTGGTATGGCTCCATATGAAGCTCTATATGGTAGAAGGTGTCATACGCCTTTGTGTTGGAATGAAAATGACGATGCTATCCATTTGGGTCCCGAACTAATTCAGGAAATGAATGAACAGGTTGCCTTGATTCGAGAGAAAATGAAGACTGCCCAAGACCGACAGAAAAGTTACTATAATAATCGTCATAGACCACTTGAGTTTCAGGCGGGAGATTGGGTATTTCTAAAGGTTTCACCGACCAAAGGTGTAGGTCGGATACTGAAGAGTCATAAGCTTAACCCGAGATACATTGGGCCATATCAGATTTTAGAGAGGATTGGTGATGTTGCTTACCGATTGGATCTTCCCCAAACGTTAACTAATATCCACAATGTGTTTCATGTGTCACAACTTCGGGCATACATTCCGTGTGATTCCATGATTGTGCTGGAAGATTCTATCGAATTAAAGGAGGACCTGACGGTGGAAGTTACACCAATCGGTATTGAAGAATACCAGACTAAACGGTTAAGAAACAAGGAAGTACCATTGGTAAAGGTGATGTGGCAAAATTATAACCTACACGTGGGAGTTGGAATCGGACATAAGGCGGTTGTACCCCGATCTTTTTCAATAAGGTGCGTTGATTTCGGGGACGAAATCCCTTTTTAGGGGGGTGGATGTAACATCCCTAATATTTTAGTAAAATTATGAGTAGCGAAAAATATTAATAATTGTTTTAGAGATTTATTTGATATAAAGGCAATTATAAATAATTAACTAGTGTGGAAATAAATAAATTTAATTGATTGACTAAGTATAAAAGGGTTAAATGAGGTGTAATTAGAAGGAGGTAAAAGTTTAATTAAAACTTTCAAAGAAATTATAAAAGAAATAGGGAAATGACCATTTTGTCGCTGAGCCTTAAATAATAAAAATCCATCTTCTTCCTCATTCATTTCACGCGAGCCTACTTCTTCTTCTTCTTCTTCTTCTCCTCCCTCTCATTGCCGAGAGCTGCATGCTCCAAGGGAAGGCCTATTCCGCGTAAAAACTTCGAAGTAACCCTATTTTCTAGATCGTGGCTTCGAGGTGAGTACAATGGACCCTTTAAATTGAGTTATCTCATCTCTTTCGTTTTCTCCTTTAAACTGAATGGTCATGCATGGCGGGGTAAGGTTCCGTTTTTCACTCCTCTAGTGTGTGTGAGCTTAAAACTCGGTATTTGAAACAATAAGGGTAATATCACCTTTATGGGTTTTGCATTCCGACCTCTGTAGGTAGCAAAATGAACGTCGGAGGACCGAGTGACGAAGTGGGTGTTGAATGCGGAGGTGGAACCTTGAACCCAGCACTTAGAGGACGCAATCGGCATCAAGAACAAATCGTTGAAGCTTGGAATCGAGGTAAGGGGGTGTTCGGGTTGTAATTAATTAGAATAGGTGCGTATTTTGGGTTTGGGTCGTCGAACTAAGTATTAAAACGGTAAGAAAGATTGTTAGATGATAATTGCATGTGTATGTATATATGAATGTGAGTTGTGTATGGTTTATGGTGATTGTGAGATTAAAGCGTTATACATTGTGATGAATTGATGTGTATAGTGGCCTTGTGATGATGGGCTTGACAAGTAGGTCGCCTATTTGATGAGTATGTGCTGTTGTTGATGGCCACTTGTGATATGATATGAGGAATGTGAATTATATATGTATGATTGTGTGGTGTGGGACGGCCGACGGTATGTATAGCCCCTCGTTTCCGGCTCCCATGGTTTTTGTGCCCAGTTGAGCTACCCAGTGGTCAAGTAGGACCCAGTGGTTGAGGTAGAGAGTCAAGCAGGACTCAGTGAACCAAGCAGGGTTCACGGGGTGTCAAGTAGGACCCCTAGCTAAAGGCCGATCCTTTAGTATCCGGATACTAGGCGTCGATTTTGTGTGAGAGTCAGTGGTGATAATTGATGAATTACTAGTATTGTGTGATGATGTGTATGTACTTAATTATATTTGCCGAATGTGATTTGCAATTTGAGGATAAAGTAATCGGATGGAGTTTATACACATGTACTTGTTATTTAATTTCCGTTCTAGATTAATTATGATGCCAAACACTCACCCTTGCTGTGGTTTTCTTTAATTTAGTAACCAGTGACAGGGAAGAGGTCGGAACCCCGGAGGTGCGCCGAGCGGAGGATTGATGCCAAGGAACCGAGAAATTATGAAATGCATTATGTGTGTAATGTGTAATGAGTTTTCTGTGTATGTGATGCTATAATATGTTGCTTGGTGTGTTGACTAATGTGGATATGAATTCATGATGCTAATGTGATCAGTGTTGATTTTCATGAGTTTGATATATATATATTGAACTGGTCGGGACCGGGGTCTAGGATCCGGTGTGGGACCAGCCACAAGAATGCAGGTGTTTTTAGGGTTTGCACACCGGAGCTGTGAGTAACCGATGTATTAATCCGGTCTCTCAGTGGGAGAGGCCGGTCTCGTTGTCCTGGAGATCCTTCACACCAACGATTCGCGTTGTAGGGGGGCGAAAGGTGGTGCCACCTGCAAAGATTCTCCGACGCTCAAGTCAGAAGGGTGTATGAACTCAGTGAATACTCAAGCGAAGTAATAGTAGAGTGTAAGTTAGAACAACGATACCATGCATGTGTATCGATATGGGCTTCTTATAGTTGAACGTAAGAGAAATAAGTCGTTGGATGCAGGTGGGTCCCTTGGTTCTGATAGCGTGTATATAGTGTCAATCAAGGTGGCTCAACTTTCAGAATGTGTCAGGAGGGTAGGTCAATTATCAGAGTACGATCCTCTAGGAAGAGGAGAGGATAATCACATTTTCCGCATAATCCGCTAACACACCCACTCGCTTTCTGAAGCCATTGATGTGACGTATTTTGCTACAAACAGTGTCTTCGTTGATAAGTTATCAGGGGCTCTTCTCTTGCTGTGACTGAAAAACCAACAGTTATATAAATGTCCTGTAACAATGAACATAGAACTGTTATGGAGAAAATGAATGATGCTGTCGTGGAGTGAGGGCGGACGGCCAGACAACGGATATCCAGTGTGGTAACGTTAAACCAGGACACCGGCTTTCCTTATATGAGGTCAATCCGATGTCACAAGAATGGGGGCCGGTATCTAGACTGGATCATATATATACTCAAGCGAAGTAATAGTAGAGTGTAAGTTAGAACAACGATACCATGCATGTGTATCGATATGGGCTTCTTATAGTTGAACGTAAGAGAAATAAGTCGTTGGATGCAGGTGGGTCCCTTGGTTCTGATAGCATGTATATAGTGTCAATCAAGGTGGCTCAACTTTCAGAATGTGTCAGGAGGGTAGGTCAATTATCAGAGTACGATCCTCTAGGAAGAGGAGAGGATAATCACCTTTTCCGCATAATCCGCTGACACACCCACTCGCTTTCTAAAGCCATTGATGTGACGTATTTTGCTACAAACAGTGTCTTCGTTGATAAGTTATCAGGGGCTCTTCTCTTGCTGTGACTGAAAACCAACAGTTATATAAATGTCCTGTAACAATGAACATAGAACCGTTATGGAGAAAATGAATGATGCTGTCGTGGAGTGAGGGCGGACGGCCAGACAACGGATATCCGGTGTGGTAACGTTAAACCAGGACACCGGCTTTCCTTATATAAGGTCAGTCCGACGTCACAAGAATGGGGGCCGGTATCTAGACCGGATCATTTGTCCCCTAGCTTGTATGAGGGACTGTTAAGTCGCTCATATGAGCTACACAACTCTTTAGAGAAGTCTGGATGCCGGTAGTACATTCTGGTGACATAGCTTGTTATAGTGACTGGCGGAGTCACTTTAATAAGCTATAACACTCAGGTTTAGCTTTTTGGACAAGTGTTTTCATGCTTTTAAGGCAGAATAGCCTCTTAGGATTTTTCAAGGAGTTAGATTCCGTAAGAGGGCGGAGTAGCCTCTTAGGAATTTCCAAGGATTTGGATTCCGTAAGAGGGCGGAATAGCCTCTTAGGAATTTCCAAGGATCTGGATTCCGTAAGAGGGCGGAGTAGCCTCTTAGGAATTTCCAAGGATTTGGATTCCGTAAGAGGGCGGAGTAGCCTCTTAGGAATTTCCAAGGACTTGGATTCCTTAAGAGGGCGGAGTAGCCTCTTAGGAATTTCCAAGGATTTGGATTCCGTAAGAGGGCGGAGTAGCCTCTTAGGAATTTCCAAGGAAGCACAATTTTACAAGTGTTGAACTTACTTGAACTCGTTGGGAGTGCTTGAGTTTGTTGCTCATGTACTCCGTAAAACATTGGTAGTTAGACGGAGTCAAGCTTTGGATAGAGTGTTCATCCTTTTGAACTTGGACCGGAGTGTAACTCCTGATCGAATGAGAACTGTTGAATCCATGATGGCTATGGTGCAGCATATAGCTTGTGACACCTATTGTTCCTTTGAGGCGGTATGGTGCAGCATATAGCTGAGACACCAATCCTTTCCTTTGAAGGAGTTTTCTGGACCTTAGGGTCGGTATGGTGCAGCATATAGCTGAGACACCAATCCTTTCCCCCCAAGGAGTTTTTATTGACTCCGTTTACGAAGCGTTGTTGCATGTTGGTTGATCTTTATGGAATAAAGAGTTATGCATCTGTGCTTCAATTTTGGAGCCGTTGTCTTATCCGTTCGGCGTGATCAATATTGAGGTCGGATTGGGGAAGTGTATCTCAATCGTAAGAGTACGGATTGAGTCTTCAAGTGGGAGCTCTATGGCGTCCGCTCTAATAAACGGGTGACCGCTCTTCTTGCGTTGTGTATAACGGACTCAGACAGCATAAAATGAGTAATGGAAATCCCAAGAGTCTTTGAAAATCGAGACCCTTGGTATTCGAAAAGTGGTTGGGAAGCATTAAATGCGCACAGCATGATTGGACAGTAAATGCATTTTTACACCAGAGCCATCATTACCCAAGAGTGTAACCGTCGATTGGGCTATTGGGCTTGGATTCAAAATGAATGGGGGCCCATTTTGTCAAAATGTTTGCTGAAACGTTATTGTTTTCGCGCCCGTACGTGATGAAACGACGGAGTCGTTTCAATTTGAAAAGGTTGCATTTTGACGCAAGCCTTGTGACCTTCAATGAAACACTGTGTTTCTTCGTTACCTATAAAAGGAACTCTTAGCAGATTTTGGAATCCATCCTTGTTCTCAAGCTTAGTGAAACTCTGCTCAAATTTCCTTGGAATTTCTCTGTCGTCTCAAACTTCTCAAAGATCCTCTTCCTTTAGGTAACCTCCCTTTCTTTCAACTCCTTGCAATTTTAGTAATTCTATTTCCATCATGCGCCCTAGAGCAGGCCACGCTGGTCATTCAAACAGGGGGAGGTTTGGCTCTCGTGCCCCCTTTAGCCACCGTGGTGGGAGGATTCCAGCGAATCCTCCTGTGGCTGGGCGCCATCGCTCAGAGAGAGCCGAAGCTTCTTCCTCACGAGCGTCTTCTTCCCCTCGTCGCTCTGAGGTTCCCCTTGGTTCGAGGGCTACCAGCCGCTCTGATGAGGGGTCAAGTGCTGAAGGTTATCTCTCTGACGATGTTGCTTTTTATCACAGCACCTACGCGTTCCACCGCGCCTGCACAACCATGGATCTTCTAGGACGTGGAAAAACACCGTTTCTCCACTCTGCTGAAGGGTGTGTCAATGTTGTGGCACATCGGCTTGACTGGGAAAAACTCAACAGGGAAAAACCTTATTGCTGGGTGGAAGAGGAATTCCTAGAGATCCCTTCGCACCATGCAAGTGAGGAAGAGTGCACGGTTTCTTTCCGCTGCAAGATATATTCGGATAAGAAGTACAAAGCGCGATACGCTGTGATGGCACCACATCCCTCTGAAAGAATATGCCACATCGTCCCTGATGTGAGGTCGGTCTACATGTACGACTTCGTCTTCTTGAAATTGGGAGTACGCTTCCCCATGACGGAGTTCCAGATGGCCGTCCTGCGTTTCCTAAACTGCGCCCCCTCACAACTGCATCCCAACGGTTGAGGTCTTGTCCGGGCTCTGGAAGTTCTAGGAGAGCACTTCAACTTCTCCGCCACTGTGGCTAAGCTATTTTACTATTGCCAAGTGGTCCGCCGAGCTAATAAGAAGGGCGGTCTTGGGTTCATTACTCTCCGTAGTGACTCAAGGGTGGTAAATTTCAAATCTTATACGGAATCTGCAAAGGTGGATGGGCGCTCCTTCAAACACTACTACACGCAGGTCCGGATTCAACCAAATAAGCCGGTCTTCTGGCGGAATAAAGAGGGGTTTACCAAGTTTCCCCTTAGCTGGACGCACGAGCATTTTCTTCTTATGAGCCGTGCTTATTATACAGATGAGAGCGAACTTTCCCCTCATTCTGTTGAGGTCTTGAGCGCCATGCAGACGGCCTCAAAGACCCTCAAAGGGTTTTCCAGCCGTCTTCTCTTGGCCAAGGATGGCATCAAAAACACCTACCTCCGTAACATCCGCTCTTATTCTCTTTGTGTTGTATGGTTATTCCGCTCTGGTTATTTTTCCTTCTTGTATGCTTATTCAACTTTTCTTGTTTTGCAGAACAAATCGAAAAAGCCTGTCCAGAGATGTTGTCGTTAAGGAACATGATGGCTGACGATGACTCCTCTTCTGAAGAAAATGAAATCCAGGCAAAGAGGAACGCCACCAAAACTCCCCTTATTCCTCTGACTTCTGCGGTAGGAGATGAGGTTCCTCTCTTCGACGAGGAGGAAACCGAAAAGGCGGCTGAGGTCACTGGGGCGGGTAACGAGGAATCCGTCCCAGAGAAGAAGAGGAAGAAGAGGCATCTAGTAAAAAAGGCAGATCAAGAGAAGCCCTCCTCTGATGACCCTGTGAAGAAGCGTCAGAGGACGGCCGAAGAAGTTGAATTGAAAAAGGACAAGGGAAAGAAACCCGTTCCTGAGTCCTCTGTCCCTTCTTCACAGAACGCTTCAGAACCGGACTCTGGGACTGGTCCCCCTCCAGCGTTTGAGCCTCCGCGTGACTCCTTCCTCTCCCCCTACTTGTGGTTTCAGGGGTCCATGCCTCCTTCTCTTCCGAAGGCACGGTATTGCCTCCGCCCCTCCCTCGACGCTGCTGGGGTCCGAGGTGCTTGCAAGGCTGGGCGCTGGCAGCTTGATGAACTGTCCGGCCTACTTGAATCCCTGAGCGAGAAAGCTGACTATATGGATCAGGTTGAAAAACTTGAGACCGAACTCGCGGTGAAGGAGAAATGGGCGGCCAAGCAAGCTGAAGTTCACAGGGGGGTGGAATCAGAGTTGAAGAAAACTAAAGAAACGCTCCAGAGGAAAACTGAAGAGGCAAGCCAAGTTCATTTTGCGAACAAGGCCCTAGAGCGGGAAGTTGCCGACCTCCAGAATAAGAACAAATCCATACCCCTCCTTGAAGAAGAATTACAACTGGAGAAGAGGAGATCGGCTAAGCTTGCTGACGATCTCAAAGTTATGGAGGACGGTCGCAACAAGGACCTTGGGGAGTGGGAGTCCATTCGGAAGGAGATGCAAGCCCAAATTGATGAACTCAAAAAGGGTGGTGCGAGTGCTGGGCCTTTAGAAGAGGATTATGCCAAGGTTCAAAGAAGACTAGCTGCTGCAAAGGCCAAGGCTGCCAAAGCTTTGGAGATATGCAAAAATATGGCGTATGAATCTTTCGGCCTGGCCCTTCGTCAAGTCTACTATCGTAACCCTGGAGTGAAGCTGAATTTGTACGGATTAGATCCGTTCTTCGAGTTCCATGGGGGAAGACTTGTCGAAGTTCATAAGGACGGATCGCACCATGAACCCCATGCATCTCTATATGAATTGCCTCCCCTTCCAGAAGGTCAGAGTATGGAACCCACAGCGTCCACCACAGCCTCTGGAGCCGAAGCACAAGAAGGTGCCCAAACTGGAGTGGAGGACACAATGGAGGAGGCAAGAGTGCCCACAGCAGAGGAGCAAGCGCCGGCCTCTTAATTTAATGCTTTCATTCATAGCCGTGTTCTGGGATCGGCTCTAGTTTTAAAACACTTTGTAACCTTTACATTTTCTTATTGAAAATAAAATTCACTATTGCTTTTCTTCTACTGCTTACGTCGAATGTGTGATTGTTGAATAACTTTGCGTTATACAAAACACTTTATTGTTTTCAATGCTTTGCGAATCCGTTCTGCGTGGTTACCTAGCTGCTTAGAACGTACTTATCACACCGGATTAAGATAACAAATTGTAACGAATAATTTTACAATTAATTGAAAGCATGCCCTGTCCCCAAGTGTAAGTACATTGGGAAAGAAAAGTTTATCTCAAGGATTACTTTTTAACTTCTTAAAAAGATAGAAATGCTTATCTGTCCTCGAAGATGTAGAGCAGGTACGTTAGCATTCAACCGCTCCGGGGTGGGTGTTCCACAACTGAGGACGGACATTGCCTTTGAATTTTAGTGTAGCTTTTTTGACAAGGGTAAGCTTTTGCACCTTTCTCTTGAGGTTCGGTTTGGTTTTACTCCTCACGTCTTCACACGGTGTTCGGTTCGATCCTACTAACCGTACTTGGAGTTCGGTGCAATCCTACAATCCAAGCCTTCAACACGGGGTTCGGATCAGGGCTAATTCTGAACCTACTGCGCCCGTTACTCGGGGTTCAGCACGGTTTTCAGTATGAACCGGCCTACTGCGCCCAAGCCTTCGCATGGGGTTCGGTTTGTGGCCTTGAAAAAGGACCAGCCCTACAACCCATGTAGTCTTCGAATGGGGTTCGGTTTGTGGCCTTGAAAAAGGACCAGCCCTACAACCCATGTTGTCTTCGAATGGGGTTCGGTTTGTGGCCTTGAAAAAGGACCAGCCCTACAACCCATGTTGTCTTCGAATGGGGTTCGGTTTGTGGCCTTGAAAAAGGACCAGCCCTACAACCCATGTTGTCTTCGAATGGGGTTTGGTTTGTGGCCTTGAAAAAGGACCAGCCCTACAACCCATTCCACCTCAAGGAGTTACATCGTCAAAACACACGATGTGTGATTGAGATCATCCGTCCCAAGGGGTCTTCCTCCGTTCCTCGAGGAATTATCTCATCAACTACAAAATGGGTAGTTGCGTTCATCCGTCCTGAGGTGTATGCGTATAAAACTACGACTATAACTCATAACACATAAGAGAAGTGAGAATGATAGGGCGGTTAAAGTGTATTCTCATTAAAATTGAAAATAGATTACACAAAGAGCGTAGTTGGGGCCATGCCTCGTTAAAACCTTCTTGAGAAAACCCAATGGGAAAAAACTCAAGTAAGGAAAAAGAGTACACGCTGTCTTACCAACTAGCTATAGTAAACTCGTAAGTTTTGAGTGTTCCATTTGTTGCGGATTGGAGTTCCATCAAGTTCTTCCAACCGGTATGACCCTCTTCCAGTCACCTCCGAAACTCTATAAGGACCTTCCCACGTCGGTGCTAGCTTCCCTTGGTGGGCGAATTTATTCCCCACACTAGCCTTTCTCAGAACGAGGTCTCCGGTGTTAAAAGCTCTGTACTGGACACGTTTATTATACCGGAGTGCAGCCTTTGCTTTTATTGCCTAATCTCTAACGAAAGCTTTTTCCCTTAGCTCTTGGAGGACGTCCAGTTCTGATGCTAAGTTGGCGTTGTTATCTTCAGCTAAAAAATACTCCACACGAGCTGATCTTGTTTGTAACTCCACTGGGATCATCGCCTCAACCCCATACGTCAGCCGGTATGGGGATTCGTTAGTTGAAGAATGAGGTGTAGTGCGGTATGCCCATAAAACATGACATAGCTGGTCAGTCCATCCTCCCTTCGCTTCTCCCAGACGCTTCTTCAACCCTTTTAGCACTTCTCGGTTAGCTACCTCTGCTTGCCCATTGGTTTGGGGATGTTCAACAGATGAAAATATCTGGATTATCCCCAGTCCTTCAAGCAAATCCGTGAACTTTTTGTCTGTAAACTGGGTGCCGTTGTCAGTCACAATCCGCCCTGGCACCCCGAACCGAGCTATGATATTCTCGTACATGAAACGTCTTGTACGTGCGGAAGTGATATGCACTACAGGTTCTGCCTCGATCCATTTGGTGAAATAGTCTACCCCCACAATCAAGTATTTGATACCTCCTGGCGCAGTGGGAAACGGACCCAAAATATCAAGGCCCCATTGGTAGAACGGCCAAGGCACGGCAGATGAAGATAACTCTTGGACCGGTGTATGGTGGAGATTGGAGAATTTTTGGCAAGCGTCGCACTTCCTCACGAAATCTGCGGAATCCTGCTTCACAGTGGGCCACCAGTATCCAGCCCTGAGGACTTTTCTCATTAGGCTTCGGCCTCCAGCATGGTGCCCACATTGCCCCTCGTGCACCTCAGCCAAGACCGCTTAAACTTCGTCTTCTCTTAAACATGAAAGATATGGGACAGAGAATCCCCTTCTGTAGAGAATACCATCGACTATAGTAAAATATGGTAGCTCCCTCTTCACTCGTCTCCTTTCCTTCTCGTCAGTGGGAAGTTGACCATCAGCCAGATAGCGAATATAGGGAATGACCCAAGAATCCTCATATGGATAGCTCACCATGACAGCATTCAGAGAAGGATACAGAGGTATACTGGGCGATGTCAAAGTGCTTTGAACCACCGTTGTTGTGCTGCCAGGCTGCTTTGTACTTGCCAATCTCGACAAGATGTCCGCTCTGGTATTTTCTTCCCTGGGCACATGCTTGAACTCTAAAACTTCAAATCTTCCCTTCAACTCATTAACACAATTCAAGTACAATTGAAGTTGTGGTTCCTTCGCCTGGTACTCCCCCTGGATCTGCGAAATCACAAGCTGGGAATCACTGCAGAGTGTAACTGCTGATGCTCCGATGTCAATCGCCGCACGGAGACCGGCCAAGCATGCTTCGTATTCAGCTTGATTGTTGGAGGTCTTGAAATTGAATCGGAGGGAAATTTCTAAGTGCACACCGTCATCACTTTCTACCACCACACCTGCTCCACAACCTTTGCTGTTCGATGAGCCATCAACGTAGATGGTCCAATGCGCTCGAGGGGTAGCCGGGTCCGCCCCAGTCATTTCCACTACAAAATCGGCCAACACTTGCGCCTTGATGGCTCCTCGAGGCTCATATGAAATTTCAAATTCAGACAGCTCGATAGACCACTTTATCATCCTTCCGGCGAGGTCTGGCTTGCTGAGCACTGAACGGAGTGGCAGATCCGTTCTCACCAATACTGGGTGCGCATGGAAATAAGGCCTCAGCCGTCGTGACACCCACACAACTGCCAGGGCGGCTTTCTCAATCTTCTGATACCTTTCTTCCGCCTCCTGAAACGTTTTACTAGTAAAGTACACCGGTCTCTGCCCTTCAGGGGTTTCTTTCACCAAGGCCACACCTAGAGCTTCATCAGAGATTGCTAAGTATAAAATTAACGTTTCACCAGGGTCAGGCTTAACCAGAATTGGTGGACTCGAGAGAACGGCCTTGAGCTGCTGGAAGGCTTGCTCTTGTTCCTCTCCCCATTCAAAACTCTTGTGTTTCTTCAACGCCTTATACAAGGGGAGGGACCTGTGCGCCATCTTAGGCATGAAACGAGCTAAAGCGGCCACTTTCCCATTCAATGATTGGACCTCCCTCAAACATTTAGGACTCTGCATGTCCAGGATTGCTTGACATTTCCCGGGGTTAGCCTCAATGCCTCGTTGGGTCAACATAAATCCCAAGAATTTTCCTGCTGGAACGGCGAAGGTGCACTTTAAAGGGTTTAACCTCATGTTGTACTGCCGAAGCCTAGTGAAGACTTGGCGTAGATCCTCAATGTGGTCTCCTCCAGCGGGCGTTTTGGCTATGATATCATCAATATAAACTTCGACCAGCCTTGTATGCATCCCTTCAAAGACTTGGTTAATCATGCGCTGATAGGTAGCGCCGGCGTTCTTCAATCCAAAAGGCATGACGGTGTAGCAGAAAACACCGTGGTCATTGATAAAGGCAGTTTTCTCCTGGTCTCCCTCCCACATCGGAATCTGGTTGTACCCCGAATAGGCATCCATGAAACTGAGGTATTGGTAACCAGATGAATCATCCACCATGCGATCGATGTTGGGCAGGGGATATGGATCTTTAGGGCAGCAACGGTTAAGATCCACATAATCTGTACACATTCTCCATTTGCCGTTAGCCTTCTGCACCATGACCACATTAGAAAGCCAAGATGAATAGCGTATCTCCCTTATAAAACCTGCTTTCAATAACTCCTCTGTCTGCTCGCAGGCCGCCCTCTGCTTCTCCAGTCCCAATCTCCTTTTCTTCTGGGCCACCGGTCTTGTTTCAGGATACACTGCAAGCTTGTGGCAACAGAAATCAGGATCCATCCCAGGCATGTCCGCTGCTGTCCATGCGAAAAGGTCTTTGAACTCCTGCAAAAGGGTTAATAAGCGTTGCTCCATAGCAAACTCCAGCTTATCGTTGATGTGCGTGACCTTCTCAGGGGAATCTCCCAATACGACATCCCTGGAACCACCATCCGGTGTGGGCTTAGATGGATTGAGTGGATCAATCTTCAATTCCGCTCTGGGGTCCAGGTCAATAAGACTGACAGACCCTGCCGCTGTTCCTCCGTCGTTCAACTTCCTCTTCTTGTTGAATGCTTCTAATTTAACCATGTTGAGGCTCAGGTTATAACAATATCGAGCCATCTCCTGATCACCGCGGAGAGAGGACACACCGTTGTCCTTGTCAATGAATTTGATCAAGAGGTGAGGAGTGGATACAATTGTTTCCATAGCGTTCAGTGTTGGACGGCCTATGATACCATTGTACGGGGATTCCACGTCAATCACCAGAATTCTTGACTTGACCGTTCTTGCACCGGGCTCCCCTTCAAAAGAAATCAAAGTGTCAAGGTATCCCTTTGTGGGTTGCTTGGCTCCATTAAACGCTGTGAGTTCTTGTGTGTAGGGTTGTAAATCTGCATCACTGAAACCCATTCGTTTAAAACAATTATAAAAGATAACATCACAAGAACTTCCCTGATCGACGAGGATCCTTTTGACATCCTTATTGGCTATGACGGCCACAATAACGACTGCATCATCACCTCCTGGGATTGTTGGGCCGAAGTCATCATCAGTAAATGACACCGTCGGGGCTGTCATACCGTCCCTGAAAGGGCGGTTATCCCTCGGTTTACCCTGGACTGATAGAATCATCCTGTGGTGATTTTTTCGTACTGTGATTGATGTTCTTCCTCCGGCAAATCCTCCAGCTATCATCTCAATCACTTCTCATCTGCCCTGCCTCTGCTGCTGGGGCATGTTACTTTGTTGGGCACCTTCAGCAATCACTACCCCCTTCTGCTTCTCAGCCGCAGTGAACTTTCTTACTGGGTTGCGTGTATTATCATCTTCATCATCAGGATCTCTATTCCTTTTCTCCATCCTGTGAGGCTCATCCATAGATTTCTCCTTAAACAAATACTGCTTCAGCTTTCCTTCCCGAATGAGAGTTTCCACCGTATTCTTTAACGCCTTGCACTCATCAGTGTTGTGCCCTGTCTGCTCATGGAAAGTGCAATATTTACGTGGGTTACCACCCCTCTTGGCTGGGGCTGGCTTCCTTGTACCAAAGACGTTCAGAGTTGGCCAACCAACCTCCCTCATGATTTGTGAGTGCCTGGTGTTCAACGGAGCATAGTGGTCGAACGATGATACACGCCTATCTCGTGGATGCTGACGAGCATTCACAAAGTCTTCTCTAAAGGCACGCTTCTCAGGCCTCACTCTCTCCTTTTCTCTCCGTGGCTGCTGAGCGGGTGCAGAAGGCTTTACTCTTGTTGCAGTTGCTTCTAGATGCATCTCTATGCCCACATATTTGGAAGCTTTCCTTCGAAACTCCTCGAAGGTTGTAGGTGGACTCTTTGCCAAAGATAGGGCAAAGGCTGAACCAGGCTGAAGAGCTTCCACTACAATATGGAGTTGTATGGCCTCCGTGAGGTTAGGGACCAAAGCAGCCTCCTTGTAAAACCTTTTCAGGAACTCCTTAAGAGTTTCAGTTTCTCCCTGCCTTATCTGGGCCAGGGTGTGAGAGGTTCTTGGTATATCCCTAGAGATGACGAAATGGCTTTCAAATGCAGCAGTCATTTCCTCCCAAGAGTCTATAGATCCTGAGGGCAAACTTTTAAACCAGCTGAGAGCTTCCTCCGTCAACGTCCTTGGGAACATTCTGCACATGACATCTTTGTCTGCTCCCAGATACATAGCTTCATAAACATAAGCATCCAAATGCTTAGTGGGGTCGGTCTCTCCATTATACTTCCCGATCGACAAGGGCTGAGTTGTTTGCAAGTGTTTTGGGATGATAATATTCATCAGCCTTCTTGAGAAAGGGACACTGAGCTTGTATGTCCCTGAAGTTACCACCGCCTGCTCCCTTCTCCTGGTGCTGACTCTATCACCAGAGTCCTGCGTCTGCTCCTTCTCTTCATATGTGGGGATCTTCGAATACTGGAGAGTTGTAGATCTATCCCTCGCTGATGCATGGTGAGCATCCTCTGCATGAGATACTACTCTGTCCCCAGCTCCTCCTCTCTCCCGCCTCAACTCCATCAGCTCCTCCCTGAGTTGCCTGATAACCTCATCGCAAGGGTCAGGCGTCTGCACTTGCACCATCCTCCGGGTTTGAGTTACAGGGGATTCGAAGACGAGTCTCCTCCCAGCCTGTTGATGGGTCACATCCTCCACGTGACCTTCCACGAAATCTCTCTCATCACCTTCCATTGTGACAACCAAACTTCTGCGAAAATGGGAATAACTCTATCGAGTCCCACTGGGCGTGCCAATGAACTAGTCGGGACCGGGGTCTAGGATCCGGTGTGGGACCAGCCACAAGAATACAGGTGTTTTTAGGGTTTACACACCGGAGCTGTGAGTAACCGATGTATTAATCCGGTCTCTCAGTGGGAGAGGCCGGTCTCGTTGTCCTGGATATCCTTCACACCAACGATTCGCGTTGTAGGGGGCGAAAGGTGGTGCCACCTGCAAAGATTCTCCGACGCTCAAGTCAGAAGGGTGTATGAACTCAGTGAATACTCAAGCGAAGTAATAGTAGAGTGTAAGTTAGAATAACGATACCATGCATGTGTATCGATATGGGCTTCTTATAGTTGAACGTAAGAGAAATAAGTCGTTGGATGCAGGTGGGTCCCTTGGTTCTGATAGCGTGTATATAGTGTCAATCAAGGTGGCTCAACTTTCAGAATGTGTCAGGAGGGTAGGTCAATTATCAGAGTACGATCCTCTAGGAAGAGGAGAGGATAATCACCTTTTCCGCATAATCCGCTGACACACCCACTCGCTTTCTGAAGCCATTGATGTGACGTATTTTGCTACAAACAGTGTCTTCGTTGATAAGTTATCAGGGGCTCTTCTCTTGCTGTGACTGAAAAACCAACAGTTATATAAATGTCCTGTAACAATGAACATAGAACCGTTATGGAGAAAATGAATGATGCTGTCGTGGAGTGAGGGCGGACGGCCAGACAACGGATATCCAGTGTGGTAACGTTAAACCAGGACACCGGCTTTCCTTATATGAGGTCAGTCCGATGTCACAAGAATGGGGGCCGGTATCTAGACCGGATCATATATATATATAAATTGGCACAGAGCCAATAGTAGATGTGAATGATAAATTGCTATGGGCTGGTTTTGTAAATAATTGTGGGTCATGGATGAATTGTGGTTGCTGTAGTATAGTTGATTACTGGACAAATCTCGCCCGAGCGGATTCAGTCTCGTCCGAGTGAGGCATGACCGAGAGAACCTCTTCCGAGTGAAGGAAGGTTATTATGTTTCCGAGTGAGGTATGACCGGGAGAACTCCTTCTGAGTGAAGGTTAGAATGTTTTCGAGAGGCATGACCGAGAGAACCCTTTCCGAGTGAAGAGAGGTTAGAATGTTTCCGAGTGAGGTATGACCGAGAGAACCTCTTCCGAGTGAAGGAAGGTTAGAATGTTTCCGAGTGAGGCATGACTGAGAGAACCCATTCCGAGTGAAGGAAGGTCAAGATGTTCCCAAGTGAGATATGACCAAGAGGACCATTTCCGAGTAAAAGATTGAATTGTGAAGAGGACCATTTCCGAGTAAAAGATTGAATTGTGAATTTCCCTTACATGTCTCGTAGTTCGCTCAGGTTTAAAATGTAGAATTCACTCAAGCGAGTCGGAACTCGCCTAAGCGACCTTCACTGGTTTCGCTTAAGCGAATCAGGGTCTCGCTCAAGCGAGTGACCCCTGACTTCATTTTCTTCTTCCGCTTATTTTAATTAATTCAATTTTATTATTTGATTTATTTCCTATCGGTTATTATTTTGAGTGTGCTTAAGAAAAATAAGTGTGGTTTTACATTAGGATCTATTTAACTATCAGTAAACGTGAAAAATTTATTGTGAAAAATAATTAAATGGATATAAATAAATATAAAATTGACGTAGGACGTCATAAATCTCGCTTAGGCGAGATGATGTTCCGCTCAAGCGAGGTGCATACGAATAAGGCTGGTGAGATACTGGACGAATCTCGCTCAAGCAGGAGTGGCCGTGCTTGAGCGAGCGTGATGGAAAAATGGCACTGGTTGAATCTCGCTTAAGCGAGTGATAATGTGTATAGTATCTCGCTTAAGCGAGTAAGTCAAAAATTGGTTCTGGATAAATTTCGCCCGAGCGGGTAGCTGGCTTTGGTAAGCCTCGCTCGAGCGAGTAAGCATAGGAACGACACTGGAAGGATCTCGGCCAAGCGAGAGTGGCTCGCTCAAGCGAGTGGGCGTTTAAACGCTACTGGGTATCCTCGCTTACGCGCGTTGGTGCTCGCCCGGGCGAGTTTGGCCGACCTCGCTCAAGCGAAGGTGGACCTCGCTTGAGCGAGTTTTCCCCAGTTTGAAATTATTTTATTTTCTTGGCCTCAGACTATTGATGGTCCCCTTCCTTGTTATTATGAGATGATTGAAGGGATGTATGAAGGACAATTTAATGATGATATAACATGGTGGAAATTGGGATTGATTGACACATTGGGATTAATTGTTTATGATGTATTTACCACCTAAAATGGAATAGCGAAAGGATGATAATAAGAATATGATGGTGGGGTTATGTGAGATACCCTAGAATAATTATAAGACCGACGGGAGAATGAATAGATGACTTAGTAATTGTTATAAACCGATGAATCGAAAATGATATCGGTATTATGTGATGATGAATGAGGCTATGAATCATTTCCTTGAGTAAAGGATGATCGTTATTATTGATGAATTATTGTGTGCCATTGTTTGTGATACAAGCATGATCTGTATGTGTGGTATGAAATATAATAATGAAAATGTTGTGAATGCCACACCAATATATATGTATACATGAGACAGTAGTAATGAATAATGAGATGAAAACCTATTGAATGAAAGTATGGTAATATTGATGAACACTATGTAATGTTATAAGGCCATTGTGGTTGATTGCAAGTATTAACTTGCATGTATGATATAAAATATATATGAAATATGTAGAGATGAAATACCACACTTGAATCTCGAAAATAATGGCTAAAACCAACAATGATAAAACCCACTAAGATGTGTATGGTGGTGTTGGTGATTATGATGATGATGATTGATGAGTGGCATTTAGGATGCACAGAGTGAGAATGCATTTAATCTGCATTGCATTGCATCCATGGCATATCATAGCCGCCGATGTTGGAACATTAGGGGAGTTCCCTCGACCGACCCAGTGGGAGGGTGGCTCAGTGCACGAGTAATTTGTTGTTTTCACTATGACTCGGTGTGTAAGTCACGAAGCTGCCCATGTATTGCTACGGGGAGCTACATGTGACCGACCCTTGTGGGGGGTGGCTCTTTATGAGCGGGTGACCCCGGTGGTCCTTGAGATCACAGCCGCCATGATTTAATATCTGGCCGGCCCGCAACACCATATGTTGATATGTTGTGTACCGCGGTCATGGTGAAAATGACTAGGTGTTGCAAGATGGGCGATGCGGTTTGTTACCAGTAAAACAATTAGTGAATGCATGCAAATTTAATGAATAAGTGTACACAATTTACTACTGCAGTAGGGGCATAGTAGCACACCTATGCTTCTCCCACAAGTTGATTTGATGTTGTATTTCCCACAGTCGGATCCGTATTTGTTGATTATTCCATTGTGCATATGCATTAGCCATAAGAGCATTTGCATATAGCATAGAGATATGCCATAATATGATGATGATTGATGATGATTGAGATGGTGATATGATGTTGATGAGATGGGTAATTAAATACCTAAAAGACCACATAAAACTCTATAAATGATAAGAGTTTAATAAGCAAAGTTGAATATGACGATATATGTTTATGGCCCATTATAATGTTGGGCATGATTGATTATGATTAATGATTATGATGATAGCTTGCGGTGGCTTTGAGAAAAGACCGGAATGGTCGATATTGATAATGTTGGCCCGTTGTGGCGTTGGAATAGATGTGTATATGCTTGCTTTGCTATGAATTGATAGGTGAATACATGATATGTATATTGTGAAATGAATAGATTATGATGATTATTGATGTGTTTAGTAAAGCATACATGATGTTGATATGTATATGCACATAATTTCAATTGTATTCATATCGTCATTTGAAATGTATAACTCATTCTCCCATGTGGTCTACTTTTTAGTATTGATGTAGGAAAACCATGAGACGAGAATGTTTATGAAGTAAAGTTTTTGGGAAGGTAAATAGTGGTAAAGGAATGTCTTGGTGGCAATGTCTGTAAATTATTGAGTTATGTATGAAATGAATATTATGATGTAGTTGATTATTGATATTGATAGATGTAATGTAAATGACGATGTAAGTAGATGACTTATTGGCGTTTGGGGTATTTAACCTCATACACACTTGATAAATAAATTGATGTTGATTATGTATTCCTCTAGGGATGAACAAGTATTAGTGATATGCAAAATTGAGGTTAATCTGATATGGTCAATTATCGGATATGGGTATTAGAGATGTATGATGCATGACCATATAGATATGTATATACATATATTTTAGGCATTGCATGCTCATGTGATTATGTAAAATGATAATGGTTGTCTATTAGGCTTATGATATGCCTTTGCATGCTTTGCCGAGCCTTTTCTCATATCTCCATATATGGGACTAGGCGTGTGCCCGGTATACACATTCTTCTTCCGCTGTAAACTCTGTTATTTTGTATACCGTTATTGGCAAACTATATACCGATCAAGTTATAGGTTATTAAATCTCACTCTTTGATTTTTTGTGATTCGGGTCTTGATGTAATCGTGGTGGTGTCTTAGATATATTTTAAACGCGAAAATTTTATTCGCATTTTTATTAATTATTTGTTTTGATTACATCGGGATTCGAGTCCGGAAAACCGGGGTGTTATATTATGAATATGCTCAAAATAAGTAAATGGTCTTAGAAAATATCTAAGAGAAATGTTAGGGCAAGACAACGATATCCCTATATACATTCTAGAAATAAACAAAACAAAACATGAAATAACTCTTGGAAAAGTTAAGTCAAAATAAAATAAACAAATTTTAACTCTATAAGATCCTAATGTGATTATGCATATTCTATGACTAATCCTAATGGAACTATACACTATTGGTGACCAATGTTTTTCACTAGGGACAAGAAAAAGTGGCAAGGATTCTTCTACCATATTATTATTTTCATAAGGCCTCTTACTATTATCTATGATGGGAATAAGTAGATTATGATCAAGGTGATTTTCACTTGTCACACCATCATTTTCTAAAGATAAGTTATTAAGATGCACCTTAATTTCTTTGTTTTCATTTTGACTTTTAAATTCTTTTTTCTTTAACCTAACCATATCATATTGTCTCCAACAAGATTTCACTTTTTCATCCATATTAGCATTATGTTTTCTTCTTAATTTTTCCTTTTTTTCTTTTGAACATAAACTATTTTTTATATTTTTTATCTTATCAAAGACTTTAATGAATTTCCATATTTGTTTTATTTTATAAGAGATATCCTCAAGAACCTTTTTTATTCCTTTATTTTTCTTTTCTATGGTATAATTATCCTTTGATTCATAAGAATCTAACTTAGCATAAAGGACACCTATTTCTTCTACTAAGAGCTCAAACAAACATGATGTGTGTGTTTTTATCTTTCTTAGTTGTCTCGGGTGAAGACATGGTTAAAACATTTAAATAAATAAACAAAGACAAAAAAACACTTGATACAAAACTAGTCGAAGACGTGAAAAAAATAAACTAAGTTCTAGGCGTACTACCCCTAATCAACTAAATAAACTAAAGTCCTTAAAGTAAATGCCCCAAAATACAAGGGCTAAAGTGTAAAGAAAAAATTGACAATTTTTTTATTTTTTTTATTTTACAAGGTTTTGCTTCCAATACAATTGTCTTCAAGTCTTCAAGCTCTAAGACCACCATGACACAAGCTTAAGAACACTCAAAATAATGGTTAACACAATTAATAGAAAAAACACAGCAAAATAAAATAACAAGAAACATGCATTTTTGGTTTTTTTTTGTATATTCTTAACAAGAAGGCATATAAAATATGAATAAAAAAAATATCCAAGAAAAATGTAAATTAAAGAGAAGAATGAAGAAAAAGAACCTTAGGCTCTAGATACCACATGATGTAGGAAGAAGGATCTAGTTCTTCTTCTTCTTTCTCTTCTGATAAATGAAAATGAGGATTAGGGTTTATCAAGGGAAAATAAGGAAAAAGAAAATGGGGGAGGCGCCACCTATAGAGGATAAACCTCAGTCTCGCCACCTAGGAGACGAAATCCTAAGATAAGAGTTTGCCAAAGTTTAAGAAACCCTAGCTAAAATGAAGAAGGAAAATTCAACTTCACTAATACTAAAATGTATTTTCTCAATTCAAGATGTGAGTTTTACAAAAGAGAACATGCCTATATATAGGCTAAGGGAGAGGGACACACAACTTAACCTAATAAGTTTCACTTTCTCTTGAGCCCAAAAGCACTAAAATAAAAGAAAACTAAGAAAGGTGACCAAAATACAAGACCTAAACTTAAACATAAGCATGAAATAGTAATGTAACACCCAAAACTAAAAAATAATTCTAAACCTAATTAATTCCTAATGGCCAAAAGGAGGCTAAAATGAGGCCTATGTCATGGATACCTGTCTCTTAAGTCTGTATCCCCAGAGTAGCCGATGTGGCCTATATTCTCTTAGGGCGTGAGCTGTCATCACATCGGCCCATTCATAAGCCAACGTCAACACTCCATTCGATCAGAGTCATAGCCCCTTTTGAGTGGCAAATGATCAGAGTCGTGAGAAGGCACAAAAATAGTAACACCAAATAAACCTGTAACAATGTCAGTCCCACGTGTTTTTGGTTCATAATAATATATCAAACATGGGGAGTTTTATTGAAAGAACTTTTATAATCCAAGTTTTGATGATTCCAAAAATATGTTCTAAAAATAATAAAGCATTGAAAATCTAAAATTAGTTTTTGTAATCAAATAAGGTATTTGATTAGGAGCAAGGTAGTCAATTAAGATATTCGATTAAGTCTTACAAAACAAATTTTAAAATTATTCAGAACAAAGTTAATCAAATAAGGTAAAATCTGGACAAATTTTCTTGAAACAAAACCTTGCTAATCGATTAAGGTAATCGATTAAGACGATTCTGGAATTTTCAAATTCAAGTCAGAACGTTGCTAATCGATTAAGATGATTCTAGAATTTTCAAAATCAAATCAAAACGTTGCTAATCGATTAAGGTATTCGAACAGGATGAATTTGGACTAATTTTTAGTGAAGCAGAACATTGCTATTCGAATAAGGTATTCAAATACACTAGGTAAATTTGACTGATTCTCAACTTTTACTAAAATCGTGGGATATTTCAGTGGAATCAAATTTGAATATAATCAGATTACAACGGCTAGTTATCTCTTGAAACACTATAAATAGAGGCATAAGTCCTCATTGAAAAATACACTCATGCATTAACTTTCTTATTCTTTCTCACACGCTTTCAAGAGGCAAAGTTTTGGTAAATATTTTCTACGCATTTAACTTCCTTATTTTGATCTTAAAGAGAGCTACATTCTTTGAGTAGGTTATTCTCTTTATGCTTTCATTTTTAAACTTGATTTATCAAAGAAAATTTCATTTTTGATCAACTTCTTCCACGCTTAAATTTTCTAAAATCGCCCTATCAAAAAGAGAGTTACATTCTTTAAAGTTGATCATACTTGATTTGTGCTTTAAACTTTTTATATACTTTATATTGCTTTGTGCTTTAAATTTTATATACTCTATATTGCTTCTAATTTGTAAAATCTGCTCTAAAAAGAAGCTACATCTCGTGATTCGTATCATATTACTTCTTCTTTTACTTTGTTTATCATTGTAAGGGGAGTAGAAAAGGTTTTGTTTTACTCATTCATAAATTGAGTTAAGAGCATTGTTACAAAGGCAGGGTTGTGGCCTTTGGGGTTGAGTAAGAATTGTGAGAACGATAAAAGTGAGGGATAAAGTTCTTGGTAGGGAAATCAAGAGACTTGTATTGGCTCATCTTGTAAATCTCAAATTCTTAGTGGAAAATCTCTAGTGGTGTAGTTGGGGCCTGGACGTAGGGGTTTCCGAATCAGGATAAAAATTTGAGTGTGTTATTCTTTTTCTTCCCTAACTCTATTTAATTTCAAGTTGTTTATTTGCTTTATCTTCTTAATTTAATCACTATTATTTATTTATATAAATGCTTATTTCTTCATCTCTTTAAACAAGATAAAGTAAAACTGAAATTAAGTTCTAAAAAGGTAACTATCTTTAAGACTCAATTCACCTCCCTCTTGAGTCATTAAGGCCGCTTGGTTAACACCACGTGATGTACGAACTTGCTTCAGCACACAAGATGAGGCACAACATGACACTCATTCGTTACAAATACAACAAATGACCTCGTAAGTGGTAAGCTTTCTGGTACCCATCTCATCATCACCCAATATAGCTCCGATGTTAGATTTTGAACTAACTTGAGCGTCAGAGTGTCTTTGCAGGTGTAACGCCCTCTGTTACATCTTAATAAATTCTAAATAGAGTTCATAATTTTTTTCAATATATTTTTTTACTAAAAATATGACCATTAAAAAGAAACTATTAGAATAAATTACATACAATATTTCTGAAATACCTCATAAATATCATTAAAAATTTATAAAGTAATTTTACATTCATCTTAAGAAAATAAATATTAAACATTATTAGAAAAAGAGGAAACTACATGGCCTAAGAGCAGTTACTTAATGACATTATTTATCCATTGGACCACGGTATTCATATTGAGCTCCCTTTCTAGAACATACTATATTTACTGCCTAAATTCTTTGATCCTTCCTTCTGTACGAACCATCAATTAAAACATATAAAACAAAAGCATGGAGAAAAAAGTGAGAGACAAAATATAATATATTGAAAGAAATGGGCATAAATAACAAAGGGTTTTCACAAATATAATATTTATATTACCAATCACAATCACACGCACAAATAATTATGAATGCATATGAGATGCAGTTTGATGTTCTTAATCCACGATTCATTTTATCAATGTATGTGGGTCCTTTAAAAGTTTTATTTTGCATTGAGCCAATCAGGAGTTGACACTGTTTTTCAAAATCCACGTAATATAACTCGCTCAATGCAAAAGAATAAATCTGCTGACGTGGAAACATTTAGAGACTAGTCAGAGTGAGAAAGTTTATTATGAAAGTACCCAATACTAGGGAGTGACCCCAGGTCCCCTGAAGCACCATTTCATAACCTCTCATCCCAAGGCTCATAATTGAACCTCCTCCAATGTATCATCGGTTTTTATAATCCGTCTTTAGGCAATTTCACATCTTTTCTCTCGAGACTATTCATGATGCATGAACTACTCGTGTATTGAGTTGGTTAAGGCTTTTAAAAGCTTGATTATATTATCGAGGCCTACGAATTGCGACATAGTCACCCCAGTAAATTGTACTTTTTCAAATTCTCAAATAAGTTCTATCACACATATAAAATTTTAGTACAGTTTCTTTTCAAATCACAAATCAAATCTCATCATAATTTGAATTTCAAAGCCTTAAATATATTTCACAACCTTTCTTAAAAAATTTATAAGCCAATTCATAATCAATTACTAAAAACTCGAATTCGGAATTATCAATCTTTAAAACCATAGTACTTGAAAATTTTGTATAATATTTTATACATTTTTTAAAATAAAATTCTTGTTGTTATATATATATATTTTAAGAGTTTAAAGTAAAATATTAGTGAAAGATCTTCTTTTCATTTAAGATTTAAATGTCTTTATATATGTATAAAAAATTATTTTTATAAAATAATTTCTCTTTCTTTTTCTTTTTGATAAACTAAGTAGAAATCTTAATTTTAGTAAATATACTTTTTTAAAAAGATAAAAGAGATTTCAAAAAATTTATGTAGTTTCATTGAAAACTAAGAAATTTCTTAAAAGTATTTGAATATGAATAAATAAATAAGTAAGAGATAAGTAAATTCTTACTGAGTTTTAACTTTCCGTCACGCTTGCTACATGTTTATTATCCATAACAACACAGAATAATCATTCACAAATCAATCAAATAAAAATAATATAACCATTGTATAAAATCTACATAATTTATTCAAGGTGTTTTAATTATTAAAGTTCATTTTAAGTCATAGTAGTCCAGTCATGATGTTGGTTGGTCCATATCAAGTCCAAAATAGTCCAATAGTCATATGGGTCCATCATAGTCTAATCAACGCAAAGGTATAACTCAGTCCATATAAGTCCATAACAGTCCAAATCTAAATGATACTGTATATTAGGTTAATGAGCCATCCAAATATTTTAAAACTTTTTGTTAGGTTAATCAAATATGATTCATCCAAATATTTTAAACTTTTTGAATAAATTTTATTTAATTATTTACTTAAGATAATAATAAGTATTACTTTAAAATGTAATCATTGTTCATAGTTAAAAGGAGTAGGGGATTCATCCCATTATTGTTATGTTTTCCCATATTATATTTTTATCTCACTCCCCCTTTACCTCTTGTATCTTGATTCATTATGGAAAGTCCGTACGCACCTCGTCTCTGAGTTCTAAAACATATCAATTTTATTTTAGTATAATTATGAGGTACAAAATTATTTCATAAAAACTTTACTTCTTATTTTTAATACAATAAATATATCATTATTAAGATTTTCCAATTTAGAATTATTAGTAGTAAATTTTATTCTATAAGAATTGCCAGATAAATAGTAATAGGTACAAAATAAATAGTAAATAGTAACCGGTAAATAGTGAATAGTAGTAACTAGCAAATAGTGAATAGTAAACAATAAAAGGTAAATAATAAATAGTAAAAGGTAATTACCATTTGAATAGTATTTACCTTAATCGAGTACAATAATAGATATTTAAGTGATATAAAAATAACCTTCATAATCATAAAAAAAATATAAAAGAAATTTATTATTACCTTAGAATTTTTGTAGGACCTCTTTCCTTTAGGAAATATCTTCCTCTCTTCACTTAGTATTCTCCTCCAAACACTACTAAGTTTTTAAAATTTGTGATTTCCTGGGTGCCTCGCCCCTTTATTTATAGCATAAGTTTTATTATGCATTTGAATATTTTAATATTTGATTACTGTGCAAGAATTGAAAATTCACAGATTACTGTGTAAAGTTTGAAAATTTCAAAATTACACAGTAAATTTTCTCGTGAAGGCAGACGAGAATTATGAGGGGGTACGAATAGTAATTTAGGGGGTGTAAAAAGAATTTTTTTGTTTTTTAATATTTAATTTTTTTATAAATTCTGGAATAATACACCGATCAATAAATTCTAAAGGTCTATGGTCAAATTCATCATAATTTTTTGTAATGAATTAAAATAAAAATAGGGGTGTTACAACAAGTACCACCCCCTCCGCCCCTTAACGAGTTGGGCTAGTGTGAGGAGCTTGACAACATTAGTTGAAGACACCGAACATGGACAACTTGACTTCTTAAGTCCACCTACACATCAAACAGCAGATCTGGACACCGGTTACGAACGGAGTACTTTGCCCCCCGCTTACCGATCAAATCAGGTTTAATATTTGATCCAAATACATTGAGATAAATGAGATATAATAAATGACATCAATCACCATTTATGAAAAATTCAATGGTTAAGATTTTAATTATAACTGATCTAACGATCTAGATACTTATTTATTTGAGAAGTTGTTACTTATGTCCCAAACAAGAGAATATGGATAATATTAAAGGGTTCCATTTCTCGTTCGAATACATTTAGATATAATAGATGACATTAGTTACCATTTTTGGAAAATTCAATGGTTAAGATTTTATTTATAAAATATGATCTAACGACCTACATACTTGTTTGTCTCTATTAATAAAGTTCTACAATAAGTTTATAGTTATTGATTCAATTCATGTCTATTAATAAAATATTTGTTGAATAATACTTTTATCCTTATTCATTCAAATCATTTTGCATTTCTTAAAATGTTATCAATTAATTAATATAACAAAACATCTAATTAATGATGATTGATAGATTTTATGAGGAATATGATATCCAACGACATTAATATAAAACCTAATGTTTTGAACGAGGAAATAAAAAATAATTAGATTGTCATTAAATCGAACAGTTAAAATCAATGCGTAAAAAACAAATTGAAGATCAAGATTGCTCCGTAGCTTTATAGTATATATTAAGATTTCATATTTACACACATGTGCGCTTAAATATATTTAACAATTTATTTAATTTTAAAATTTATTTGATTTTAATGATTTTATTTAATTTTTACCTAATTTTATTTATTTGATTTCAAAAATACCATAATTTTAATGGTTATTGTGGACATGATAATAAAAGAAATTAAAAATAAAACAATCATTTATTTGAATTTAAATGTGATAATTTTGTTGGTTAATAAAAAAATTCTTATTAATAATAAGATCATATTAATATTTCTAATTTAAAGTAAATAAATCCTTATCAATTAGATAATAAAAGGAATAAAATAAATAAATAAACAGACGAGGCTGCATTTTATAAATTGTTGACGTATGATAAAATTTGGATAGAATGGGATTCTATAACATTTTCTTTCATATATATATATAACATGTATGTTTCATGAATAATAATAATATGATATAACTTTATAAGTAAATAAAAATAAATATTTTCATGTCAATATTGACATTGACGTTAGAGAAACAAGGAGATATTTTTCTGAAAAAATAAAAGGCTTTTACGCTGTTTAAAAGAAAATTTCACTACACCAATTTTTGATACATGCCAAGCTTGCTTATACAAATCCCAGCTCGATTTGGCTCATTTACGCCCCTAAACACCATACTCATTTAACTATTTTTTTTTAGTTACCAAATTTTTTTTTCATCTTTTCAATTTGAAAATCAAAACCTAACCCTAACCCTCTCTTGGTTGTTGCTACTCTCCACCAGCGAGGCCCTATTCCCCGTAAACATCTGACTCTGAGCGAGCCACCGCCGTCCTTCGCGCCGCTGTCCTCCACCACTGGTATTTGCTTCCCCAACTTTAAGAGTTAAGATTGTTGAAAAATTTGAAGATATTGTGCTGTTATATTGCTTTGTTATTGTTCTCTGTTTCCACTTGAATATATTTTAAAGATGGTATTGAAAATGGTACTGATTTTGCTTGAAAACGGTACTGGATGTGCTCCGTAATTGTTCTTTGTTATTGTGGATTGTGGCACTGGTTTGTGTTGTGTGATTGTGATTTTTTATTTTTGTCTTCTGTTATTGTGTAAATAGTAACTTGTAAGTGACTGATAAATGTATCAAGAGAGTTTTTAATACTGAGATATTTTTTTTCATTATTTACTTGTGTTATCTGTTGATGTTAATTGCCAAAACCTTTATAGTTGTGGTTGGTATCTAAAACCCAGGCGAAGCCGCAAGCACAGTTAACCTAACCATGGGTTACTTCGACCTCAACATACCATACCCTGAACCCTCCCTCGTCAACAGGGCCGCCGTGCAAAGCAATCGCACGAGGCTAGTGGTGAAGGCTATGGAGTTAGGTTACACTGGAATTGCCTATAACCGCACCATCAAGGGCGTCATGTCCGATCAACATAGTTGCTCCATGACTCCCCTCACTCTCTCCTCTCTCCTCAACATCCTTCCCTTTCTCTCCTCATCTGCCAAGCTCCACCGTCACCTCCTTGGAATCCCTCTCTCCACTCCCTTCCGTCAGTACACACGCCTCACTGTCTGTGTCGATTCCCCATCCCACGCCCAGTCTCTCAATTCCGGTAACCCTATTTTGAAGACCTATGATTTGGTCGCTGTCAAGCCGTTGAATCAGGCTTGCTTTGATCTTGCCTGTCAGACATTGGAGGTTTGTTAAATTCCATGCCTCTAATGATGGATTACTCAAAGTTAATGTGAAGTTTTTAATAATGTTGAAATTCTATGTTGAAAATAAATAATTGCAGGTGGATATAATCTCGATTGATTTCTCGAATAAGCTACCTTTTAGATTGAAGCAGCCTATGGTTAAAGCAGCTGCTCAGGTTTGTTTGATCTTCTTTCTTGCATTTTTAATATTTTTTATTAATAATAAAAATATGGTATGAATTAACTCACAGCTTTTTGATACACAGCGTGGGGTTTGTTTTGAAGTCACATACTCCAGTCTTTTTGCTGATATACAACTAAGGAGACAGTTAATTTCTAGTGCCAAGGTGATTGCTATATCTTTCCTGTATATACAGTGATTGTGCTGGGAGATTAGATTGTTTTTTTTGCTTGATTATTTACTTTATTTCTCAGAACAATGACAACTAAAATATAAACTATAGTCTTAACCAACTAGTGGTGTCTGTTTAGTAAACTTTAAAGCTCAAGCACGGTGCTGTTAGTTAAATAAATTATATTCAAGATGGAATCAGATATTTGGCGACAGGGGTTGCATCCTATGACAAGTTCACACAGCAGAATTGTAGGTGAAATAAGAAAATAAGAATGTCTGGTTCTAACTGTTAGGGACTGAGAAGTATTAATATTATTTGCTAAACCCAGACCCTAGCTTCTTCTGAGAATGCAAAGCACCTCTGCTGTTTACAGAAGAAAGAAATTAACAGAATGCAAAAATTTTCTCACACATGTGCTTCTATCTCCACCTAAGGAGTCTTACACGTGACAAATCTCTTTCCCATAATTAATTAACTGTGACAGGTCACCCTTGTTCTGAGCAGTTCTGTTTCTACCCTGTCTATTATGTGCTTGCCAACTATTATGCCCATGGGCCATGACTGAGTTGTATCACCCAATGTCCTACTGCTTTAATTTGGCCCTTAAATTCCCTAACCACGACATTAACACAGTATCATGAGTCGTTGTTAAGATGGTTCTCATTTTTGTTAAAGTGAGTTGGCAGCATGCATTTTGAAGTGTGATAGGTTGTTAAGGTTCATAGGGATCATATCTCTTCTGTGTTATCGATTGAAAAAAGATTGTGCTCTGAATTGAATTTGTGTATGCTATATAGTTCCTATTGATGAAGGGGATATGTGTGGGATAGTCCTTTATTTATAAATTGGGATTCAAAATAGGCTCATTAAAAATTGTGCTGGCTTAAGTGCAAACCAGTCAAGCCTTTCCAGGTCTAGACAAACTTGTCCCACGTTCTGTGTATGTTTGAATCTGCTGATATTTAATATCTGTAGCTCATTGTATTAAGCAGTGTTATCAATGGCGGATGGCGGTTCATGGCGGTGAGCCAAAAAAATGCCATAAAGGTTATGGGGGAAGCCATGGCGGTCATGATAAAAACTCTATAATATGCAGAAATATCATTAAAAAACACTGCAGAATGAAAAACTAAGCAAAACTAACATAATAACTCAACTAAAATTGTACCATAACAATGTAAAACATCACATAACTAATTAATGAAAGTTTCAAAACAATAATCATCAACAGCTACAACTAAAATGTTTAAAACAAACAAGGAAATAGACTAAATAGAAACTAATCTTCCTCCCCAACCCCAACATAGTCATGATCTTCAATCCCATTGTCATCTTCAAAGAGAAATCCCTCATCATCCTCATCTTCTGAATCCTCCAACCCCAACTCAGTTTCATTTTCCTCCTCACTCTCACTATCTTCTTCAAATTCAGGTTCTTCTTCAATTAATATCCCTTTTCCCTTGGATGATGAAGCCACCTTCTTCTTCTTGTTAGACCTGATAGCAATGGCAGCACTTGAAGATTCTGTCCTCTTCTTAGTTTTTTGCCTGGTATATACCCTTGGCTCTCCAACTCCCGAAGCTGCATAAACAGTTCCCCAATCCAATGCATTATCATCCTCAAAGACCAAATCAGCAACACCATCATTGTTGTCATCATCCATTTCCCCAACAAGCCATTCATTGCACTCATCTATGTCATTGAGTGAGATTGGATCAATTTCATCTCTAATGTTGTATCTCTTTGCAAGAGTTTGGTTGTATTTGACATAAACCAAGTCATGCAACTTCTTGTGATCCAACCTATTTCTTTTCTTTGAATGGATCTACATATCAAAATTATTATAATTAGTAAACTTTTAAAGTTTAAAGATAGATGAGATAAAGAGTTTGAGACAATTACTTGCTCAAACACACTCCAATTGCGCTCACACCCAGATGCGCTGCATGTCAAACTAATTATCTTGATGGCAAGTTGTTGCAAGTTTGGTGCCGTATGTCCATACATCCGCCACCATTGAGCTACAAAATCAGTATTTGGAGGAGATTTAGAAGTGAAAATTTAAATATAATTTACAAAAAAGTAAATTAGTAATTAGATTCTCACCAGGAGCAATGGTTTTCCTTTGTTTCCGTGCAAACTCGCATCCAAACAAACCACTACCGTCCTTATAAATTGGAAGCTCAGTGAGGATCTTCTGTTGCACATCTGGACTTGGCACCAACCTCTTGATACAATCATACAACCCAGTTGTAACCTCTAAATCATATTCAATTCTTGGGTTGGAATAATAAAACTCCGGATTCAGATAATGACCAGCCGCATGCAATGGTTGGTGAAGTTGGCAACTCCATCTACGATCAATGATTTGAAACACATCCTTGTATTTGCTTTCATCATTGTTAAAGGCTTTCATGATGGCCTCCTTTGCCTTATCCATTGCTTCATAGATGTAGCCCATGGCTGGTTTCCTTTCCCCATCCACAAGTTGAAGTACTCGAACAAGAGGTGCCATAACTTTAAGGGTAAAGACCATATTCTTCCAAAAATTAGGCATTAGAACAACCTGTGTTGCTTGCTTCCCCTTGGCTTCCTTACTTAACTTGTTTTTCATCCATTCATCAGAGGTAAACATCTTCCTCAAGTTCCCTTTTTGTTGATGAAGCCTTTCTAATGAAAGAAAGGAGGTGGCAAATCTAGTGACTGCATGTCTCACTAACTCCTTCCCGTCAATGAAACGCCTCAATAAACTAAGGGTACTAGAATGGGCATAGATAAAACCAACAACAGCTATCCCCCTCTGAATTGTCTTCTTGACCAATGGAAGCTTTCCAATATCTTCAAGCATCAAATCTATACAATGTGAAGCGCAAGGGGTCCAATAAAGGTGTGGCCTCTTCTCTTGTAACTTCTTCCCGGCTGAAACATAGTTTGAACCATTATCTGTGATTATTTGCACAACCTTGTTCTCTCCAATCTCCTCCACTATAGAGTCAAGCAACTCAAACAGTTTGTCACCGGTCTTCACAAATGGTGATCCATCAACAGACTTCATAAACATAGTCCCTGCAGGTGAATTAACCAAAAAATTAATCAAACACCGCTGCTTCCTATCAGTCCATGCATCGGACATTATAGAACAACCGTGCTTTGCCCATTGCTCCTTGTGGTCTTTTAAAAGATTATTGGTGTGCTCCAACTCTTTGTTTAACAATTTAACTCGCATGTCATGGTAACTAGAAGCTTTTAAATTTTTTCCATAGGCACCAACGACATCAAGCATGTCTTGGAAGGATGAAGATTTGATTAGGTTGAATGACAACCCGGATGTGTACCAAAATCGGGCTATCATTTGGTGAACCCTTTCCTTCGCTTCCTTGTCACAATGATCTCGGATGCTAGCTTGCCTTAACCTCTCCTTCTTTCTTCTATCAATGACAAGTTCAGGTTTCCTACAAAACAAGTCCATAGGCCCCTTCTTAGGAATCTTCTTTGAAGCACTAGAAGTGCCTGAAGAAGGGAGCAAATCTTGATTTTCTCCTTCATCCTCCTCACTTTCAGCATATCCTGTGTTTTCAAGATCTAGATCTCTCACATTGAAACTTTCAGTAGTTTCACCCCTAACTTTCTCTTCTGCGTATTTAAGAAGTTCCTCTTTCACTTCCGGTAGACATTTTGTACAAGCCTTAACATTTCCCTTCTTTCCGGTTAGATGTTGCTTGGCTTGGGTAATCCCTCCTTTCATAATCTTCCCACAAAAATTACAAAGAGTGGTGTTGGTGTCCGTTTCCGTAAGGGTACGGACATATTTCCAACCGGGATCACTTCTGTTTTTTGAGGATTGTGTTGAAGCAGATTCAGTGGCCATCTGGACTGATTTGCTACTGCAAGGATTTAATTGTTTCACTAAAATGATAATCAAAAAACAAAAAAGTGAAACTCAATTGAAATAAAAAATTGTCAAGAACTGAAAAAATTTATAATGTAGTATTAAACTTAAAACTGAAACTTTGAAAGAACAAAAACATGATACAGTTATGCTAGAAATGCTGCTGTTCACAAAAAAAAAAAACTATGCTGTAATGCTAGAAATGAATGCTTTGCTGTTCTCAAAAAAATTACAGCAATGTTAAAATTAATAAACTCAAATAATGAAACTAAGAAAATATTATTTTATGCTGTGTAATGCTGTTCACAAAAAAAATATAAAATAGTGAAACTAGAAATGCTGTTCACAGAGAGAAGAGAGAAGCAAATAAAAAATAATGGACCACGGACAGAGAGAAGCAACAGAGAAGAGAAAAGAGACAGAGAAGAGAGAAGAAACAGAGAATGAAACTAAAAAGAAGAAACAGAGAAGAGATGGCATGGCAGCAACAAAGAAGAAACAGAGGAGAGATGGCATGGCAGCAGAACAAAGAAGAAACAGAGATGGCACAGCAGAACAAGGAAAAGAAAACGAACCTTCAAACAGAGAGAAGAATAGAGGAGAAAAGGGGACGCCGGAGAAGACGACCAGTACGCCGGAGAAGACAAACCAGTACGCCGGAGATGAACCAGCACGCCGGAGAAGGAGACCCGAGCGCCGGAGAGGGTGGAATCGCGCTGGAGAAGAAGAGTCGAGCGCCGGAGAGGGGGAAATCTCGTCGGAGAAGAAGACCCGAGCGCCGGAGGGTGCTAAAACGCCTTGGAAACCGCCGGGAACGAATCGGAAATGGAGGGAGAACTGGGAAACGGAAGTGGCTGCTCTGTTTTAGGGCTTTCTTCATTTTCAGCGAGAAATGGGAACCCGAAAGGTTTGGGCTCCCGGGTCGGAAACCGGGTCGACGGCCCAAAACCTTTTTTTTTTCTTTTTTCTCCCATTTCCGCCATGGCCCGCCAGCGACCGATATGGCGCCTTGCCCATGGCGGCGCCATGAAAATCCGCAACGCCATGACCCTTTCATATCGGGCCGTTCAATTTCCGCCACGCCATAGCGCCATGGCGGCGCCATGGCCGATTTTTGACAACACTGGTATTAAGCTAAAAACAAGTGTAGATGTGATAGGTTAAGAGATTCCTTGTGGACTGGAAGGAACCAAGTAGTTGTTTTATTTATATAATAAAAAAAAATTGAGATTGCAAGGTTTTGCCAATTGCCACAAAACATTTTGTTTTGCCTTCATTCTATTTTGATTACTCTGTTCTTCGGTTCTACCTTCCTATTAGATTAGTATCCTATGATTTTCATGCCTATCATTAGACTCCCATACAATTACAGGAAAGATCTCTGGTTTTGACTACCTTTTATATGATTAGAGTTAGACTATTAAGACATCTAAAAAAACCTACTCACGGTCACTGGTTAAACTTTTAGTTGTTGATGGACTGGACCCGGGGTCAAAACATTGTACTTGCAAGTGCTGCTCCTTCAGTGAATGAGCTTAGAGGGCCTTGTGATGTTGCAAATTTGTTGTCACTGTTTGGACTCTCCAAGGAGCGAGCTAATGCAGCTATTTCAAAAAATTGTAGGTATGGAATTTGCTAGAATCCTTTATTGTGTTTAATTCTAAGGTGGGAAATGTTTAAGGTGCCTTGAATATGTCTCTGAATGGTTTGCAGGATTCTTTTAGCCAATTCTTTAAGGAAAAAGCGATTTTACAAAGAGGCAATAAGAGTAGAAGTTTTATCATCACATACTGCTTCTCAATCTAGGGAAGATCAGTATCAAGAATTACTAAAGTGGGATCCTATATCCAGTGGTGAAGGTGATATCCTGTTGGATGACATGGAAAAATCTTTTTCAGCCTCCGGTAAAGCATCAAAACCTGCAAAAGCCATTGACTTTGTTTCAGTGGTTGACAGCCTTCCGTCTCATGGTTTTGAAATGAAGGATTTCTTACCTGCAGATAAAGCCTTCCCTGTCTGTCCTGATAATAAGGTAAACCTCACACCTGTTGCTGAGAAACTACATCAGTCCATACCTGTATCTAACGACTTAACTGAGCAGCCCAACAATCTTGATGTTTGTCCTGAGCCAGATAAAAAATCCTTATCAGATACTAAATCAAAATGTCATGTATTGAACTGTGACAATATTTTTGAGAAAAATATACTTACAGAAACTACAGAAGCTTTCAACTGCGAGGAGAGAGATATTCTGGTGGCTGAGAGCATTCCATCGCTTGGTTTTCAAAACAACAATTTTGTTCCTGCAAATAATGCTGTCCAACGCTTCTCAGATAATAAGGCACGCTTTCAGCCTGTTACCGAAAAAGTAAATCAACCAACACCTTTATCTAACAACTTAACTGTGCAGCCCAACGGGCTTGATATTTGTCCTGGGCATGATGAAAGCTCTCAATCTCCAAAACAAACTGACAGTTTTTTGGAGAAAAATATTCATAGTCGAACAACTGATAGGGGGATAGACACTTCAACAAATGCTACAAAGTTAGAACTCAAAAGTTCTATTTATTCATCTGTGGATTTTATTGCATCTGAAGCAAAAGTATTGGAGCCACAATCAAACGTGTCCATCTCAAGCAATACATTGGACACAATAAAACCACCTGAAAGTGAGAAACTGTGCAGCTTATCAAAAGATGCCGAACTAGTTGATGCACATAATGGTGATCATACTGATCATGAAGTAGATATCTTCACCTCATCTATGGATGTTATTTGTCCTGTCCTGGTTGATGATAAGCATAATAGTAACAAAATTTCTGATGTGAATTTGAATAAACAAATTGACAAGGTGCAATCAGCTTTGCCAAATGAAGATTTAAGAATTGCAGAGCAAACGGTATTAGAGTTAAACACACCCCTTTCTGAAACGTCAATAGAGGTTGAACAATTTGACAAGAGGGAAACTGATGCAATTGAACTGGATGAGATGCAAAAGCCAACAACATCTCATGATGAGATGAAAATCGAAGATGATTCCACAGTTGCAGAACATATATTGCCAGATGTTATAATGAAAGATAAAAAGCTTGGTGAAGTGAGCACTGATTTTGATCAATTTGCCTCAGTTCATTCTATATCAGGTACCCAACTCATTGACTGATATCTTTATTTGGTCATTGAAAATTACATGTCGTTTTTACCCCTTTCACTTAGAAGTTCTTGTAGTTTGACTAGCATTAATAATTTCATATCGTATTAGTGTTATTCCCTACACCTTCCGTTATATGTGCATGCATACATTATCTACTTGGGAAGCAACTATAATAAAGTGTATTTCATTATCACCAGGTCAATTGAGATTGAAGCGAAAGACATCTCGTGGACCACTTTTATTCCCCTTCAAGCGATTGTTGAATCCATTACCCTTTAAGAAGAAAGGGAAAAAATGTAGTATGAGCAGAACTAAGCTAAAGTAAATCCTTTTCCGGGTTATCATTGTTACATGACTCAAGTTAACTCTGATCTAATTCTTTATTACATCTAGTAAGTCAAGCATATTGACTGGCGTTTCATACTTGCCAATTTGCATTTTTTGTTATGATAAAAAAATAGAAGTGTTTGAAGTGAATTCTATACATGAAAAGTTGAAATATGTTTGAAGACAAGTGCAAATAGAAAGTAAGAATTACAATTTCGTTCCCTTTTTCTTCGCTATTCTTCAATTTGTACAGCTAGTTTTTAGTGTGGGTGACCAATGACCGTGTATTTATACGATTCATCATTCATGTTTGTGTCAGTGACTGAAGTATTTTATTTGTTTTTTTTCTTATTAGCCCTGATGTTAATTTTGAACTAAGAATGGTTATTTCATGATTAATCAAAGAAAACAAAAGAGGCTGATTATTTCATTCCACGATTTTCTTAAAAAAGAATTCAGTAAAAACTTATTATTTTTTCTGCATTTTCACAATCTTCAATTGCCTAGTCGTCTATCAAATATTTGCTTGTGTTCTTGGAGGCACGCTTTACCAACGTATGGATGAATTGAATTTCAAGAGAGATCCCGGTATTCAAATTGATGATTAGGAATTTCCTTGCTGTATAATTGCTACTATTATCTAAGGTACGACGAAAGAAAACCTCCCGTATGTTTGAATGAAAAGTTTTTGTTTAGGCCAAGATTATTGGTTTTACTTGGTTTCATAATGAAACATGTAATTATAGTATCACATTTTTAAAGATTTTTTTAATTAATTTTACTATTTGTCAAAAAGAAATTGTTTGGCATTATAGTTAAAGTGGTGATCTTGAATTACCTAATTATTTTTTGTTTGAATGTAATTTATGGGAACATGTTTCTGGATTAAGTTATTTTTTGTTCCTCAAATGAACTGTTGTGTATGAGGAGTTGGAATCGTTATTGTTATTGTTTAGGTTTATATTTAGGGTTTTGTTTATTATTATGTTTATGTTTTTATCTTATTCTATGTAATTTGGTTATCTTATCATGTTATTTTTTTTATATTTGTCACATCTTAAATGACCAAAAAGAATTTGTTTATTATTATGTTCAAGTTTATGTCTAGGGTTTATAGTTTTGTTTATTATTATGTTTATATTTTCATCTTATTCTAGGTTATTTGGTTATCTTATCATGTTATTTCTTTTCATGTTTGTCACACCTTAAATGACCAAAAAAGACACCCTTAAATATTAGATTACATATTAGTGTTGTTTACAAGGGAAAAAAAACTAGCAATAGTGACTCTATTTAGAATTTAGAGTTTAAGACCTAAAATATGTGTCAATTGAACATTCAACATCATATTACGAAGGTTTATGCATCTACTATTTATTCTATTAATTATTTATTTTAGATGACATGATATCACTTTTCATTACGTAAAATTTTATTAATGTTGTTATCTATAATTTTGTGCGAGTTTATTACTTGTTATATAGTTGGGGGGAGTATGTGTGAAAATGTTATAATCTTAATAATTTTTATGATACTTAAGACAGTCGAATTCTTATTAGTTTTGTACCATTTAACAGTGCTTAATGATTGATTAAAAAAAGTATATTTGCATCAGATTAGTGAGTACCCTTTTGAACATAAAACTGGATGGTGTAGTGGTCGGGCCTAGTGCACCGCCAAATTGGTATTGGTAGGCATGTGCTGTTAATATTTTTATTTTACTATATAATTGATAATTGATGCTTTTTTATTAGGCAACGTTTGTGGTTAATGGTGGTGTCGTAGTTTTAGTTCTGGAGAGGCCCCTCACATGATCTTTTCACTTAATCAACTCAAGTCATGATGATTAATTAAGAAACCCTTTTTCCGACCTTGTAGGTGTTGCATGATTATATGGCTACCTCATTATATTGCTGTCCATTATCTCTATATCTTGCACTTTTTTATTCTCTCTTCTTCAGCCACCGTGTGCTTGTCCCTTTGGTAAATTATTTTCATTTTTTGTAATGACCAACATTCCCATGTGCTGCATACATACATGAAGAATTTAAATGGCATGCTAGTAGTAGCTAGACTTCATTTTTTGCTACTAGGATAAGCTAACTAATTTGTTGAACCCTAAGAGACTGATATCAAAAGAAGCTATACAAGAATGTTTTTATTTGTTAATAAAAAGGGGAAGGTTTTCATTTTATTATTATAAACCATATTTTTTTATTTAATGCAACTTGACCTAAAACATGATTAGTGTATGGTTAGGAAAACTAATGCAAAATATAGTTGAAATTAAAAGTTATAAAACTAGTTAATTGTATAAAACTAACTATTATGTAATCACATATTTGATTATTTAGATATAACATATAAATAAAACAAACCATTTAACTAATCTCATTGGAACTAAAAATTAATATCTAAATTAAACATCCAAAGAATACCCACTAGAAAAACTTTACAGAGAGAAATATAACATTCTTATGTTTATGTTTTTGTTTCAATAATTATAAGGTTAGATTGGTTATAATAACTCAAATTCTCTTACATGTTCCTTAAGAATATGAGTTATAAATTATTTTACAGTATACAACAAAATAATCACAAAATTGAAATAAATAGTAACAATGATTGAGTTTCACTTTACATTTAATATTTGTCATCCATTTTGGATATTAAAAGCTGCGAATTAACCTGAGTGGCTAACACACCGCCGACCGACAAAAATGCATAGGGTCGTCTTCGCCACCTTTGGAAGTTACCTTAGAAGCTGTAGCCTTTACCTTTGAAGAAAGTAACATGAAATCAATTCAAAACCTCACCACACTTGGACAATATTATATAATTTACTTATATCATCATTTATCAACCATCAATTTCACAACTTGTTCAAGTAATATATGTACGACCCCATAAGCAATCTAATAATTAGCAAATTAACGTTTAGTTTAAATTAATTATTCTAAAAGAAAGCAAACTATAAAAAGTAGCAATATAAAAATGGGAGGTCGCTTGGCCTTCATGCTAGAACATACCCATAGAACAAATGGTTTCAAATATTTTCGGAAACTTAAGATTTTCAAAAATATTAGATTGATTGATTCTTGTTGGGACATTCCATCATATTCACTTAATTTAAATTAAAGGTTTTAATCTCAATTTAGTAAGATTTTACTTTAAAAACGTAGCACACGTAAAAAATTTAAAAAATAATATAAAGAAGTTTTTCAAAAAATTTTAGGTACATTTTTTTTACACATCATTCAGTATTTTACGTCCAACAGGAGCTATAAAACTTTGATCGGGGTGAATCCAATTGGTACACATCCGCAACTCAATTATTTACAAATGTTATAAAGGCGTTGAAGGCCAATTATGCCCCTAAGATTGCCCAATTCATGAAAATGTGAAACTAGTTTGCATACAATTTTCAAGATGAATACATTGTAGTATTTTAGGCATAACTTGAGTTACAGACCTTTGTTTGAGGTGAATCAAAATGGAAAATGTCTGTAACTCAATTATCTACAACTTTTATGAAGAACTCAAGAGCTAATTCAACTTATATCAGACGCAATTTCAAAAACAAGATGATAATCAATTACCACAATTCTGTAATCGATTATCATCAGTACAGATGCAATATTTATGCAGATTTTAGTCTCTGGGCTAACTATATATATGCTCCTATATACTTCATCTTTTTAGTTTCAACAAATGCTAAATTATCAATCTCGTCAGTTTCCCACTAAACATAATCATACATAATAATTCATAGTTTCTCATTCTCACAATAAATTCAATCAATTATATATATTATGGTTAAATTAGCTATTTTATGCTAATCATATCCCCTTTTAGACGCCACTTGACGCCAAATAATATTTCTTATTAATTAATACTTCAAACACTCCATTACCTCAATTCCAAGCTTTTGACTCTTGTTCTCTACGCTGGCTATGCCCAACATCTATAATTTTAGGAAATTATGAAGTAGACTATTCGATCTTTGAATTAAAAACTCACTTTACCAAAACAACTCTAAATACACTTTTAAGGCTTCTGAAGTTTACCTTGGTTAATTATGTTCTTTGTTTTAAGTTCCTTTTTAGCCAACACCTCGTCAACCCTTTGGTTCATAACCTATAGACACTGAAACGGAACCCGTCAACGAATTATCAATACCTATTGTAACATCCATGTTTTTAGTAACAGTCTTAATTTTGTAAATTATGAAGTTTGGAAGTTCTGTAAGAGTTAATAAGTAAATAAAATACCCTGTGGATGCTCTGTAATATCCCAAAAATTTCATTTTTGGGTATAATTATGGAAATTATATAGACCATTAATGATATTATCCATTTTTCGAGTGAAACATGTCTTAGATAAGATTGTCCGAGTGAAGAAAGGGATCTGTTCCGAGTGACCGAGAGAAATTCCGAGTGAAGGTTGAAATTCCGAGTGAAGGTTATATTTTTTCGAGTAAGACATGACCGAGAGAATCACTTCCGAGTGGAGTCCTGACCTCGGAGACATTTTGAGTGAAGTGTGTTTGAGAGAACCACTTCTGGGTGAAAGGTCCGAGTGACTCGTCTTCGAATGACTCGTTTCCGAGTCAAATGACTTCGAATGACTCGTTTCCGAGTCAAATGACTTCAAATGACTCATTTCCGAGTCAAAGGCCTTCGAGTGACTCGTTTCTGAGTCAAATGTTTTCAAGTGCCCCATTCCCGAATGAAACATCTCCGAGTGAAACGTTTCCGAGAGAAGTATATCCAACCGAAGAAAAGCTGATTTCGAATGAGTACTTCTCAGATCAAGATGTGTCTGAGTAGTGAAATTCCGAGTGGGTTAGCTCAGAGTTGAGTGTAACTCTCTCAAATGGGGTGTCTTCGAGTGTGACAATGCCGTGTGGGAGTTCACCCAAGCGAGACACTTTCCAAGTGGGATAACACCGAGTGAGGTTTCCAATTTCCGTGTGGTATAGTACCGATTGAAATATACCGAGTGTTATTTTCAAGGGAAATACTTCTGAAGAGAAAGGTTAATTTTGAATAAGCATAATTCCGAACGGATGTCTGAAGATTGCCGAGAACTTGTGCTCGGATCCGTCCTCGAAATTTCCTTCAACTCCGAATGACCTCTCAGATTTTTGAATGACACAACTCCAAATGACCTTCGGTCATATGATTTCCGAGTTATGCACTAAACGAAAAAAGTATTTTCAAGTGAAGAAAGACCTTTAATTACTTTTCGGGCAGAAATATATCCGACTGAATAGTCCCGAGTGAATCCATTCGGAAAGGAAAAAGTGGCTGACTGAGAACATTTTTCAGACGGATATATATATAAATCTGAGTGATATAAATTCTGAATGAGTCCCGGTGAGACATTTCTGAGTGAGTCCCGGTGAGACATTTCTGAGTGAGTCATTCCGAGGAAAGGAAAAGCTGACCGAGTGTTTCAAGCGGAAACACTTCCGAGTGAATTCCCTTCGGAGTGAAGCTACTCTGATCAGAAAGAGGCTGTTGGAACTTCTCGGAAAGAGAAATGCTGAACAGCTTCAGAATTGAAAAGGGGCATGATCGATGGAAACTGACTGGAACAGGGCTGGACCGAGACGCTATTCTTAACCTAAAGGTTCGCTCATGCTATTGACCGGTCGGCTGGTTCACACAAATCCGAGTGTGTTATCACGAACGAACCACCTGCAGGGAAACTTGCACCTTTTTACTCCAATCATAGCATCTTTTATATATTTTAATATATATCTATTTCAATCATGCTAGCTCCTGTACGTAGACGGCGGAAATGGTCAAAATACAGCTCACTTCTTATCTAAAACCTCTATTATTTCTATAATTAATGCACCTGACATTCAATCACGAAAAAGCTTGTCCCCCACTTGTCTTGTACATTATTAAATCAATACCACACCTTTTCTAAGTCTGAATCCTCAGAACAACGAAAATTAGCAAAGGCCTCTCTTTCTTATTTTCTTCTCTACGTACAAGTCTCTCTCTCTCTCTCTCTCTCTCTCTCATTTTTCTTTTCTCGTCACTGTGAGCTGAAGCAAGGGAAATAACAGAACGTCTTCAACCAATTTAAGATCTCCCATTAAGGTCAGGGGGTATATTCTCTGGTATTCTAGGGGGGGAGGAACCGAGTGTTTGGAAAGGGTTAAGGTACCTCTGGTCCTCACCTTTCCAGGGCAGGTTCGGGAATTGTTGTTAAATTAAATGTTTTAATGTTTATATATTTGTTTTATACATTTTTATTGATATGTATATGATTAATTGGCTGTGTTAATTATTATTAACCATGATGAATTAAATGATATGATCGGTACTGAATTGTGAAAATATTAAGAACCATGAGTGTCTATGTGAATTCCAGTGAAGAAGTTTTGAAAAATGAGATGAACGTGGGAATAATGATGAAATGTTACCATTTATACCACTGTTATTATGATTATGATTATTATTGATCCGGTCTCAATACCGGTATCCGATCTGCAAGACATATTTCAACGTCTTTGTCAAGACATCTACGTGTAACCGGTGTCATCGGTATACATCCGGACGGTAATTCTGTATCAGGCGTTCTCCCTATACCGGTTGTTCAGGATAACACCATGACACCGGACAACATACACGTCACTGCGCTAAAGACAAGGATTATTGCTACAGGGATCGATCAATAATTCCCTGCACTACGAGCCAAATTCTGCTCACGGGGATGGTCAACTTGTTCCCTAGTCCTAGTCTATATTCTCCATGCTCAATATAAAATAGCCACTTGACCCAATCATGCTGGTAAGTGCGCAATAAAATAATGCTAATGGGAGTTAGTGGTTCCCCACTAACGAGTCCTCGTAAAACGAACCAATCAGGTATATGAACTCATTTTATTAATGAAGTGAGGGATCTTCAACTGAATTTATGAACGATTACTCTCTGAAATACATTCCTTACTTGGAATATCATCACTGACTTGAGCGTCGAAGAATCTTTGCAGGTGACACCACCATTCGCCCACTTCAACGCGTTAGGTCGGTGTGAAGGATCTCCAGGACGCCCAATCCGCTCTCCTCATTCAAGGACAACGGATATTACACTGGATACTCATACATCCAGTCTTCTGCACAGTATTTGCATACTATTTGTGATTGACTTAAGTCCGGATCTCTAGACCCCGGTTCAGGATAGATCAATTATTATTATTATTATTATTATTATTATTATTATTATTATCAGAATTATTATTATTATTATTATTATCATTATCATTATTATTCTTATTTCTATTATTATTATCATTATTATTGTTACTAATATTATTATTGATTATTTATGAACAATGAAATAAGAAACTTATAATTATGAATATGATTTATTATTATTATTATTATCATTATCATTATTCTGGTTATTATTATTATTATTGCTGTTATTATCATTATTATTATTATTATTATTATTATTATTATTATTATTATTATTATTGTTACTGATATTATTATTGTTTTAATTATGAATAATGAAATAAGAAACATACTATTTACTCTTTAAATAAAGTATTATTTTAGTCAAGATATAACCAATATATTTTCTAGAATAAGAATAAATAAAATAATAAAAAAATGACTTACAACGTCTGAAAAATCGATGGGACCCCAGAACTTAAGAATAAATATCATGAGACTGGAAACACATAGTTACCCAAGGATCAAATGATAAAAATAAAGCATTTTGCATCATGAAAATATTTTTGAGGGAGTAAAACTAGAGCATACACCTGGTACGCTGGAGGACATTCACGTTCGATCTCCGAGGAGAATCTTGGGAGTACAACCAGGACGGAAACCCAATGGCATTAGAGTCGCGCCTGAAGCCGGGTAAGACGATGCAATTCTGATGTATTTTGACTAAATGACGGAATGTAACTATGATCGTGTAGAGCCAAGTTCCAAGATAATATAATGATGAGAACCTGTGAGTTCATTCGTACCTTACGATGATTAAATAATGATTGAGGGACTTGGTGAGCTCCGACCGCTCTAGAATGGAAACGTTGTGCCCAAGAGGCAACTTGAGCAAAACGACTGCCAAAGAATGAGATAATGGTGATGGTGGATTGATTTATTGGGCCCACATGCATCATGAGACTTAACTAAAGATAAAGTATAAAAAACCAAACTCATGCATTCTATGACAACATCCTTGATTGTTATATTTGTAAATATGTTAATTGTATGATTTATGTGATATTATCTGTTGACTGGATATGTCCGCACCGGGAACTTTCAGGGTCTGGGGTTTATACTCACCCTTTCTGATGATTAATAACAGAGGGGCTAGGAAATCAAGAACCAGAATACGAAGAACAGCAATACGTTAAACCAACTGGGAGCCCTCATTAAATGAAGAATATATGTAGTGGAATATTTATTAATGAATAATAAGACAATGGATGACTGTATAAATATTTAAGTGTGCCTGCGTGCCCCATTCTGTGAGTACAATTACTTATAGTTTGTGAATGACTATCTGAATTATCTATTATTTGCTTCCACTGATCTGCCATTATTTTATTTAAAATATATATATATATATATATATATATATATATTCACTTTTTCTAAAAACTGTTAACCTCTTAGTTAAATAGGATGATCCTATAGAAGGGTATATCTTATTTAACCGAGAGTGTTACACTTATCATTTCAAAGTTCTATTTACCAGCTCAAAGAGCAAAAATTCAATGAAAATGGAACCCCCTTCATTGTGCGTGAAACGGTTCCAAGAAAAAGTTATCGAAACTATAAATTGAAGCTACCAGAGTGCTCACCTCGTTCCCATAAGTTCGAATATGTGATCAATTTCAAGTTTCGTCATAGAATTGAGCATCAATCAAGCACTCAAATGAATGACTATGGAAGGAACTTGGCTTCCGTTTCTAATTCCCTTTTAAGAAGAAAGGAAGTTAAGGTTTTTTAACCTTAGGGGCAATTTGGTCATTTCACTATTTATTTTTTATTTCTTTTAATAAAAATTCCCTTTTACCTCATGGTAAATTATATTTTATCACAACCATTTAATCTAAATTTAAAATTACTAATTTATCACTCAAAATTAATTATTCAAATCTCCTTATTATATTAACAACTCACCATTAATTTATAATAATTTAGAAAAATTTCTAAATAAATCTGAATAAATTTAATTTGATCTCCAATAATATTTAATTAACTTCACGCATCAAAATAAATTAAATTTTAACATAAAAGAACTTATACTTATTGTTTTATATATAATTTATTCATTTTTGTTCTTTTTTAAAAAAATTACCTCTTGTTTTATGTTTTATGTTTTTTTACATGTTTGAGTTTAAATCAGGCAATTGAAACATTTTAAGCTTTGTTTAGTACAAAGCTATAAATTAGATAGAATAAAATGGGTATTTGTAATAACTTATAAGGAATCTATTTGAATTTGTAGTTTTTAAAATGTTTTTACCGATTGATGAATTGATGACCTTAAATGTGTTCTAATAATTTTCATAGTTAAATGTGTGATATAATAAACTCTTGTGTCTTTCTGACTGAATACTCTTAATTTTTGTTAATCAAGCGCACACTTAGTTCGCGATAATTTTACACCTTCATAGCTTGTGTATGAATTTTATAATTTATTATATTTTAAGAATTTAATAAGAATTCACTGATTGTAAAATTAGTTAAACATGACCCTTCATAAATATTTGCAATTAAAAACACATTGAAAACCAAATTATTTGACTCAGATTAAACCAATGAATTTAACGAGTGCATTAGTAAGCTGGTTAGGATATGTATCCAGTTGGTACATTAAATTGGAAATGCAAGTCAATAACCAGGGAGATTCAGCCTGAAATGGGAAGAAGTTGAGCTAGATATGGGTTATGGGCAAAATAAAGATACACAACAGGACAAGGGACAAACAAGAGAGTAGGGTGGTGTAACTTCCCATTTCACACATCATCACCCATCATTCAACCAAATACTATCAAAGATAGGGACTAAAATACTTGAATTATAACTAAAAAGCTATATATTCACTTTTTAACTTTATAATAAATTGACTATGATGATATGGTAAAAAATAATTATTTTCACAATGGAGGTTCCTTATGTGGAGTTTTAAAGTTGGAACCCATAAAATTAAACTCTAACCGTTTGCTTAAGGAGTGAAATGTTGAATCATCACACCAAACTAATTTGATTGTTAAGAAAATTAATCTTATATAAATATTTTAATTCAAACAAAACTGGTTACAATAAACAGTACTAGTTATTAATTAGCTTACAAATGAAAATAAATGACGTTCGGACTCTTGTTGATACTTGGCTCTGCTAATTAAGAATGAACAAGGTTGTTCCGAATAGCACGATACATTTAATAAGAAGACATTTATTCTCCAATAATTTGATAAATGAAATCATGAATGGTACATTTTATATTAAATTAAAGATGAGCATCCTCGTAAGAAGATGTTGTTTTCAGCTAATTGTGATATAAGAATCCCACCAAGGTTGTTGCATTTCTTAATTCTTTTCAATGTGTTTGTCTTTGACCACAAATAGCATGAAGCATATCACGTGGAATTGATTTGGAATCTTGGCCTCACAGCTCCAGCTAAAGTGCATTATTCAAAAGCTCAAATCTTGGAGGACATTATGTTGTGTAATGTTTCATCGCATTGTTATTAAAACTGAAACAAATTAGTTGGAGTAAAAATCAGTTAAATAATTAATCTTAATTAATTTTTTATATTAATTAATTTAGTTATAGTTTAAATTTTAATTTTATTACAAATTATTTAGACCAGTTAAATAACTAAATATAAACAACATTGGTCGGTTCCATGCTTTTGACCCATTTTAGTCCTTTTTTAAGCATTAGCAATCCAACATTCTATCTTCATAATAATTGCATTTGAACCATGCCATATCCTCAACGCAAGAAAAAAGTTAACAGGGCCACTCTTTGATTCATATTTGCGTACGGGCAAGCATTGCTTAAGAAGTCAATTGTTTGCCCCTTGTTCCGATAAGGATCCAAGAAGTGGTGTTTTCTCAATTAGCTAAAGAAAAATGTTTATCCTATTATGAATAATTATGGATGTCCCCCCTAAAGTTTTGATATTTATGAATGTTCCCCTCTCACCTCCTATAAATACCCCCTTCACTCATTAATACAAGATAACTTCATTTCTATTCTCTCATTTCTCTCTTCAAATTTCTCTTCCTCCATAATTCTTCTTCCTTCATAATTTCTAGTTTATTTTATAACACGTTATCAGCACGAGGTCCTGACCAACTGAGATATAAGGTAACATAGCATTTGAATTTCTTTTCATAATTTTATTTCAATTTATATTATATGTATATATGTTATAATAAGTTCCCGAAGAACTTAAATTTTAAACATCTCCGAAGGATGTATAACATTATATCTATATCATAAAAAAAAATAGGTTCCTGAAGAACTTATTCATAAACATCCCTGCAGGATGTGTAAAATTAATAATTAAATAAATTAGAATTCCTGAAGAATTCTTCTTAAAATATTTATTAATAAGTTCCTGAAGAACTATAAGAATAAAAAAAAAATGGTATATAATTTTATGAGCTATTGCTGATTTTATTCATCATTATATATTTTACGTTGCCTTTTATATTACTTTCTGTTAAGCATAATCATGAAGTCATTCTGTTAATTAAACTAAAATTTAATTAATGAAATTAATATTAATTTTTTTCTACCACTTTTACTAAATATTGTTTTTACTTTCAATTGTACTCACTGTAGCTTCACGTTGTTGCTTCACGTTCCAACAGCATTTATTTTGCTTTGAATTATAGATATTAATTTCTCATAATTAATATTTATAAATAATATAATATATTTTATAAATTAATGGGTTAATAAATAAGATAGTATTTATAAGGATTCGAACTCGGGACTTATAGCATGATAAGTTATCAATCTACCATTAGGCCACTAGTATTTGAGTGATATTTTATGAAAAGTTTAAATTTTCACTACCGAATTATTTATGTGAAATATTATTTAAATTAATTTATACTTTATTAAAAAAAAGGGGGAAACCAAGATTACTCTTATAATTAAATGAAATAATATTTATATATATTAATAATTCATCATTGACTTGTTACCATCATTAGATATTTATAATTAATAAATTTATTCATTTGAAAAGTGGCTGACTGAGAACATTTTTCAGACGGATATATATATAAATCCGAGTGATATAAATTCTGAATGAGTCCCGGTGAGACATTTCCGAGTGAGTCATTCCGAGGAAAGGAAAAGCTGACCGAGTGTTTCAAGCGGAAACACTTCCGAGTGAATTCCCTTCGGAGTGAAGCTACTCTGATCAGAAAGAGGCTGCTGGAACTTCTCAAAAAGAGAAATGCTGAACAGCTTCAGAATTGAAAAGGGGCATGATCAATGGAAACCAACTGGAACAGGGCTGGACCGAGACGCTATTCTTAACCTAAAGGTTCGCTCATGCTATTGACCGGTCGGCTGGTTCACACAAATCCGAGTGTGTTATCACGAACGAACCACCTGCAGGGAAACTTGCACCTTTTTACTCCAATCATAGCATCTTTTATATATTTTAATATATATCTATTTCAATCATGCTAGCTCCTGTACGTAGACGACGGAAATGGTCAAAATACAGCTCACTTCTTATCTAAAACCTCTATTATTTCCATAATTAATGCACCTGACTTTCAATCACGAAAAAGCTTGTCCCCCACTTGTCTTGTACATTATTAGATCAATACCACACCTTTTTCAAGTCTGAATCCTCAGAACAATGAAAATTAGCAAAAGCCTCTCTTTCTTATTTTCTTCTCTATGTACAAGTCTCTCTCTCTCTCTCTCTCTCTCTCTCTCTCATTTTTCTTTTCTCGTCACTGTGAGCTGAAGCAAGGGAAATAACAGAACGTCTTCAACCAATTTAAGATCTCCCATTAAGGTCAGGGGGGTATATTCTCTGGTATTCTAGGGGGGGGGGAACCGAGTGTTTGGAAAGGGTTAAGGTACCTATGGTCCTCACCTTTCCAGGGCAGGTTCAGGAATTGTTGTTAAATTAAATGTTTTAATGTTTATATATTTGTTTTATACATTTTTATTGATATGTATATGATTAATTGGCTGTGTTAATTATTATTAACCATGATGAATTAAATGATATGATCGGTACTGAATTGTGAAAATATTAAGAACCATGAGTGTCTATGTGAATTCCAGTGAAGAAGTTTTGAAAAATGAGATGAACGTGGGATAATGATGAAGGGTTACCATTTATACCACTGTTATTATGATTATGATTATTATTATTATTATCAGAATGATTATTATTATTATCATTATCATTATTATTCTTATTTCTATTATTATTATCATTATTATTGTTACTAATATTATTATTGATTATTTATGAACAATGAAATAAGAAACTTATAATTATGAATATGATTTATTATTATTATTATTATCATTATCATTATTCTGGTTATTATTATTATTATTATTGTTGTTGTTGTTATTATTATTATTATTATTATTATTATTAACTATTATTATTGTTACTGATATTATTATTGTTTTAATTATGAATAATGAAATAAGAAACATACTACTTACTCTTTAAATAAAGTATTATTTTAGTCAAGATATAACCAATATATTTTCTAGAATAAGAATAAATAAAATAATAAAAAAATGACTTACAACGTCTAAAAATCGATGGGACCCCAGAACTTAAGAATAAATATCATGAGACTGGAAACACATAGATACCCAAGGATCAAATGATAAAAATAAAGCATTTTGCATCATGAAAATATTTTTGAGGGAGTAAAACTAGAGCATACACCTGGTACGCTGGAGGACATTCACGTTCGATCTCCGAGGAGAATCTTGGGAGTACAACCGGGACGGAAACCCAATGGCATCAGAGTCGCGCCTGAAGCCGGGTAAGACGATGCAATTCTGGTGTATTTTGACTAAATGACGGAATGTAACTATGATCGTGTAGAGCCAAGTTCCAAGATAATATAATGATGAGAACCTGTGAGTTCATTCGTACCTTACGATGATTAAATAATGATTGGGGGACTTGGTGAGCTCCGATCGCTCTAGAATGGAAACGTTGTGCCCAAGAGGCAACTTGAGCAAAACGACTACCAAAGAATGAGATAATGGTGATGGTGGATTGATTTATTGGGCCCACATGCATCATGAGACTTAACTAAAGATAAATTATAATAAACCAAACTCATGCATTCTATGACAACATCCTTGATTGTTATATTTGTAAATATGTTAATTGTATGATTTATGTGATATTATCTATTGACTGGATATGTCCGCACCGGGAAATGTAACATCCCTGTTTTTAGGAATAGTTTTACTCTTGTAATTTTTGAATTATGAAAGGTTTGTGAGTAAGAATAAGTCAATATATACCCTATTGATGGTCTGTAGTATCTCAGAAATGTCATTTTTGTGCATAATAATGGAATTTATATGGACCATTAGTGAAATTAAGTAAAAACCGAGTGAAAAGATCTCTGTTCCGAGTAACAGAGAGGAATTCCGAGTGAATAATTAAAAAAATTCCGAGTGAAGGATGGAATTCCGAGTCAGTGTCATGTTTTCCGAGTAAAACATGATTGAGAGGGCTACCACCGAGTGGAGTCCTGACCTGAGAAGCAATTTTGAGTGAAGTGTGTTCAAGAGAACCACTTTTGGGTGAAATTCCGAGTCAAAACACCCTGGAAAGACTCGTTTCCGAGTCAAACCTTGCCCAATGCTTCTTTTCCGAGGGAAATTCCTCTGATTGAAGCATTCCGAGTGAAAGAATGCATACATACTTATGTTTATGTTGATTTGATGCTTCCTACCGACTGGAATGTGTTGTGGAATCAATTGGGAAGGATTCCGAATGGTTTCGTATGTGTTTGCTTAGGAAACCGAGTGGAAAATGGTAGAGGGAGCCCATTCCGAGAGAAATGTAAGAGGATGAACCATTTCCGAGTGAGATATACTCTACTGGACCAAAACCGAGTAAGACTTGTATGTATAGGTCTTGTTCCGAGAGGTAATGGCTTAAATAAACCTTAATTTGGAAATATAGTTGAAGAAGTTGGTCTAAGCCGAGTAAACCAAGTGAATGAAGACTCGGGTTTCCGAGTGAAAACTCTGAGAAAGAGAGAACTCGGTCTGGACAGATATTACCGAGTGAAAAACCGAGTACCTGAGTCGGTTTCAAAGGAATTCCGAGCGAGGACTTGAAGACTCGCTCAAGCGAGTCGGATTCCACTTGAGCGAGAAGGACCCCTGATGCATATTTCTCTACTTCGCTCAAGCGAGCAAGCCACGCTCAAGCGAGCCTTGTATTTGTTGACTCGGAAGAAGAATTCCAGTCGGCATAGTGGTTAACCGAGTGGAATTTTCACTCGGTATTCAGTGTCAGTTTTGCGGGTTGACTTCAATTTTGTCTTTTAATGCTTATTTTAATTCAATCATGCGCACTATAGCTAGTAGGCGGCCAGAAATGGGCACTGACATAGCCTACCTCCTTATTTAAATCTCCACTGACACTCCATTATCACTCCACTAAAAATCCACTAGCAGCCACTCACAAAAGCTGTTCCCCATTTAGTTTTCCATTTACTCTCTCATTATTTAAACCAGTGTGATGACTCTTACAAAACACACACACACGAAACACAGCCACAAACACACCTCTGTATCATTTCCCCTTCCTGCAAGCTTCTTCCTCCCTCCTTTCTTGTCTCTTTCACTCGGATTTGAAGAAGGACAGTGAAGGGAACCTTTTCTCCTCATCCAGGAACTCCATCAAGGTAAGGGGGTATATTCTTGGGTGCTCTGTGGGAAAACCGAGTGAAGGAAAGGGTTAAGGAACTTGTTCCTCACCTTTCCAGGACAGATTCAGTGTTGTATGTATTAAATGCTTTAATTGTTACTATTTGTATATATGTATATATTTGTTACTAAGTGCATATACTCTGTTGAATTGTAAAAAGATATAAACTGTGTTGGACTGAAAATACTAAGAATCATGGGTACCTGTGTGATTTCCAGTGATGAATTATGAATGGAAGATGGAATTAATAATAACAAGCTCTGCTTCTACTAATCCGACTGGTGTTACATCTGTAACAACTCAGATTTGCTTAATTTCAATCGGATTCAACCTTAACTGAATGTATTTCATTCTGATAGAATAAATTTTCACTCGGTAAACAACCTTATTGCACTCGGATAACTTTTCCTAGTTTACTTTCACACGGTCAGCATCTTCCCAGTTGATTTCACTCGGAAAACATCATATTTCACTCAGAAAACAGTTAGTTTTACCCAGACAACTCTTTTCAGTGATTTCACTCGGAAAACAATTTATTTTACTCAGCAAACAGTTATTTTCACTAAGAGAACTCCTTTCAGTTTGATGTAACTCGGTATATAAAGTTAATTCACCCAGAAGACCTTTCCCAACCTGATTCCACTCGGAATCAGAATTATCTTACTCGGATTTATTTTACTCGCATGTGTCTTATTCAGACAGAGCCCTTTTCAACTAATTTCACTCGGTAAACTCATGTTTCACTCGGAACTTATCTTATTTTTACTCAGGAAACTCTTTTCATACTGATTCCACTCGGAATCATACTTGATTTCACTCAGGAACTCATTTTCACTTAGAATCAAACCTGTTTCAGTCGGAAAACAGCTTTCCAGTGTAATTTCAATCGGATTTTTAGCCAGATCGTTTGGAAAACCCTTCTCAGCATGATTTCACTCGGAATCATACTTATTTCACTCAGATTTACCCTTGTTCCACTCGGAAAACTCTGTTTTTAATGTTTTTCACTTGGATTTTCATTTAGAAACTATTCTTTAATACTTTTTAAATTATTGGAAAGTTATAATTATTATTATCATTCTTATTCTATTATTATTATTATTCTAATTATCATCAATCTTAATAGTGTTATTATTATTGTTAGTATTATTGTTATTAACATTGTTAACGTCTTAATTATGAGTAATTACATAAAGAATATATTATTTTACTCTTTATACAAAATATAATTTTAACCAAGTTATAATAGACATATTTCTAGAATAATAAACGAATATCTTACAATGTTTAAATAATTGATGGAATTCAAAGAGCTTGGGAATGATATGATGAGACTGGAAACACATAGATACCCAAGGAATCAATTGATAAAATAAATGCATTTCGCATCATGAAAATATTTTTGAAGAAGAAAAACCTCTAGAGCATACACTTGGTACAGTGGAGGACACTCACGTTCGATCTCCATGAAGAATCTTGGGAGTACAACTGGAACGGCAACCCAATGGCATCAAAGTTGCGCCTGATAGCCGGGTGAGACGATGCAATTCTAGTGTACTTTGACTAAATGACGGAGTGTAACTATGATCGTAGGGATCCAAGTTCCAAAAATATTTAAACGATAAGAACCAATGAGTTCATTTGTACCATATGGAACTTGGGCGGACCCTGATCGCTCTAGATGATTGGAATGGAGATATTCCAAAGAATGAGATGAAGAAAAATTGATTTATTGGGCCCACATGCATCATGAGACTTAATCAAAGATAAATCATAATAAATTCAATTCATGCATTTTCATGACGACATGCTTGATTGTTATAAATATGCTAATTGTATGAATTATGTGATATTATTTAACTGGATTATGTCCGCACCGGATTAACCAATCAGGGTCTTGGGTTATACTCACCCTAACTGTTGACAATTTTCAGAGGAATTAGAAAATCAAGAACCCGAGTGTGAAGAACAGCAATATGCTGAAACCACTGAGAACGATCATTAAAGATAGAATATTTATTATTAATAATCAGACACTGGATGACTGTATAATATTTAAGGGTGCCTGCGTGCCCCATTCTATTAAGAGTACAATTACTTACAGTTTATGAATGACTATGTGATTATCTACTATTTACTTCCACTGATCTGCCAACTCTTTATTTTTTTAAAAAATAAAATAAAATAAAATATTCACTTTTTCTGAAAACTTGTGACCTCTCAGTTAAATAGGATGATCCTATAGAAGGGTTTGTCTTATCTAACCGAGGGTGTTACAGGAACCTTCAGGGTCTGGGGTTTATACTCACCCTTTCTGATGATTAATAACAGAGGGGCTAGGAAATCAAGAACCAGAATACGAAGAACAACAATACGTTGAACCAACTGGGAGCCCTCATTAAATGAAGAATATATGTAGTGGAATATTTATTAATGAATAATAAAACAATGGATGACTGTATAAATATTTAAGTGTGCCTGCGTGCCCCATTCTGTGAGTACAATTACTTATAGTTTGTGAATGACTATCTGAATTATCTACTATTTGCTTCCACTGATCTGCCATTATTTTATTTAAAAAAAATATATATTCACTTTTTCTAAAAACTGTTAACCTCTTAGTTAAATAGGATGATCCTATAAAAGGGTATATCTTATTTAACTGAGGGTGTTACACCTATCATTTCAAAGTTCTATTTACCAGCTCAAAGAGCAAAAATTCAATGAAAATGGAACCCCCTTCATTGTGTGTGAAACGGTTCCAAGAAAAAGTTATCGAAACTATAAATTGAAGCTACCAGAGTGCTCACCTCGTTCCCATAAGTTCGAATATGCGATCAATTTCAAGTTTCGTCATAGAATTGAGCATCAATCAAGCACTCAAATGAATGACTATGGAAGGAACTTGGCTTCCGTTTCTAATTCCCTTCTAAGAAGAAAGGAAGTTAAGGTTTTTTAACCTTAGGGGCAATTTGGTCATTTCACTATTTATTTTTTATTTTTATTTATTTTAATAAAAATTCCCTTTTACCTCATGGTAAATTATATTTTATCACAACCATTTAATCTAAATTTAAAATTACTAATTTATCACTCAAAATTAATTATTCAAATCTCCTTATTATATTAACAACTCACCATTAATTTATAATAATTTAGAAAAATTTCTAAATAAATCTGAATAAATTTAATTTGATCTCCAATAATATTTAATTAACTTCACGCATCAAAATAAATTAAATTTTAACATAAAAGAACTTATACTTATTGTTTTATATATAATTTATTCATTTTTGTTCTTTCTTAAAAAAATTACCTCTTGTTTTATGTTTTATGTTTTTTTACATGTTTGAGTTTAAATCAGGCAATTGAAACATTTTAAGCTTTGTTTAGTACAAAGCTATAAATTAGATAGAATAAAATGGGTATTTGTAATAACTTATAAGGAATCTATTTGAATTTGTAGTTTTTAAAATGTTTTTACCGATTGATGAATTGATGACCTTAAATGTGTTCTAATAATTTTCATAGTTAAATGTGTGATATAATAAACTCTTGTGTCTTTCTGACTGAATACTCTTAATTTTTGTTAATCAAGCGCACACTTAGTTCGCGATAATTTTACACCTTCATAGCTTGTGTATGAATTTTATAATTTATTATATTTTAAGAATTTAATAAGAATTCACTGATTGTAAAATTAGTTAAACATGACCCTTCATAAATATTTGCAATTAAAAACACATTGAAAACCAAATTATTTGACTCAGATTAAACCAATGAATTTAACGAGTGCATTAGTAAGCTGGTTAGGATATGTATCCAGTTGGTACATTAAATTGGAAATGCAAGTCAATAACCAGGGAGATTCAGCCTGAAATGGGAAGAAGTTGAGCTAGATATGGGTTATGGGCAAAATAAAGATACACAACAGGACAAGGGACAAACAAGAGAGTAGGGTGGTGTAACTTCCCATTTCACACATCATCACCCATCATTCAACCAAATACTATCAAAGATAGGGACTAAAATACTTGAATTATAACTAAAAAGCTATATATTCACTTTTTAACTTTATAATAAATTGACTATGATGATATGGTAAAAAATAATTATTTTCACAATGGAGGTTCCTTATGTGGAGTTTTAAAGTTGGAACCCATAAAATTAAACTCTAACCGTTTGCTTAAGGAGTGAAATGTTGAATCATCACACCAAACTAATTTGATTGTTAAGAAAATTAATCTTATATAAATATTTTAATTCAAACAAAATTGGTTACAATAAACAATACTAGTTATTAATTAGCTTACAAATGAAAATAAATGACGTTCGGACTCTTGTTGACACTTGGCTCTGCTAATTAAGAATGAACAAGGTTGTTCCGAATAGCACGATACATTTAATAAGAAGACATTTATTCTCCAATAATTTGATAAATGAAATCATGAATGGTACATTTTATATTAAATTAAAGATGAGCATCCTCGTAAGAAGATGTTGTTTTCAGCTAATTGTGATATAAGAATCCCACCAAGGTTGTTGCATTTCTTAATTCTTTTCAATGTGTTTGTCTTTGACCACAAATAGCATGAAGCATATCACGTGGAATTGATTTGGAATCTTGGCCTCACAGCTCCAGCTAAAGTGCATTATTCAAAAGCTCAAATCTTGGAGGACATTATGTTGTGTAATGTTTCATCGCATTGTTATTAAAACTGAAACAGATTAGTTGGAGTAAAAATCAGTTAAATAATTAATCTTAATTAATTTTTTATATTAATTAATTTAGTTATAGTTTAAATTTTAATTTTATTACAAATTATTTAGACCAGTTAAATAACTAAATATAAACAACATTGGTCGGTTCCATGCTTTTGACCCATTTTAGTCCTTTTTTAAGCATTAGCAATCCAACATTCTATCTTCATAATAATTGCATTTGAACCATGCCATATCCTCAACGCAAGAAAAAAGTTGACAGGGCCACTCTTTGATTCATATTTGCGTACGGGCAAGCATTGCTTAAGAAGTCAATTGTTTGCCCCTTGTTCCGATAAGGATCCAAGAAGTGGTGTTTTCTCAATTAGCTAAAGAAAAATGTTTATCCTACATTCTATTTTTCTTATATTGTCACCTATTTTTTTTATGATTTAACATAGGATGAGTTTCATGTGAGGCTATCTCTCTAATCAATGTAAGAAGAGTAATGATATATTTAAATAATCACTTTTTGACAGTACTTTTTATAGTTCATAGTTTTTTCTTAATCTGTTTCCATTGTATTTTTATATTTCTTATTTTATTTTATCTATTTCTTAATTGTAAAAATTGAGATTAAAAATATTACTGGAGTATAATTAATAATTATCCATGCATGACAACTAACAACGTAAACATATCGAAACTTTTATTTTTTCTAATTTAACCAAAAATATTATTACTTTACTACCTCATTCGAGTAAGAAATATTCATATCATAATAAAATTATTTTTCCTTATAAGATTTTTTCATTCAAGAAATTTAATTCTGAAACCTATTTCTGAAGAATCAAACATCAACCATTTAAATAACTATAATTGTTATTTGGTTGCAAAATCTTTATTCATTGAACTTAAGTTGCAGCACCCCATTCATTGTCCTGTGCCAAGTTCACAGTAAAGAAGTGATAGGTACGTCCCCTAAAATGCAAGTGATGGTCACTATCTATTTTCTATTTTCTTGCAAGTGCTTAAAAAAAGGAGGTGATATAAAACTATAGATGCATCATGTTGAGTGTAGACTTTAACCACAAGTACAACTATTGCAAAAGTTCAATCCAATAATACATTGCTGCAGAATCCTATGAAATAATACAGGGCACTCAAAAACATCACCCTAATAAAGTATAAAAATTGCATAAATAACTCAAAATAAACTATATTTACATTACTACTTTAGATTAAACTAACTAAAGCTTACCACAACACTTGAAAAATGAAAAAAAAAAGGGTTATCAGAGGTGCAATTAATTGTTCTAATAGATTAGACCAAAGGAGGAACCGTCTTCAGACTCCTGAGCAAGACTAGCAGCAACTAAGGAATCAAGGATACCGACCCAATTCTCATCTTCCTCATCCTCTTCCTCTCCACCACCAATTTGGTTCCATTGAACTGTACCGTTCTTGTCAATTTCATCATTCCTTGCAAACCTTCCTCTGATGCGTGGTCTGCTATCTGCCAATGTCTTCCTGCAAGCATACTGATTCCCAGTAGAAAATAAGTTCAAACATTCACTGTAATTTTTTCATAACTAAACAGTACATATGAGTGGATCATTATTAGGGACATTAAACAATACACTCTAAAGGGTGTATGGCTAATGACACATCTAATTGATCCTATTCTCCAGAATTAAGATTACTATTAATTTTACAGAAATCCTGTTGTAATACACCGAGGAAAATATTTTGGCAACTTTTAATTGAGACAATAAAAAAGTTGTCCATATTAATATAAAAAAGTTAAAAGTGGAGAGATAATTGAATAAAGTTTCATATTAATATCATTTATTTTATATTTAAATAATGTAACCGGCACACTAAAATACACAAAATCAAAATTATATGTATTATTTTATCTTTTGTATGACCAGGAGAGTACTATATCTCTTATTGTCCTGTTATATTGAAAATGTTTCATCAGGATTTTGTCAAAAAGATTATCTTTCTACTATATCTGTTAGCTTATTGTTAATGATAAATCATGAAATGAATTTGGAAAGGGTGGCTTCACAGTAGTTTTACTTTTAACACAGTGTAGTCCATTATATTTGTACATCAGTAGTTTTTTTAAATTCATCCATGGATCAATTTCATTCCTAGTGCAAAAGTATACCTTTTTCACTTATTTTTAATTGAATATATATATAAAATTCAAGGTTTTCATAAAAGTAAAACATAGAAAGTTACTAAAAATAACCATGAATATAAAAATAACGTGTGCATAAAGAATGAACCTTAATTTTCTTGTTGAAGTTCCTCTGGTTCCTCTTGGTTCTGTATCTCTCAATCCTCACCTTCTTCTCCTCAGGGCTATATCGACAGGCTCTGCTCATTCCTTCTATGATCATATGGCTCTCACTTGACAATGGACTATCCGAGTGGTGATTATGTTGCATTCCATTAATCCTCTGTACAAACATTTCACGTTATTAAATAACGACAACAACAACAAAATGACAAAACTAAGGTTTCAAGTTATTCACTAGATAAAATTTAACTTCACTCACTTAAAATTCTGCTATAGGCGTCTGATAAAGTGATTAACTTTCTAAGCTCACAGATCAAGTTAATTCAAGATGAGATAATGATGCATTAACTGTCATACTATTCATTTTCTTAAAAATAATTAGTTTAAGAGAACATTTCATCAGCATCCATGCCACTAATTTATACTTTTATTTAGAGAATAAAAACAAAACCCCTCTCCTCAAAAAATAAAACTTTCCTTTTATGACATAATTAGATTGTAAGAAAAGTGTCTCACAATATTTGAATATTCATCAACAAAAAAATTTACAATTAACAATACTTTGGAATCAAATGATATATCATATATGGTGTGAAGTGAACAAGTGAAAGGGTATAGAGTAGATTGCTAGCATAGAGTGAGAAGCACATGATCGTGTTACAAGTTGGTAACATTAAAAATGTTTGCAGTCTAATACATTCACAAAAATTAACTTTTTTATAACAAGAATATTCAGACTATAAAAGAGGGGACATGTTACATCTTAACACTTAGTGCCGATTTGGTTTCTGGTTAGAGTTATTGAAATAGGATTAGCTGAAAACAAGTGTATAATTCATTGGTTAAACAAGATGAGATAGTATCTCGAAGAACGTATGAGATCAACATTCCCTGCTATATTCTTTCTCGAAATGGAACTTCGTTTCATAATTGGATGATCAAACAATTGGTCAATTTCGAAGAGATATAATAGTAAAATGGGACTAGAAGTGGTTACCTGAAGATCACCGGTGCTACAAACTCTCCTAATGTGAGTGTCATCAGAGTCAAGCAACTCGGAAAAGAAAGCAGAAAGAGGGTGGTGGTGGTGGTTGTTGTTAGTGGCATTGTTGTTGTGGTGAAGGGAATGGCTGCTAACACTCCTCTGCATCAAGCTGGTGGGACTGCCCATAGAAGTGGGAGATCCACCATAGCTGCTATAACCACCGCTACAGCTATTGTTGTTGTAGTAGTAGTAGTTGTAGGTTCCCTCGGAGGAGTTGTTGAGTTGGGAGAGCGTGTCGAATTCGTTCAAGAGATTATGCATTGGTGGGGAAGGAGAGGAGGGAAAGGGTGATGTGGTGTTGGTGTGTGCATACATGTTGCTCTAGTGTCAACTACTGATAAACAAGTTTCCAAGTAGAAGAAGAAAGTGTGGAGGAAGAAACTGAAAGAATGAGTGAGGATAAATGGTACACTGCCACTGTCAGGCATTTAAACACTTATGATGCAACATCATAAAAATCCATTATTAATAAAACTGGTCGAATTTCTTCAATTTTCAGTTGATTTAATCATGATAAAACTTTTAATTTATTTAAATTAGTATTCTTAATGGTTTAATTATAAAAATTTAGTTGTTATGAATGACGTGGACGATGATGTAATCATTTTATACAACCAGTAGGGGAAGCGTTGACCTTTAAAGATAATATGCAGGTATTTACCAATTTGTTATATATTCCACTCCAATGTAATTACTGGTCAAGATCCTTCAAAGTAAATCTGGTTTTCTCAAAAATGATATTTATTTATTTGGTTTGGCTATCAATTGTTATTGTTTCCGAAGCTCATGACTAAGGTCTGTTGGTCAAAGGAGGAAGTTCTAGCACTTTCATGTGTGGTGCCTCCCTAAGGTTATCAAATCACACCCAACTAGCATTTTGACCCCACCACTTGTTGCAAGTTTTCAACACAGATTCATATACAACATCTTTCATTTATAAACCAACCTCTAGATGGTTTCATTACATTCCTAATCTTCGTTAGGCGTCCATAGTTTGAGATGTTAGGCAAGATTCAGAATTAAGATTTGAACACAAGCTCATTATTTTCATGGTCATCATCATAGAACTATACATAGCATGCTATAAATATCCCCTTGGTGTGTGTTGCTTTAGACAACTATATTGGTGCATGTTATTGTCAAAAGGAGAATGCCTGTTTAATATCTTCCATCTTAACTATATTCTACCCACCCTTTAACCAATAAAAGTATTTATTAATTATATACCATGTCATAGTAACTTTACAACATGCCGTTGTTATCTTAGTTGTGTTCCAATTTACTTTTAACTAAGGACAAAATTTAGGTGTAGAATGTGTTTTGATATTGTTTTTATTTTTTATTTTACTTTTAATCATGTTTTTTTTTTAAAATTTTATATAGGAAATATTAAAAACAATTTTTTTAATTTTCTATTTTCATTTTCCATTTTTACTTTTTTCCGTATAAAATTTTAAAAACAAAATATGATAATTATAATTTTGTAATTAAAACTAGAAATAAAAAATAAAAATAAAAACTAAACAAATCATTAAATGTTTTTAGTAATGTGTTTTAATAAGAATCAGAGTTTCATTCATCAAATCCATTGATGTTATATTTACTTTTTCTCATAATTTAGTTAAAATTTAAATCCAAATTGAAGAATAATAAGTAATAGTACTAAAGTCTAAAAGTACTTAAATCAATTATACATTTTATTTTACTATATTTTTGTTTTCTTTTTATATTTTAAAATAATGACAAAGAGATAGATAAGAAGTTAAATATTATAAGAATCAAGATTCGACACTACTCCCAACACTTAATAGTCATGCTAAATACTAATTATAATTATGTTGTGTCTGTCTTAACTATTTCACTGTATTTCAATAAGCTCTGCTCTTAATTTTTTATTTTGAAGGCAGCTCTACTCTTAATTTAGTCTCAGAAATAGTTTGCATAATTTGAGGTTTCTGATGTTATTAATTGGAGACTCGTTTGAATTAGATTGACACCATCATACCATTCTATTGATTTGCATATGGAAACATTGTTTTTAATAAAATAAATGGACCAGGGACACGTGTTAGTCAAAATTGGCAAAATAATTAGGCCAACAACCATGCAAATTATGAAACACATGGGCAACTAAAAATGGTTGGTGGCCAACCATTTTAATGTGTTCACATTGCCAAAAATTTGCTATAAATAGATGCATCCATGGAAGAGGAAATTCATTCCAAGCTTAAGAAGTTCTAAGCTTTCAAGAGAGAAAAAACTTAGAGAGATAGGTTTTTTAGTGAGTGAAATTTTGGGTGTAATTGGGTTATGGGTTGTGAGTGTTTGTAAACACTTTGTGTATCTTCCTTTCTATTAATAAAATATCTGCAGTAGTCCAGAGACATAGGCATAATTGGCCGAACTCCGTTATCAAATTTTGTGTCTTATTATTCCATATTTTTGCTCATTCTCGAATCTAATCAAGGCGTTATGTTGCGAAATTCCTAACAACTGGAATCAGAGCTTAGGTGCTCATTTCTATCAAATTTTCACAATGAGTACTATTCATATGAATAGTAATTTCATGAATAGTAAATTTCATGAATAGTGAATTTTGGTCAGTAATACCAAATTCATCCACAACAGTGTTCTAATACATGGTGGTTCACTGAAATTGTCAGAAGCGATCCAGAGGAAGTTACATTTGAGTGGGAGCAATAGCAGCAGATGAAGGAAAGGTGAAAATTGAAAAGTTCGATGGTGCAGACTTTGGCTTTTGATTGAAGATTATCTGTATCAGAAGAAGTTGTACCAACCTCTCCAAGAAAAAAAAACCAGATGGCATGAAGGATGATGAATGGAATCTTCTCGATAGACAAGCCCTTGGGGTTATTCGATTTTCATTATCCCGTAATGTTGCTTTCAACATTGTAACAGAAAAGACCACGGCAGGTCTCATGGCGGCACTTTCCAACATGTATGAAAAGCCATCGGCTTCAAACAAAGTTCATTTGATGAGGAGGCTATTTAACTTGCGGATGGCAGAAGGAGGATCAGTAGCCCAACATCTCAATGAACTTAGCTCAGTCACAACCCAATTAAGTTTAGTTGGAATCAAATTTGATGATGAGGTACGAGCATTGATACTTTTATCTTCTCTTCCAGAGAGTTGGAATGCTACTGTCACAGCCATGAGTAGCTTAACAGGAAGTAATAAGTTGAAATATAATGATGTTCATGATCTGGTTCTCAGTGAAGAGATCCAACGAAGAGAGTCAGGTGAATCATCAACCTCTTCAGTATTGCATACAGAGTCAAGAGGGAGAAATTCAACCAAATGGAATGGTCATGGAAAATCGAAGGACAGGCGGTCCAAATCCAGAAAACATCGTAATTCCCACAACTCAAAAACTATCGAGTGTTGGAATTGTGGAGAGACTCGAGCTTGTTCATTCTGATGTTTGGGGTCCATCGGCTATCTCATCTCTTGGTGGGAAGCAATACTTCATGACTTTAATTGATGATCACTCTAGGAAGGTATGGGTATACTTTCTTAAACATAAGTCTGAAGTATTTGAAGCTTTCAAGGTATGGAAAGCCATGGTACAAAATGAGACAGGGTTGAAGATCAAAAGGCTCAGAACTCATAATGGTGGTGAGTATGAAGACACCAGATTCAAGAAATTATGCTATGAGCATGGGATCAAAATGGAGAGAATTGTGCTAGGCACGCCTCAACACAATGGTGTAGCTGAGCATATGAACCGAACATTGACTGAAAGGGCCAGAAGCATGCATGTGCAGTTTGGTTTACCAAAGCAATTCTGGGCAGAAGCAATCAACACAACATCTTACTTAATCAATCGAGGTCCATCAGTACCATTGGATCATAAAATACCAGAAGAGGTATGGAGTAGAAAAGAAGTAAAACTTTTATATCTTAAAGTTTTTGGTTGTGTAGCATATGTGCATATTAGTGATCATAGCAGGAATAAGCTTGATCCTAAATCAAAGAAGTGTACTTTCATCAGCTCTGGTGAGAATGAGTTTGGCTACCGCCTCTGGGATGATGAAAACAAGAAGATGATCCATAGCAGAGATGTGATCTTCAACGAAAGAGTGTTGTATAAGGACAAACATAGCATAAACGACCAGAACTCAGATCAAAGTGGACCAATGTATGTAGAGGTGGACGATGTCCCAGAAAGTCCTATAGTTGAGAGTCCTCACCTAAAGGAATCAACCGAGAAAAGTAGTGACCAGCAATCTGACACACTAGAGCCTCCTACTCCAGCTCTTGTATTAAGAAGGTCTTCTCGGCCTCATGTGCCTAATAGGAGATACATGGATTACATGTTGCTGACTGATGGAGGGGAGCCTGAAGACTTTGAGGAAGCATGTCAGACCATGGATATAACATCCTTAAATTTTAAATTAAATTTTCAATAAATCAAATAAATTTTTCGTAAATAATTTAAATTTCTAAACAGAGATCGGATTCATCCATTAAAAGTACCGACTTTACATCAATCCGACCGACCCATTGGAAAGCAATTAAATATAAATAAACTTTTCATAAATAATTTCATAATTAAAACGAAATCTATATTAATAATATTATTGTCACTTTACAAAAGCCGATCGGTTATTTCATAATACAAAAAGTATATCACTCGGTAATCACAAGAGCCGGCCAAGGCTTCTACTCAAATTACTATGTACACTATGTATTGTGCATACTAATACATAATGCTTCAGTCGGTCGAGTGACTTCAAGTGCCATCACTGTGTCCTCTATCCACTGCAAAAATAATGAGTAGGGGGTGAGCATAAACATATCAAATAATTATTATTGAATTGGATTAAAATAATCCATAACTATATCAAAACATCTACCAAGCCATATGAAGCAACATAAACAGTATGCTATTCTCAACAACATATATATATATATATATATATATATATATATATCAATGCACACAGACATTCACTCGGATAGTCCATTATTAAGTCTTTTAATTTTGTGTTGCAACACTGGCTCCCCGAGCCATAATTCAGCACTCGGCTGATTCGAACGTTTTACAGGTACCAAACCGCTCTACGCCCCTAATGTAACACTGAGTATCACTCCCAGAGTGATAGTGGTTCTCTACTCAGTGCTACGGGCCAAACCTCGAGCCCTACTCAAGAGATTGCCTTGAGTCCCACCCAAGGTCTTTTGTGAAAGTCATAACATACCTCACACTCATGCATTTCAAACATGTACATAAATATCTTGAAAAATTCATATACTCATCATTAATCTCATATCACTATCGGTATCAACATCAGAAATATGAATGGTATATATGTAAAAACATAAAGCGTCATACAAGCAGGGTATCAATAATAATTATGCACATAACACACATATACAACATAATAATATCACCCCACCTCCATTCATAAACTATCTATTTGAGATGTAATGTTCCCCCTACCTGGAATAAGGAGTTTTCAATTGTTCTTCAATCGTTATCAGTTACAGCTTCAAGAATTCCGACTGGAATTACAGTTTCAGAAGCTTCAAACGTTCACGCAGAAGAGAAGAAAGGAAGATTTACTTGTTCTTCGTAAATAGCTTTTTAGCAAGAGTTAGAAGAGAAAATTGTGGATAATGTCTTTCTCTTTCCAAAAGTATTTTTATTGATCTAACAGTAGTTGATATTTATATTGTCCATGCAAAAGAGACGTGAACAATAAGAAGATCTCTGCTGTACGTTTTCTTCAGATGATGAATAAGGAATAAGCATTTAATGAAAAGGGACAGCACATAAGAAAGGGTCCCATACTTAGAAAATATCTTGAAAAGTGAAGCTGCTAGAAAGTAGAAGAACAGATTGACGTGTAAAGCTTCAGTAACTAAAATAATCGTTAATTTCGACTCAATTTTTAGTTTATTCCGACTCAGTTTTAGCCTTCTGGGCATATCTTCCCGAGAAGGTTTATCACAGCCCCTGTCCGCTCAGAATTCCTTTATTCGGAGGAAAGATTGCATTCCATGGAATACTCGGCTTTCTTTCCCTGGAAGTATCCCAAATAATATTATTGTATTCAAACATACTCGGGTATGGTTATGTCTGAGTCAATCTTCTGCTTACATCACTCGGAAATCTTCCATCTAAATCACTCAGAATTTGAAGTCAAATCTCTCTCTCGAAAATCTTTCCATTCGAACGAATCACTCGGGGTCAAGGACAATTCCGAAGACAAACCCGAGTACAAGTTTTTAGTCATTATTTAATATCAACTCGTTCATAAATTTAACGAAGTTCACCACTCGGTAACTAACCACTTGGATATTTACTTTCCTCGGGAATTGTTCACTCAGAACTATTCATTTAGAAACACATTCGGTATATCCTATTCGGTGACACGTCATTCAGAAATTAATAATTTCTTACTTAACATCTTTCCATTCGGAATAGTCCCACTCGGTATCATTCCACTCGCAAATGTCGTGCTCGGAGACATTTCACTTGAAAAGTCTCAATTTGGAGATACTCCACTCGGAACCGTTTCACTCGGATTTTCTTATTCGAAAGTGTCTCATTCGGACACTATTTTCTTATCTTAGAAATAATTTGCTTAATGATGTTTCACTCGGAAACATCTTAATTCCATTTGGAAATAGCTTCCTCGGTCTTACTTCACTCGGTATCGCACCATATTCACTCGGAATATCATATTTCAAACAGCATTCACTCTGAATTTCATTCAGAATTTCTCTATTAATCCTTAATGAATGAATTTTCTAAATATTACAAAATTTGGGATGTTACAATGGATGCCAGCAAGTGGGAACTTACCATGGAAGAAGAGTTGAAGTCTTTAATCTCAAATCAGACATGGGAACTGTGACATCCTGGCAGGCTTCCAGCGAGGAATGTGGCATCCCAGGCACTGTTGAGGGCGGGGAGTGATCGCCGGTGCATAGGCACGGACAAGGAGCGGCTCCTGGCAGGCTTCCAGTGGGAGGGACACATGAACGAACCGAATACATACCAGAATGAGAGGGATCCAAAGACTGTATAGGTATGAGACTATACAGTCGAGGATAGCTTAAAGAAATGAATTCGTACTACCTATACCAACAAATGCATTAGCCTTTTCAGTAGCCTATCACTTAAGAACTCCAAAGTTAAGTGTGCTTAACTTGGAGTAATTCTGGGATGGGTGACCTCCTGGGAATTTCTCAGGAAATGTGTGAGTGAGGACAAAAGCACATTGGAAAGGTCTCGTGTTGGTCTGTGGGGCGAGTCGTTCATTCCTGAAAAGCGACCGGGAAGTTACAGGAACTGACTAAGTTACCTGTGGGGAAAAAGGCACTTCACAACAAGTGGGTGTATCGATTGAAGGAGGAGCATGATGGCTTAAAAAGGTACAAAGCCCGATTAGTTGTCAAAGGATTCCAGCCAAAAGAAGGAGTCGACTACACTAAAATTTTTGCTCCAGTTGTAAACCTCAATACTATAAGGTCAGTGTTAAGTATTATTGCTAGTGAAGAACTCTATCTTGAGCAATTAGATGTGAAGACTGCATTTCTCCTTGGAGACTTAGATGAGGAGATATACATGCACCAACCTGAAGGATTCTTAGAGAAAGGAAAAGAGAATTTAGTGTGCAGATTGAAGAAAAGCTTGTATGGCCTGAAACAAGCTCCAAGACAGTGGTACAAGAAGTTTGATAGCTTTATGCACAAGGAAGGTTTCCAGAAGTGCAATGCTAACCACTGTTGCTTCTTCAAGAGAAGTAAGTCCAATTATATCATTTTGCTACTTTATGTTGATGATATGTTAGTAACAGGTTCAGATATGAATGAGATTATAAGTTTGAAGATGCGGTTGTCAAAAGAGTTTGATATGAAGGACTTAGGCCCAGCAAAGAAGATCCTTGGATTGCAAATCACAAGAGATAAGCAAAGAAGAGTTTTGCAGTTATCTCAAGAGGAGTACATCAATCGTGTTTTGCAAAGATTCAATATGGGTGATGCCAAATCAGTTAGTACACCTTTGGCAACTCATTTTCATCTATCCAAAGATCAGTCCCCTCAAACAGAAGAAGAAGAAGAATTTATGGCTAAAGTTCCATATGCTTCAGCCATTGGAAGTCTGATGTACGCAATGGTCTGCACGAGGCCAGACATTGGCCATGCAGTAGGAGTTGTTAGCAGGTTTATGTCAAATCCAGGTAAAGCTCATTGGGAAGCTGTCAAATGGATTCTGAGGTATCTACGAGGCACGCCAAAGAAGTGTTTATACTTTGGTAAAAGTGAATTAAAAGTACAAGGCTATGTAGATGCAGATTTTGCAGGTGAAGTTGATCGCCAAAGAAGTACCACTGGTTAAATATTCACTGTCAGAACTACAGCTGTTAGTTGGATGTCACAGATACAAAAGATTGTAGCTTTATCCACTACAGAGGCTAAGTATGTAGCAGTGACAGAAGCCAGCAAAGAATTGATATGGCTTCAAGGATTGTTAAAAGAGTTGGGATTCATCCAGGAGAAGAGTGTTTTGCATAGTGATAGTTAGAGTTCTATACATCTGGCGAAGAACTCAACATTTCATTCAAGAACAAAGCATATTGGTCTTCGTTACCATTTCATCAAATCTCTTCTTGAGGACGAGGTGCTAACATTAAAAAAGATTCAAGGAAGTATGAACACAGCAGATATATTAACAAAGGTAGTGACTATTGACAAACTGAAGTTGTGCTCAACTTCAGTTGGACTGCTAGGATGACAAGACCAGAGAAGACTGTTGCATTGATCAAGATGTGAAGACAGATTGAAATCAGTCTTCAAGTGGGAGATTGTTAGTCAAAATTGGCAAAATAATTAGGCCAACAAACATGCAAAATATGAAACACATGGGCAACTAAAAATGGTTGGTGGCCAACCATTTTAATGTGTTCACATTGCCAAAAATTTGTTATAAATAGATGCATCCATGGAAGAGGAAGCAATTCCAAGCTTAAGAAGTTCTAAGCTTTCAAAAGAAAAAAAACTTAGAGAGATAAGTTTTTTAGTGAGTGAAATTTTGAGTGTAATTGGGTTGTGGGTTGTGAGAGGTTGTGAGTGTTTGTAAACACTTTGTGTATCTTTCTTTCTATTAGTAAAATATCTGCAGCAGTCTGGAGACGTAAGCATAATTGGCCAAACTCCGTTATCAAATTTTGTGTCTTATTATTCTACATTTTTGCTCGTTCTCGAATCTAATCAAGGCGTTATGTTGCGAAATTCCCAACAACACGCATCTTCTATCAAGATAGCCCAATAAAATTTCCCATAATCAATATCACCTAAAAAAGTAGCTGAATTTTTTCTTGAAGAAAAACAAGAAAGAATCAATTGGCTCCTTGAATATACATGTAGTTGCATGAGACTCATTGTTACCAAAAGTAACTAGTAAGTTATAACAGACAATGAAATGTATAGAATGAGTTGGTCAATAACAAGATCGATCCCAAACTGTGACAAGTGTCAAACAAGAATTTGGACTAGTAATTTGGGAACAATCTTGATCGGGTCACACATTGATTGCATTTGGAGCTTTTCCATCCATGTTACACTAACTCTGATACATCTTTGTCACACTCTCACTTAGTCCCCACACTTTCTGCATCTGCACAATCCTTTTCCTATGGGCCACTTCCGTAGAGCACATGCAACTCTTGAATTGACAACTTGGTTTTGCATATATTTACCTCATTTCATGTGCTTATCTAAACTAAACATTTTCGTGGTTATGTTTTAAGATAAGAAATTGAATAGACCTTGACATTGATAAAGTTTTAGTAATTGTTAATGTATCTTTGGTACCTATCTAGGTGCTTAAGTTCTGCATTTTGAGATTAGTCAACCCTCATAATAGCAATGGAAAAAGTTGTGGTTGGATGATTTTAACCATCTGCTTACTGAAAAACTAAGAAGATAATGGAAATGATTTGATAGAAGTGATCTTGTGGTGTGACTAATGAGTACTTAATTACAAAATATATCATTGCAAACCTTTTAAATTCTACATGAATGACTTTATTTTGATTGGATTGATAATGAAATAAGTTGAAACATAGGAATCACTTGATTGCAATGAGAAAAAAAAAGTCAGCAGTACCAGTGAGTACATGTTCATCACCACTACTATAAGTATTGTCACTGTGCAATTACTTTTATATAATTGTTGGTCTTTATTTTTTTTTAAAAAGCACAATAGTTACTCACGAATTATAATAACAAATTTTTTATCATATATAAAAACAATTATAAGTCATTGACATAAATATATTTAATTATAATCATAGATATAAATGAAACAGATGTTAACTGAATTCTTGTAATGTATAAAATATAATTATCAATATGTGTTTTATTCTTTTAGATTGTCTCATGGATTATCATCAAATAAAAATGATTGTTTTATGGATTAGTCTATGTTTGAATGGTTTATAACTAATTAAATGTAAATTCTTTTAAAGAAAACCAATTAACTATAAATTATGTATATATTATTAACCATCATCACACCGTAGCATAACGGGAAGAAACACATTTTTTTGATTTCTCCCATGTATCCCTCTTGGACAACCATGTCCGTCCCAGATTATCCAAATATATTGCAAACCTTGCTTTAGCATAAGAAATTATTATTATTAGCATATCCAACACAACTCCATATCCTATAATTGGGTATAGAATGTCTATGTTGGAAGTCTAGAAAACTATACTAAATAAAAAATAAGAAATAATTTATTATCTATAAATTACAAAATACGTTCAATTTTTAAAATAGTAATTCAAAACATTTAATAAAATGATTCAATATTTTTATAGTATGAACTTAAAAAAATATTATATAGTCGGGACCACTACGTTGTTCATGATCTTATCTAATGAGTGCTCGATGAATGTAGAAATTGATAAGGATTCAAAAGTGAAAAAAAATATAATATTATTTATTAACATGTTTTATTTTGTAATTAATTTAGATAAATGATTAGTTAGATAATATTTTCTCTATAAACACAACAGAAAATCTCTATAATTTTTATTCAACATAATAAATTATATAAACACTTATTTAACACGAGGTTAGATGTTTATTAGTTTGGGTATTGTGTTAACCAAACAAATGATTACCCAATAGAAAAAAAATATTGATTCAACAAAAATATAGTCGTCTTAAATAACGTATGTATATATATGATATTTTTGTTTTAAAAATTATTTTTCATAACTAATTACCAAATAGGCCTAAATAAAATAAGTTGATGTCGGTTGACTTTTGAAGAATGTTACATCAAAATGTTTTATAGTTTCAAACTAGCAAATCTAATACCAGTGATTTTTTTCCAAATTTATTTTTTAACAATCCAGGCTTAATGAGTTCATTTACTTTTATTATTTGACCATAATTGAATTTGCAAAAATCAGTTATTCACTATATATTGTGTATAATAATTTGTTTTTCAACTGACCTTGTCTAGATTTTGTTTCTATTGACAAGCCGTTGAAACTTATTTGTGAACGTTGAAGAAGAAAATAAAAGAATCTTGGAGCACCGGCCAATCCAACTTTATTTTATTTTATTTTTACCCAAGGATGTTTATAATCGAAAATAAAAAATTAATCCGATGAGTATAAATAATCAAAGAAGTTAGTGTTATATTTTCTAGCTAAATCTTTTTTATACATATAATAGAATTTAAATATCTGAACATATAATCACTGAAGATGGATATGTCCAGGTAGTACTAACAATAATGCATGCCTAAATCCTATAATCCATCTAAATAATGTGCTGTTTCATATGGAACACGGGAAAAATTGTAGTGTTTGATGGAAAGCTGAACTCTTCCCAATGAATAGTAGACAACGAAACTTGCTATGGCCCAACAAGGCCCTTTGTTGACGTTTGTGGACAGTTTCTACACTGCATTCACTCATTCTCTTTGCTGACCCAAATACACAAAATTTAAAAGCTTTAAAACAAATAAAGTGGGTGGAAAAACAACACTTTTTCTCTGATATTGAATATTTTTAATTTATAATTAATTACAATTCACACACTCTCACTAAAAAGTGTGTGTATCATCCATTGTTTTAAACGTTTCATGATGCATACATTTGTCACTAACAAGGGGTTTACTTCAATGTCTTTTCCAATTACAGAGATTTAGGCATCGTGAAGAAGAGAGATGGAATGCGATGTATCATATAAAAGTGTAAACGGATAGAGATCATTTCAATTAACCAGTCATTTCCATAGCAATCACTTTCTCACTTGTCACATTAGTTAACTTTAAATAATGGGTACATTTTCTTTGCACCATAATTTCTATCAGAAATAGGCTCATTGGGTTGTCGATGCACTATTTGTCAAGGCTCAAAGTGTGGTAATGCTGATTTGTCACTTCAAATTGGACCTCACAAGTGCATCAATTCTTGGCCCCTTTGAACTGCAAGCTCCACGCTGATGGTCATTTTCGTTTGGATGCATTCAACTAGGTCGCTATATCCCAAACACTACAAATTGGTGCAAGGTAGACTATTGAATATTGATTATAATACAAATGCCATATATATACTTCCGAGCTACTAAGCTATGTTATTTTAGAGGAAATATCAGTAGTTGGGATAAGTGTAATGAGAGAACGGGAAAAGAGAGAAAAAAACTTGTTATTTTTTATCCATGAATTTTGTACGTGAAAAGAGAAAAACTAGTCAATGAAATTAGTTTGTCACAATCTAATGTAATTGCCTTTCATCCTAACAAGAAAATGTGTGTATGCATTGTGCATAGGTCAACTCAATGTTAATTCTCTGAAAGTTTGTTTAGACTTGAATTAACCAATCATAAGACAGTGTGGTGGAATGTTGAGTCAATCAGTGACAAGCACATTTTGCAGCAATCGATCGCTGCATACATCTAGCAAGCTAGGCTTAATGGTGCTGTCAATTGAGAAATTCTGGCCTCACTTTGTCTAGCAGTTTAAAAATCTATTGATAAGTGATTTGATATTGATATATGTATGGGGCAAGTGCTAGATTGGGCTTTAGATAGATAAAAGGCCATATCGCCACTTCAGGAACCACCTGGGCCAACAAGCCCACGTATCCAATGTGTGAATTAATTAAAGGGTTGCTTTTACTCCACATTCACTTCAACGTCAAATTAAATTAAATAACCACTTATTCGTTGTTATAACCTCCAAAATTCGTCATTGTATCCTTGGGCTTAACACAAACTCCATACTTAGATACATGCATGCGACTTTGAATAATTACTTCTTTTAAAAGTTATATTAGATAAGATGTTACAATTCATTCAAAACAAAAACTTCGTAGCATCGGTGGAGTCAGTGTTATTGTTGATAATTCCATATCGTTTAATTTGGGTTATTGATGGTTTATAGTCTATCATAATAGACATTAATTTACACCATTATTTTTTTTTATAATTAAGCTTTGTGTCGATTACTATAAATGCTATTATCGTTGACTTAGCAAAGAACACTATATACACGACACTCTCTACCAGTGTTAATATATTAACCTTTGAACCACTTATTGTTAACATTTTAAAATCAACTTTAGCATTCTATGGTTAATAACTATATATAAATGACAAAAACTAGGTAAGTTGAGTTTTGATGTTCACCAATATGAATGAATGTTTACAGATATACTTACCAATCATTTATTAATAAGTTACGTTCGACATGCCTTTTAACTCTATTTTAATAAGTGTCAAATATTTTAATTAAAAAGTTAAATTAGACTTTTTGAAAAAACCTATTAGACTTGAAATGTCTATTTAATATGTGGTAATTACAGCATATATTTAATTAATTGTATATTATGTATTAATAATATATTAATAATTTTAAAAAATAAAATAAAATAAAATAAAATTAAAATTAAGATAATAGTTTTTTATTAAAAGTAAAAACATAAAATAAATTTATATACGAACCCTAAGTCTCTTATGATTAATCTCCATTTTCACTTTATGACTACTTTTTTTAATCACAAATAATTTTCTTTACATATTTCCACCTAGTTTTCTACCACCAAATTACAGTGATCAACCCGTATGGAGTTCTCTACCGTTGCTTGACGCTAGTAGATTGGATTAGTTGGATTAGATTAGAGTAAAAGTAATTTAATTTTATCATAAAATTATAATGCAGTTTAAATTGAATTTGTTGGAATAATTTTTCAAATTCAATCCAATCCGATCCAATAAATTATGGTTTAAATTGGATTGGACTTTAGTTTTTATATTTTTATTTGTTACTTAATTATAAGGTAAAAAATAAATTTGATTTTATTAATAATCATTAGTGTCAATAGAAAATAAAAGACTTAAATGGAAAAGAAAGAAATAAGACATAAAATTAAGTTTAAATTAAAGTTAAAAACAATAAACTTATAAATACATTAAAATATTAAGGCATATGTCTCATAAAAAATAATAAAAAGATACAAATTTAAAAGTAAATTTGTTAAATAATTGAGTAATACAATATTATAAATATATTCACATAGAAGTTTATTTTATAAATAAAATTATATATATAAATAAAAATTCGATTTAAATTGAATTGGATCCCTTCTAAAACATAAATATGAATCTAATTCAATTCAATAAAAAATTTTAATTTTTATTATTTTCTATTCTGTGATTATGTTAGATTGAATTGGTTTATGAACACTCTTAAGTATTACCAAAAATAATTGTATTAATTTCAAACGCTTATTTTCCCCTTCCAATTGAATCATGAAAAAGAATAATGGGATAAATTAATCCATTTAGCGAAAAATTAGACGCGTAATTCATTGAAAAAAATATCTTCATTTAGAAACATATTAAAAGATATTTTGATAGGTTTCATTTTCAAATACTCGCTATAGCAAGTGAAAGTAGCATTCGGAAATCAAGGACCACATCCAAAAGAAGCCAATGAGGAGGAACTAAACCATTTTTACTTAGCTACTTACTCTACCAAGTTGGTGAAACAGTAAACAATAACCATCACCTTGCTGCTCCAACATATTTAAGCTCACCTTTTTTTCTTGTATTTTACTCCCATTAATTATAATGAAACATTTACCTCAGTATAGTCAAACACTAATGTTAACATGTATTTCTTGAATTATCAAAAGGAAACCCATTTTTTTTTATCTTTTGGCACGCCTTGTCTATTGTGATTAAAAATTAAATGAGGTGGGTATCAGTACGTTTTCACACACAATCGAATGAGCTTTATAATTCATTCTGTACTTAACAATGCCTTATAATTTTCACATTTTCTTCGAGTTTTATACATACAAAACATAATTAACATAAGTAACTATACTTAGATTAAATTTTTTTAGAGCTTGCTTTTGAGCGAAATAAGAAAAATGATTCCAAGTGTATCCTACAACTATATAATGACATAATGTGGTAGCCAAAATCCTTGCAAATATCTTCCCTGTCACAATGTTGTCCATCTTTCGGCAATACACCTTTGACGACTCATTCGAACAAGTGTTCGTGTCAGGAAAATTTCTGAAAGAATACCAAATCGCCTTAACCTTTGCCAGTGACTACGACGACAACGGTGTTCCCACAAACGGCGTCTTCAGACCCACATGGGACACAACCAAAGTCACCCCCGAATCAATCACGCGCTTCAAAACGGAACACCAAGATGTAAACATCAAAGTTTACATCAGCATCGGCAACCGGGGCAGCCGGTTCCCCTTCAAACCCCAAGACAACAAATCATGGATCTCAAACGCCACAAAATCCCTCACTAGCCTCATAAAAAGCGAGGAGTACGACCTCCAAGTGGATGGCCTTGACGTGTTGTACGAAAGCATCGATGCTTCACCAAGTGACTTTGTGGAGTGCGTTGGGGAGCTTATTACTAACCTTAAAGAAGCATCCCTGGTGAGAGAAGTTTCGATTTCTCCATCGTTTGCGCTCAACAAAGAATACTATGCTTGTTTGTACGATGTTTCACGCCTCTCAATCAATTGGGTGGATTATCAATTCCAAAACGAGGTTAGTTCCGTGTTTGCTCCTGACACTTTGGTGAAACGCTACAATGAACTCGTGAATGAGTTTTATCCGAAAAAGAAATTGTTTGCTGGGTACAGTGCGGAGAACGAGGATTGGGGAACGTTGTCACCGATTGTCTTCTTTTTGGGTGGCATGGACATTCTTAAGAAGAGAAGAGGTCCTGGCGTTTCCATTCATTACCATAATTACTATGCAGAACCACCACACAAAGAATGATATATATATACACACCCACACACATGTTCACCATGCTAATTAAGTACAACCATATATGTGTTAAATCTTATTTTATGTTAAATAACACTCATTATGCATGGTAATAAAATTAAAATGTTATGCCTTTGAGTTACATTTTAATTATGTTATTTTTTATTTTTTATGTTGTTGAGACAACTATTTTTTTTTCCCCTCAAACTTTAGTTCGATTGACCACTAAGTAAATGACGCATAAAAAGATAAATAATAATTTCAATTTATCTGTCTTTTTCTTGCTGTGTTTAGTGCTATAGTTATACCATTATTAGAAGGACTCTGATAATTTATACATTAAAAATTAATCGTCCTTAATTCATTTTCTAAAACTAATTGTTGAAAGACAAATTATTCAAGATCTTATTTAAAAAAAGTTAGCTTTCTAACCATATCTTTACTTTAGGTGGAATATCTTAATTTTATTCCATAAATTTTAACTTAATTAGCCAAATAAGTTAAGACTAGTTAATTAAATGTAAATCAAGTCGTAAATCTTGAATATGCAACCTGTCTATCCTTAATTCTTTATACTAAAGAAATCAATTTGGGCGACGAAGTTAATTAATGATTAGTGGATGATAAATGAAAATAATAAGAACCCGATACTAATTAATTTATGAAAGAAGAGGCGTAGGCTGTAGGAAGAGATATCATAATAGTATACAGAAGCCATCCACTAGTTAAGCATCAATAGCATTCACTTTATTCCATCCAACATTGAAACTTGAGGTAACTTTGGGTTAAAAGGCAGCGTAACCTAGTTGAGAAATATGAGGTTTTGTAAACGCGGTTTAGAAAATTGAGGTTTTGTTAAAGTGGTTGTGTTTGGATGGTGAAATTGAAAAAATAGGTTAAAAAGTACTGATTGTGTTTGGTTAAAAAAATTTAGGTAAAGTTGATTTAAGAAAATAATGGTTTGATGGAAAATTACTAAAATAAGTATGAGTGAAGAATATTTTTAATATGTATATATATATATAAAAATTATTATAATAGAATATATATATATATATATATATTTATTTAATAAATTAGATTATATTATGTATAATTAGAATGAGTGTTTAATAAAAAAAGTTTGGTAAACTTGATTTGGAGAATAGTATTTAGTTCAAAAATTATTAAAGTGGGTAATAGTTGAAACAAGTGATTAATTACTACTATATTTAAATTAATTTTAATTTAAAATTTAAATTAAACATTGTCAACGCCTTTTGTTTGCGGAACGCAGGTGGGAAGAAGGTGTCTTGACCTCCCTTTACTAAACGGAGGTGGAAAGAAATAGACCCCATTCCGTTGGGCCTAATTGCAAAGCCGAATACAACCTTATTTCCAAAAACGGAGGTGGACAGAGAACCAAAGATGCACTTAGTATTTTTTTTCTAATGAAAAGGTAACTTTTAGGCTTTTAGCTGTAGAGTTTACATTTATAACTTGATCAAGTGTTTGGAGTAATTTCAAAAATTATTATCATTAATTTCTCCTAACACAAATTTCAATTAAAAAGACCATCTGGTGAAATTAGTTTTTTGTCACAACTATTGAAATTAGTTTTAGATACACATTTGAATCATACCAATTAAGGATTCAGATAAATTTTATGAAATCACCAAAATAATAATAATTTTATGAAAGTTAATTATATTAATAACTTAACTCCACTGAAACCGATTTTCAATTAAAACTACTAGAAGAAGTTGGGGCCCAAATCCAGCTAGCAATCTGAGGAACGAGGAAGGGATTCACAATGGTATATTCCTAGAATCAAATGAATTTAGAATATGTTGAGAAAATAAGGTAGAGAATGGACATTGCCATTGCATATTAGAACCACCTTTGTCTTGTCTCTGCATGTATATATCTCTTCATCACTACATACGCAAGCCAGATTACATATCTCTGGCTGTTGTTACTAAAAGATAATTTCAAGTCATAATTTTGAATTAAAAATGCTAAAGGTCTCTAAGCAAATTACTTAACAACTTTATGTTTGGAACCAATGAAATTTATTTCAATAAAAATTTAAATTATTAATAATTACAGTATGTTGTTTAGATACTAAAATACTAGTATTTTCAAAATTCATAGAATTTCTAAAAAAGATTTAACATAAATTTAAAATTGTACCATAAAAAAATCTAATTTTTCACTTGAACCTTTTTCAATTCTTTCTTGTACCCCTTGCTATTACCACCAATACCCTTGCCGCCACTAAATCCACCACCACTACAATCATTGTTGTCAATATTATTATTGTTATCGTTCTCATTATATTTCGCATGGTTTAAATATCTGTTGGGTCATTCCGACCATTGTCAATTGATTTTAGAATGGTATCAAAACATTATTTTCAATTGGTATCGGCCAAAAGTTTCTATTTTGTTATAGGTTAAAAGTTATCATTTATCTGATCCGATAGGTTTTGCCGGAGGTAATGGGGTGATGATGATAGTGGTCATGGTAATAATGAACTTTGTGATATCTTTCATTTCTTTTTATTTTGCGTTAATTACTGATTTGATGATGAACAACTACGTTATAATCGTTTTTGACCGAGTTGAACTCGTTGTTTGAGATAAGGTTTAGGCTTTCCGATCCAAATCTATTATTTGAATTCAGTCATCTCAAAATTTGTTTTTGGTAATTATATGTCGATTATTTGATTGAGTGCACACATGGATGAAAAAGAAAGAGGTAGCACAGGCCCACTTGGAGGAGAAAATGAAATTGCGTCCCAAAAGAACATATTGCCCAGAATGCTTTACTTTTGCTATGATCTGCCTCTAACAACACATTTTACTCTATCCTACTTTCGTCTTGCTCATCATTGCTAATCAAGGAACATCTTTACCAGATTTGATAACCTCATTTCGTCTAATTACGGCTTAACATTTTTTTTTACTTATCTAGGATAGATTTTTTTTTGTAATTATATCATCAAGTTTTAAAAAAGTATATCAACATTTTTTTAATTAATCACATGTTATCTTTTTCAGGTTTAATCACAATTAAGACTCTTTATTTCTTAAAAAAATATTTAGTAAAAATTGAAATTCATGAATTTTCCATAATCATAGCATGCATGCTATCAACTTGGTATATATCATCAAATTTTAGAGGAAAATGCTAATACCATTCTCAAAATGAATTTTAATAAGAATATATAAAAAAACATGTTTCATTAATAACGAGAAAACATTAAAATTTTTGTAACAAGTCTGTTTTTTTAAGAGTTAAAATTGTTTTTTTCCTAATGGGAATAAAATATATATTTAGAACATCTCATATACATTAGTCAACCAACCGAGTCAATCAAAATTTTTATTAATTAAGAATTGGCCAATTATTTACATTTTCATAATGTATTATTAATAAAACTACATGTCATTATATGATTTGAAATTTTATAACAAAATATTAATGAATTTTAATCTAAGTCTTTTACTCAAATGATAACTCTTCTTTGTTATACCTCCAATGCATTAAATTCTTTCGTATTATCTATTATATATAGTAGATAAATAATAAGACATTACTTATTATTTTTTAATTGTTTTTTATCATAAAAAAATAATTTTAAAAAAGTACAAGGGGTACCTTAACTCATACAGAAGAGTTTTAATTACAATCAGATAAACAAAAAATAGGCTCTCTATCCCATTCACTAAAACTTCTAAAAAAAATTTGCATTTGGTATCGTAATCATAACCAAGATCTATACTGAACCAGTTCAAACATATTCTCGACATTCACAGTACCTCCTTTAAATATAACGTCATTCCTTACTTCCCAAATGGTCCAAACAATAACAAACCACAAACAGTTAACCCAAGTTGAATCTTTTTATTAATCTTATAGCCCAGAATACAGTAAAAATGTTCCTTCCCATGGCAATGCCAAATTAATCAAAAGCCTAACCAAGCAAAGCACTTTTGCCACAACAAATAAGAAACAGAACATGAGAAAAAAAGATGAGAACAATTATCCTCACATTCACCACAGAAAACACATCGAACAAAATTATTGTCACCCACAATACCACGAGATGCAAAATTATCCAAAATTTGATATTCGCCAACCAAGTTCCCTAACCTTTACAGGCACAATAGTATTTCAAAACATGCGCACAAAATTTGAGTACCACAACACAGATTATTGGAGTAAAGCATTATATGCAGATTTGACAAAGAACTGACTAGATGAAGATCCCCAACCAAGTCTAGGAATCCGATTTAGTCACACGCAGACCACCAAAACATCCAATATCATGGAAAAGATCATGTATCATATCACGTTCCCAAATAAAAAATTCTTTTCTCCATTTTAAATCCTAGACCCATACATCATCCACCCACTTACCCATCTCAGCCACTGAAGAAATTGAAAGCAACCTCCGATATCTTGACTTCAATGGTGACTCACCCAGCCAGTAATTAGACTAAAAACTAATTTTAGCCTCATCACCCACCACCCTCCTAATATTAGACCAAAATCATCCAAAATCATCTAAAATTTTCAACACACTCCCTAAATCCCTCCACCATCTCGAACCTTTCCTAAAAACCTCCCAATCCCCAGAATAAACTCCTAACCCATATTTAGATTTTAAAATTCAGGCCCATAAACTCTCGCGATCCTCCAATAACCTCCACACTCATTTCCCTAATAAAGCATAATTAAACTTTCCCAAATCCCTCACACCCAACCCACCAGCCTCCTTACCCTTACACACTTGATCCCATTTGACCCAACATATTTTTTTCCTCTCCTCACCCCCTCCCCAAAAAAATGATCTCTGTAAAGATGTTAGCACCTTTAAAACACAACCCGGTGCCTTAAAAAAGAAAAGAAAAAGAGAGGGAGCGAAGACAATACCGATTTAAGGAGGCAGAGACGACTATCAAAGGATAAATGGCGCTGGTTCTAAGGAGACAGTTTTTTAAAAAAATTATCAATTATAAATTCCCAAGTACTTTTTCTTCCTGGATTTGCCCTTAAGGGAATACCAAGATATAAGAATGGCACCCTCAAAATACTACACTACAACAAATCCGCATAGCTAGCCATCTCCACCTCATTTCCCATAACAGCTCCCAATTTACTTTTACGAAAATTCACCTTCAAGCCTGACACCAATTCAAAACATCTCAACACGTTCTTAAGCGTCATGACATTCCTCAATGACAGTTCACCAAAGAATAATGTGTCATTAGTAAACTATAAGTGAGAAATACACACTTGGTCATCCCCCACAAGTACACCATGAAATAAATTCTTCTTCACAGCCTCCCTCATAAGGCTGCTAATCCCCTCAGCCACAATAAAAAATAAGAATGACGTCATTGGATCGCCTTGCCTTATACCACGCCTCATTGGAAATTCCTAAGTTGGACTCCCATTCACGATAACAGACACCAAAGAAGATGTCAGGCAACATCTAACCTAACTATCCATCTATCTGTAAATCTCAACTTGCGCATCATATAAAAAAGAAACTCCCAATTGACAGAGTCATGCTTTCTCAAAATCCACTTTAAAAATTAAACAAGACTTACACCTTCTTTTTACATCATCAATTAATTAATTTGCAACCATCACACCATCAAACATGTTCCTCCCCCCAACAAAAGCAGACTGATTTTCACTGACAATGGATCCTACAACACCACTCAACCTACGCACCAACACCTTTGAGATAATTTTATAAATACACCCTACCAAAGAAATCGGCCTGTAATCACTCAATCCCTCCTAAGTTGCACCTTTAGGAATTAATGCCAAAAACAATGAATTAGATCCATTAGGTAAAACCCCATTTGCATAGAACTCTCCCATCATTCCACACACATCATGTTTTAACAAACTCTAAAAGGATTTAATAACATTAAAATTAAATCCATCAGGCCCTGGACTTTTTGACCCTTCACAATCCCATACAACTAACCTTATTTCTTCCGTAAAGAACTTCTCATTAATCTTAATATTAACATCATCCCCCAACATTGAGAATCCAACCAAGTCCAACACTGGTCTAGTCCACAAGTCATCATTAAATTTATTCTCAAAATAAGCTTTAACCCCTTCTTTGACCTTAATTGGGTCCTCCTCCCATGAGCCATTCATCTATAACCCATGAATTGTATTTCCCTGACGCCTCTTATTTATAACAGCATGAAAGAATTTAGAGTTTGAGTCACCATCTTGTAACCACTTCACTCTTGACTTTTGAAGCAAAATAGAATCCTCTAATCTAACAACCTCCCACTATTCCGCCATCAAATTCATACAAACCGCCACATCCTCCACACTAAACCCACCATTCTCCTCCTGTAAATCTAATTCTTTTATGCGATGCTACACCTCCCTCAACCTGACACCCGACACTCCAAAACTATTTTGATTCCACTCCTTCAGAAACACCTTCAATTTCTTCAACTTCTTCTTTAACACATAAGCACCCCACCCCTTAACTTTCATATTACGTCATTTGTCTTCCACAAAATCTTTAAACCTAGGCTGCTGCAACCAATAATTTAACACCCTAAAAGGTTTTAGCCCTCAATCTACATCCACCACCCATAGTAATATCAGACAGTGGTCAGATAAATTTCTATTCAAAGCCCATTGTGAACAGGTCAGAAATGACTAGAGCCACTGATTGTAACATAAAAAGTGATCCAATTAACTTCTTGCTGATCCATTCAGCCTATACCATGTAAAACTCCTACCCTGTATTAGAAGATCCACCAACTCCATAGCAAGGATAAACTCATTAAACAAGCGTGACTCCAAATGACCTAAACCATAAACTTCATCAATCGCCCCAATGCGCTCCTCAGAACACCTGACTGCATTGAAATCTCCAAACACACACCACTCAGAATACTCCTCAAACATACATTTTAAACTCAACAACTCCGCCCACAATCTTTTCTTCTCTGCCAAAAAACAAGGGGAATACACATTAATAATAACACAAGGTTGCTGCCTTGCTTTCCAATAACCTACCACCCCCAAAAAACCACTTCCCTCAATCACCCTGATTTTTTGAAATTTTGATTTCTCCCATACACACAACAAACCCCCCGCACTACCTACAGATAGACAAAAACCTTTCAAACTCTAACATCGCCAAATCAAATCTACCACCTGTTCGTTCAAGCTACATATCTTCGTTTCTTGAATTCCAATAAAGTCCACTCCTAACTTACGAATCAATTCTTTCACCAGTTTTTTCTTTAGTCTACCCCCTATCCCACGCACATTATAACTCAACATTTTCATTTAAAAACCTTAATCTTCCCACCCAAAATGTCCTTACTCGACTAATTACTTCTCTCTTTTTTATCCCTATCCTCCATATCCACTATTCGTCTAATAATATCACCATCATCCCCTACCGCCGTAACACCCAATTTTTTTTCCCAATCTCCCACAGAGATACTGCCTCTGAATAATTATTTTTTAACCAAACCGAACTAGTATTTTTGCAACCACCCTCATCTACAACTCCGTTAATTAAACCATTTTCATCCTGTTCAATCCAAAATAGTTTCCAATCACATACCTGTTAACTCTTAATTTTCTTCCTCCCATGTCTATTTTTCACCCTTCTCTTCCTTACATTAAGGGATAATAGGTGTTTTCTTGCAACAATACAAGAAGGAGACAAAGGAAGAGGTTCAGAATTTATACACCAAGATACCTCTTTATTACTACCACAATCTTGTCTCACACCATCCAACGACACAATTTCTAACGTCAATGTCATGAGCGTGAATTGGTCCAATTGCACTGGACAATGCCGCACCTTTACCTCCTGAACTCCCTTCATGAGAAATGTCATGCTCCTCATAATTAAGTCCACATAAAACAAACAAATATTGCAACTTGTATTCATCACCCAACTCCAAATTTTCAGCAATATGTATGCTGGGCCCCACACAAACAAACTTGTCATTATTTTCATACAATGTATCCTTCACGTAAATCTCATGTTGTGGCACGTCAACTACACCCTGCGCAACACGATTACAATTAAGATCAATTGAATGCAAGTTTCGATCCCTGCCCAGTGACGCTTCGGATATTTCACACTACTGGGCAATGCCCTCCTTGATTGAACTCAGGCCCAATTGACTTTTCAACAGCCCATTAACCTAATTACAATTCACATGGCCCACTTCCAATCTCTTACTACATGTCACCTCCGGCCCATCCTGTTTACCTTATCCTTCTCCAACACGTGATTTCTCACAATGTAATTCAACGCCAACAATGTCCAAATGTAATGAATGGACTGAATTGGAATCCTTATGTGAAAAATTTGGCATCACATTGCTCGGTGACACCTTATTTTTTACGATAGAATTCAAATTCAAATTTAAATTTGAATTATTCTTCAAAATTCCTGAATTACCCTCAACTGGAAAACCACCGTCCGATATGATATTTTGGTCATCTTCCTCCCCATCACATGAAAACAACAATTCAGAATCGTCCCCCTCCGTAAATGATGAATAAGAAGGACAACCACGATGACCTCTATAACAACAACACCTCATTCCTTCTTCACGCCCCAATTCCTTGACACATCGAACTGAAAAGACACTTCCATTTATTTTGATATCTTCTTGATGAACCACAACCCCTTTTGCTGAAGTACGAACCAAAATTATTGCATACTTCAATTTTGACATACTCCTAGTGTTATCATCCATCGTAATAAAAGAACCAAACATAGAAACAACTTGTCGGAATAAACACTCCTACCAAACATCCAAAGGAAACCCCACACATATCATTCATACCAATCTATGACCAGAAACTTCCCTTGAATTCCAAGGTGTTAATGACTCAAACATAGATGTCAACCATTCTTCAACAGTCTTCAACAAATCATGTAAATTATCTCCTTCCGTCGCTGAAAGAAACACCAAATTATCCCTATATATCTCATTCTAATTGCAGAGAGACCTTCAAGTATGAAAGATTTGTGAAGAGACTATAATCTTGCAATATTAATCAGTCTCCCGACGTACCCACTCCTCAACCACTCCATCGAACTAGTGTCAACATTCATCTTTTGTCCACGCCACACTGAATCCATACTGCTGTCATCCACATGCCTCTTCACATTCCCACTACTCTTAATTCTCCATAATTTAGACTGTTCACCAACTTTAACACCTTGAGCATAAGAAACAAAATTTTTCCGATGAGGATAACTTCTAACATCAGCTTGGCAATGATAATTTACCGTGGATCGTGCCCCAAATTTATCACAGTTAAATCTTGGTAAATTAACGCGTAATTTTAGATCATTAATACGTACCTGATCCAATTGCTTCTTTAACTTAATGGGGTGTTCCACATATAAAAATCTCACAAAACCATACTTCCAACCATATCGATCTCGCTTTACTGGAACAAACACCTCCCAAACATTTCCCCACCTCTGAAACATCCGCCAAAGATCTTGATAATTCCAATTCTCTGGAAAATTTGTGAAATAGTATGATGTAACCCTTCCTTGTATTGACCCAAGATCACCCTTCCATTGCCGCCTAACTGTCTCTTTACGATCCTGCTCCTTGGAACCTGCACCATCTTTTCCATAGGTGATGTCGCCGCTGCCCTTATACCTCGCACGATCACTCACTCTTTCTCTCATCACTCTAATTTTTAATTGTATCTTTATGTGAAACATGAAAACATTATTACAGTTTTTTTATCAGCAAAAACACAAATGAATTAAATTAGGTACAAAGGATACCTTAACCTATATACACAAGTAATTTACTTACAACCTAATAAACAAAGAAACGACTCTCTAAACCATTCATTAAAGCTTCTAAAGAATTTTTGTATACGGTACCTTAACCATAACCAAGATCTATACTGAACCAATTTAAACATATTCTCAACATTCACATTGCTTCCGTTAAAGATGACATCATTCCTTGCTTCCTAAATGGTCAAAACCGTTGCAAACCATAAGATAGCCAAACCAAGTTGAATCTCATTATTAAACCCATAACCCAGAGTGCATTCAAAGTGTTCCTTTTGAAAATGATGTAGAATCGAACAATAGCCCAACCAACCAAAACACTTTTGCCATAGTGAATAAGTAACTTTACATGAGAAGAAAAGATGAGAACAAGTCTCCTTACATTCACCATAAAAAACACATAGGCTAGATGTATTATCATGCACAATACCACAAGATGCTAAATTATCCAATGTTGGAACCCGATCATACATAAATCGCCAACCAAATCCCCTAACTTTAAGTGGCACAAATTATTATTCCAAAACAAGCGCATGAAATTTGAGTCCCAAAACACAGTATGTTGGATTAAAACATTATATGCAAATTTCACATAAAACTGACCAGAAAAAGATCTCAGCCATGTCCAAGAATCGGATTCAACCGCATACAAACCACTAAAACAACCAAGATCATTAAGAAGAGCATGGAATAGTTCATGTTCCCAAACAAAGAATTCTCTTCGTCATTTCAGATCCTAAACCCATATATCATCCACCCACATACTAATCTCAGCCACAAGCATTTTATTGTAAAGATATTGAAAGCGATCTGTGATACCTTGACTTTAATGATGTGTCTCCCAACTAGCAATCAGACCAAAAACTTATTTGAACCCCGTCACCCACCACCCTCCTAACATTAGACCGAAACCACCTAAACTCATTAGAAATTTTCAACACACCCCCTAAGTCCTTCCACCATCTCTACCCTTTCCCAAACACCTCACAATCCCCAGACCTAACACCTTACCCATATTTAGCTTTTAAAATTCTTCCCCACAAACTCTCATGATTCCCCAATATCCTCCACACTCATTTCCTAAGTAAAGCAGAGTTAAATTTCCCAGACCCCTCACACCCAGCTCACTTGTCTCCTTTCTCATACACACTTGTTTCTATTTTACCCAACATATTTTTTCCTCTCCTCCCCCTCCCCACAAAAAAGATTTTTGTAATGAAGTTAGTACATTTATAATAGAAATAGGTGCCTTAAAAAAGAAAAGAAAAAAAAGAGGAAATAAAGATAGTATTGATTTAAGAAGATAGAGACGACCACCGAAAGATAAATGGCGCTTGTCTCAAGGGGATAATTTTTTTCCAAACTTTCTCAATTATAGGTTCCCAGGTACTTTTTCTCCCTGGGTTCGCCCCCAACGGGATACCAAGATATAAGAAAAGCAACCTCATAATATTACACTGCAACAAGTCCACAAATCGAACCACCTCCTCCTCATTACCCCAAACAACTCCCAGTTTGCTCTTAAAAAATTAATCTTTAGCCCAGACACCAATTCAAAATATCTCAACACACTCTTTAACGTCATTACATCCCTTAATGAAAGATCACCAAAAAATAATGTGTCATTAGCAAACTGAAGATGAGAAATACACACCTGGTCATCCCCCATAAGTACACCATTAAACAAATTTTTCTTCACAGCCTCCTTCATGAGGCCACTAATCCCCTTAGCCACAAATAGAAATAAAAAAATGGGCCATAGGGTTACCCTGCCTTATACCCCTCCTCATTGGAAATTCTAGAGTTGGACTTTTATTCACAAGAACAGACACCAAGGAAGACGTTAGGCAACATCTGATCCATCTAATCCACCTGTCTATAAATCTCAGTCTTCTCATCATATAAAAAAGAAACTACCAACTAACTGAATCATACGCCTTTTCGAAATCCACTTTAAAAATTAAGCAAGGCTTACGCTTCCCTTAAGCATCATCAATTAATTCATTAGCAACCACCACACCATCTAGCATATTCCTCCCTCCTATAAAAGCAGACTGATTTTCATTAACAATGATTCTGACAACACCGCTCAACCTGCGCGCCAGCACCTTTAAAATGATTTTATAAATACAACCCACCAAAGAAATTGGTTGGTAATCACCTAACCCCGCCTGACTTGTACCTTTGGGTATTAACGCTAAAAACGAAGAATTTGACCCAGCAGGTAGTACCCATTCTCATAAAACTCATCTATCATTCGGCACACATCATGTTTCAATAAGCTCCAAAAGGATTTAATTAAATTAAAATTAAATCCACCAGGCCCTGCACTTTCTGATCCATCACACTCCCAAACAGCTAACTTTATCTCATCCTTAGTGAACTTCTCATTGATCTTATTATTAATACCCTCTTCCAACATTGAGAATCCAACACCATCCAGAACTGGTCTGACCCAAGGATCATCCTTAAATTTATTCTCAAAAAAAGATTTAACCTCTCTTTTAACCTTTACAGGATCCTCCTCCCATGACCCCTCCAATCATAAACCATGAATTGCACTTCCACGTCTCCTTTTATTCATAATAGCATGGAAGTATTTAGAATTTGAATCCCCATCTTGTAACTCTTGATTTTTGTAAAAAAAATAGAATCCTCCAATCTAGCAACCTCCCACCATCTGCCAACAAGTTCCTTCGAGCCGTCATACCCTCCTCGTTCAACCTACCATTCTCCTCTTGTAAATCTAACTCATTTATTCTATGCTCCACCTCACTCAACCTCACCCCAACACACCAAAGCTATTTTGATTCCACTCCTTCAAAAACATCTTCAATCTCTTTAACTTTTCTTTCAACACATAAGCGCCCCACCCCTCGATGTTCAAATGATTCCATTTTTCTTCCACAAAAGCTTTAAACCCAAACTGCTACAACCAACAATTTAACACCCTAAAAGGTTTTGATCAAGTGTTTCAATTAAAATATAATTATATTTTTTTAAGAAAAGGAAAGATAATTGTTAAAATGTTAATATGAGTCTAACATCGATCAGGAATATGGCTTAAAGTAATGGTTAGATTTGTCATTTTTAAATAACAATAAGACTTTTTTTAAAAACTTGTTATGAAAATTTTATACCACAATTATTATTTTTTGTTAACTAGAACGACTTAAGCCCAAAAGAAACAGAAGTTATTGTCAACAAAAGATACTAAATCATAAAATAAATACAAAGAAAGAAAATCTGGCTAATTATCAAAAAATCTATATTCCTTGTTGGAGTTGCTGACCATATGCGCTGTTAACTACTGTACCAATTGAAAACTATATATGTTTGAGTAAACAGTTTAATAATTAAGTACTTACTTTTTTTTTGTGATAACTAAGTACATACTTTAATGATTTCTTATCAAATGAAAGCTTTCCATGAACATTACCAAAATACGTTCGGTGAAAAAATTATTGAAATAAATTACAAAGAATTGTAAAAGTTCATGAACTATGTTTATTATAAGTTTAAATAAATTTTCCTAAATGATTCAAATATATCATTTAAGGAGTAATGAGTTACACAATACATATTGAAAACAAATCAAATCATATCAATATTAAACCAAAATACATGTTGTAATCATTATTAACGGTTAAATGAGTCTGTTTTCATAAAAACTCAGAACAATACGTGTATGTATGTATGCGGCTAAACATTAATTGTTGCAAACACAACCCTTCGAATGAAGGGCATTTATTAAAACATTAAAATTGATGGACTTAAATAAAGTAAACATAAAATGATGACCTAATTAGCGGTAGCCAAAAGATCTTGTGACTGCTTCTCATATGGGAAACCATTTGCCTTGGAGTCATCAGCAGACCACACAAAAATGCCATTAAGTTTTTGCTGAGTTTTAAGCATTCTGCACGCATCGAAAAATCCATTATCAGGGGTCAACCCACCACTCCCGTCACTATTGAAACTCACCAACACCTTTCCACCGTTATAATTTGAGCTTTGTTTGTTAAAATAATCTATAAACTGAGACACGGTGGTACTTTTGTCGTACGCATAAAACTGAAAATTGACATAATCTATGATGTCCCCGTAACTCTTCCACAAGGCCAAGTACCGACTCTGAACATCTTCATTATCAAAAGGAGCAATGGAAGCAAAACTTATGACCCCGTTGTTCTTCAAAGTTTTTATTAGTCTTCCAATGCTTTCCGCAAAAGTACTAGGATCTGCCTTGAAATGCTCATAGTCAATGTCGATTCCATCCAAATTATAATCTTGGATTATTTTTGTGAGTGAAGAAACCGCGTTTGAAACCCATGAATCAACTGAAGATGGATCGAAGTAAGCAGGGGAATCTGAAACAGTGTCTCCTCCGAGACTAAGTGCTACCTTAACTTTTGGGTTGTTGGTCTTTATGGAAGAAACTTGGGAAGGGGAGAGATTTGTGTTGTCCCAGAAGATGTTGAAGTTTCCGTTGGTGGCAGAAATTGTAGGTGATGTGTTGTAATCAATAGCGAAGGATAAAATGAAGTGGAAATCAACATTTGGGTTAATAGGAACATCTGAAAATTTGACACCTTTGAATTCAGCTCCAATGTATTCTCGGAATAGGTTAGCATGGGTTGGTGCAAGGAGGAAGAAGAAGAGAGAGTTTAGGATTAAAATGGTAAAGCAAGTGGGAAATTCCATAGTGAAGGTGCTTGGGAAAAGCTAGATTCAGCAAGTTAATTAAAATGATGCCCTAATTGTGATATATTTATTCTATGTTTACAAAAATCAAGCTTTCAGGCTTCAACCATTGACCATCAACATTATTTTTGACCTGTCATGTTACTTGGGAAACCATAAGTCGCCTACCAGAGTTGATTTTTCCTTCAGATTCTATCTTCACTTTGAGTTTTAAGGTAGGAAATGTATCCACGTCTTGACACCTTGAGAAAGGAGAGAAAAGTATTAAGATATGATAAACGACGAAAGAGAAGAATTTGGGTGAATATTCTTCATTTTTGTGTCCGTAATTGATTATTTAATAAAATTAAATTTTTGTTAAATTAATACTTTTTTTCTTATTGACTTAATCTCAGTTTAATTAATCACTTATTATGGGTTGAATAATAGTTTCACTTGTAATGATGAAGAGATAATAATAATTTTATAGGTTATAGCCTATGCCAGTACATTATAAGAAAAGGACTAGTAATTCAAACCAATTATAATTGAGAACGTATAGGTGGAAACAGTTGTATTTTAACGTATGATTTTCAATTTGAATTCCTAAAAACTACACTTATATTAAATTTTAGGATAAAACCACCCGAGTCGTCTCAATGTTATACTTCATCCCCAAAAGTTTTAAAATATATATCCATTCTACTTCTTGGAGGTAACTTGTGGTGGTTTTTTTTGGTTTCATGCACAAAATTAGCCCTAAAGGGGTGAACTGTAGAATTTTTAAAAATCTTGAACTGGAGTTATAATATCAGCAGATTTATTTACCCTAAATTTAGTTATAAAGACTTTTCTGTTAATGCAGACAAATGAAACAATCATCTAACGTTCCCAATTATTTTAGTGTGGATTTAGTTTGAGGTATTTTTTTTCTTAAAAAAACACACACGTGTGTGTTAGAAGCTATAAAAAATATTGTCAAATAAGTAAGATTAGTAGGAATTTTAAAATGGAAAGAATTTATATTTTCAAGTTATCAACTTATTAAGGTGGGTAAAAAAAAATTACTGAGAGTGATTAAATTTGAAAGAAAATTATTTTTAGCTCATTTCTAAACTCATAAAATTATTAGGCAAATTTTCTTTATACCATGATAATAGGACAAAATATAACTCAAACATAAAAACTTGGTGACAAATAAACATGGGAAATAATTTAATCAAGAATCACCTACCTAATAAAGACATATATGGGTGAATAAATAAAAATTATACCTCCTATCAAACACTGTTTTATAAAATTTGTAAGTAAAGACTAATAATTGTTTTTTGTTAACTTACATTATTGAGTGTTGGATAATTTTATTGGCAATTTTTTAGCAAGTCCTTTTCGTTAAAAAAAATCAGTTTTACATGAAGATGATTATTAATGTCGATTTCTAAACCTTTTTTAGTTGTATATGATGCTTAAATAATAATATTTCCTTTATTCTCTCTCTCAATTCAGTCTCCTCCTTCCCATTTTTTTGTTATTTAATTTCATGTCTAAATTGTTAATGTTTCTAAGTTTAATGGCTCTTATTTGAATATTGATAGAAAAATTAAATCCCTAAATAATGGTAAAAAAAATGTAAAATATAAAATTAAATCCCTGAATGATGGTATAAAATAAGAGAAATTTTATGACAAGCTAAAAATAGAAAAGTTGAATCAATGTACTCAATATAAATATATCGTGAGTCAACCAAGTTTGATAGGGTTGTTGCAAAAGTTTACTGCACTTAAACTAACCTAGCTAGCTCGCTCAAACATTTTACTAAGAAAAATATAATTGTCATTGAAGACAAAGCATCTCAAATCTTAGTTATCCTTCTCTCAATTGTTATTTTATTTTACTTTTAAATGATAAATCTTTTTTGGGAGAAGTTTATTAACTGTTTTTTTGGTGAAAGAAGTTTATTAACTTTGGACGATAGCTTCCAGGCCTCAAACAAAAGGAGAAAGAATGACCCAAATAAATAAAAGAGTCAAGCCCAACCACTGGTTTAATTTAGGCTAATAATTTTCAGTTGAAAGTATATATATTTTTTGAACCCCTCTAACTTGGATTATGTGTGATTTTGATCACATAAATTTTTATCAAGTCAATTAAGTTCATTTACTTTTCAAATTGTGTAATTTTAATAATTTCTTTAGTTTTCATCAAATTAAAAGATTAAACCATCAATAAATTCTCATTTTTAAAATAAAATAATTACAAATTTGATTGGTTAAATTATTTCTACTCAACTCACTTGGAATGGCAATCCTATCCAGATTCATTAGTTATCCGGAAAAGTTACCCATCATAAAGAGGGTATTTATCCACTTAAAGGGATATAAAATCACCTAAAAAACTTATGGATATGGGTGAATGGATGAGTTTTATACTCCTCACCCCTAATATACTTATAATTTTTTATTTTTTACATACCTTATTATACTAATATATATTTTTAACTTTTAAATTTTGAATATAAAATTGAAACAATAAAACAAATATATTATTAATATAGTCTAACAATGCTTTTGCGTTACAATAAGTTATTGGGCTTTTCATTCTATAATATACACTGAAAATGGTTAATACTTAATAATATTAAATTACTATTATTTTATATATTATTATATCAAATAGTACCACTGTATGTAATAAGTATTAGCATTTCATATCAAAAATCGATATTAAGTTTTAACATTCAGTTATTCATTTACCAAATTGTAACTTCATGTGAATTTTCATTTTATCGAGACACCAACGTTTGTGATAATAAGTTGTTTTACTCGTAATACTTTACAATAACAATATAAAGTGATTATTTTATTTAATTAAAGTATCAGTAACGAGTATAAATATGAGTATTTAAGTATCCCCTTATGAGAACGAAGATTGAAATTATCATCCACGCAATGATGAGAATGAATACAAATAATTTTTTAAAGTGAGAATATGAGAACAAATTGTGTGGCACAAGTTTCACAATTTAACTCATCAACTTTAAATTATAAAATATCTTTTATTTTCACCTCTTTAAACTCTAGTATCCCATCTTATGAAAGCCTTCAAATGTTATCAAGTTTTTTAAAACAAATTTCCCTTCTAAACTTTGAAAATTATTTCATATCTCAATATTATCATAAATCAACAATTATTTCAGGATTTTAAATGGGACAAACTTAATATGGTGACCAATTGCACAAGATAAAAATTACAAAAGCCAAAATATGTTGAATTGAAAACTGAGAGCGACAAATTATACATAATTCAAATTAGAAGGACGATATGTAAAGTTAAATTAATACAAAAAGATTTTTTTTCTAAGGGAGAGGAGTAGGGTGTTACGTGCATCATAGTTATTGAATAACATCCTCTAAAGTTTTTAAAGTGTATATTAAAAATAAAATTTAAAATAATAATCATAACTTAAAAGTTTTTTAACTTTTAACTAATTATGTTAATTTATCTCATCTAAAGTTTTAAAAAGTGCCTGTTAAAAATAAATTTAAAATAATAATTATAAATTATAAATTCGTAGATTTTAACTAATTTTGTTTATTGATTAAGTGATTTTCAAAATTCTAATATTGATTGTTAATTGATAATAGGATTTTATATTATTCACACAATTGAATAAAAAGGATAATTTATCAATAATTATTGCAGAGTTGGGTTTTTAAATAACAGAGTGACAATATAAAATCGTTTTTTAATAAAAAAAAGGAAAAAAACTTTATATTGAATTATCAGAGTTCAACATAATCTGGAAAAGACCTATGACAAGGAAACAAATTGGAAATATAAAGTACATCTTCTAGCAAACATTTTTCTTTTTAATTCTAAAGATTTTATTACATGTAAGAAGTAGATTTTGTATCGAAAATGGGAAAGAGGAGCTTAAAGTTAAAACTATTTAGCTAGGGAAATAAACTTGGAGTAGAGTTGCGTGTAACAAATGTTTACTTAGCCTATAGGTTAATTTGTAAATCGCAAAGGTTCACAGTTACACATATCTGAACTTAAAAGTAAGAGATCCCTTTAGTTAGAGGCTTATATTATACGTTAATTAGTAGGTTAAGCAAGTTGAACTTATAGATTTATAGGCAAATACATTAATTTTCATAAAACTTTTTTTTTCTTAAAAGAAAGTTCAAGTGAAAAAGAACACCTTGATAACAAAAATAAAAAATGTATATAGGATGGATCACGTATGTAGCCTCGCTTATTTGGGCCAACCCAGTTGCTGACCTACTATATTGTGTAAAACTGGTTTGAACAGAGAAACTTACTAGTCCAAAGAAATCCACAAAGTGGCTCGTTTGGCAAGCTTGAATTCGTTGGGGAGAAACTAGTGGATGGCTCCCCCGATGGAATTAAGGAATGCTCTCATTCAGGACTTGAAAGGAATACTCACAGACTAGTGGTGTTGATTTTTGGCGTCTGTGTTCCTTTAGTCGTCCTCTCCTTTCACAATTTGGTTAGGTTTTACGTCGTCCTCTATAGGTGATCCTAGGTAAGTTGAGAAAAGGAAAGAAGGGTGTGGTTGTTTCTGGGTTTTGGTCGAAGAGCAAGCGGGTATGGTGTACGCTATCTAGCCTTGTTTCTTTGTTTGCATTGCTCTGTTTTATTTGGCTTTTAGGCTCAAGTCTCTTTGTTTCTGTTAAGATGTGTTTCTAAAAAAAAAAGAGAAACTTAGTAAATTTTTTGTTTAATATATCATATTTGAGTTTGAACCAGGCAAGATTATTATATGTAAAAAAATCATCTCTAGCAAGATTTAAAAGTATTGTATTTTGTTGGGCTCAAATATAAGAGCATAAGTTAAGCTAGAATAGCTCTCTATCAATTAATCTACCTGTTTGGTGATAGGTTACATAATTATGGATGAATTAGACAATTATCAATATCTTTAAACATGTATTTTATAAAAATAAATAAATAAATGATAATATGATAATATTTTAACTTTGAATGCACTCCAATTTACTTAAATAATCAAAGTAACCACACTTGTGATTAACTCCTTATTGCTTTGTCCACTTACCATTGGAGTCTAAAATCAATATCATGATTATTGATTATAGACTACACTAGAAAACCAAAAAGAATCTGAGGGTGAATGTAAGTAAATGCAGGGACAGTACTATGTTTTCATACATAATGGGGAAACAAATGGATTAGCCATCATTGGACCTATGTTTGAGTTTTGTGTAAACTTTAAAATCTTTTTGGGACGGTGTGATGTTTTAATAAATACTTTGTTGTTAGGTTTAGCACAAAAAGAAGGGAGTTGGGGGGAACAAAGAATTATGTATCTTGAAATTGGTATAATTTTAGTTCCTTCTTAAATATTGAACATTCCCCTTTGCAAGCTCGTTTAGGTTAGTGTTCCTCTCTGAGTATACCTTGTTAGATTAATTATCCTTAAATGCTTTGAATGTTTGAGATTCTCAACTTTGATACAAGGAAGGGCAAGCTCGAGTTGTTGGAGAGCCTCATCCATCTCCCGTTGAGCATTCTTCACAATCATTTGCCAAATACAACTCTTAGCTTCTAGGTAGTGGAACATCATGGTAATCCTCGACCTCATCATTTCCCTAAGTCGAATGCAAGCCATCGGGTGGGAGGAATTGAACTGATACTTATCCAAGTCAGAGAAGAGATAAGGGTCGATGATGGCCATCAAGTTCACTCGTCCATCCCAAAAAGACAAGGGGGCTATGAGTAGTCTTTATTGGCCTATATCAACTCGAACTAATCACTAATCAAAGAATCAACAAGCTCATCACAAGGAGGCCACTTCGGGGGGGGGGGGGGGGGACTTCCTCACCGTCCAGTTCAAACAACCTGGGAAAGAACTAGGATCTTCTAAGAAGAAGCGCTCGCTTACCAACCGTTGAAAGTAAAGTACTTTCTAAAATTCCTCTTGTTGAATTTGATCATGGGGCATAGAAGCTGCAAAAGAAAAATAAAATATAAGAGGATCGACAAGAAACAAAAACAAAAATTGTGAATACTAAAACTTACACAAAAGTCTGGCTACGCTGGTGGGATTGTCACCCAGGTTAATCAAAGTGGCAAAACTAAATGTCCTCCCAACGTCATGGAACTGGTCAGCTATAGATTTTTACTTGAGTGTCAAGTCTAGAGCCTTTACTTTCACCTGGACAGGAAGTCAGGTCTGGTAAAAAAAAGAAAGGCTCAGCACCTAAGGAAGTTAAGAAACTCTCATGGTTAAAGGCTAGGTAGAGTTTGAGAAAGTACCCTTTAAACCCTTTGAAAGATTGGTCGAAAATGTTAAGGATTGTTTTGACCGAGCCCTCCACTAAAAGATACCTAAGTCATCGAGACCTCATACTTAAAGAATTTGAATTGAAAAAAAAAAGACATGGTTGGAGAAATACCTAGTTCCCCACACAAAATTTCAAAAGCATGAATGAAACCTCAACTATTCAATTAGAGTTGTGATGAACAATGTTAGTAGCCCAAAGAATGCTTTGTTGGAATGGGTCAAGGGGAAATTTCAACCAAGGTAAGAAAAAAAGGCCTTTTAGACAAACAAAATTTGGATTAGATACCCAAATTTTACTGTGACACGTCCTCTCATCCTCACTACAGGGCATACACTCAATGACATCTTTAGTTCCAATGTTGGACAGGCTACATTTGTTCCTAAGCTCGATAATGGACTAAGCATTGGAGACCGTCAATTACGTTTGAGGAACCTCCTTAGCTACCCAAGAAAAATTATGAACCATAAGAATGACTATTGGAACCCTAACACCTACCACTCATGCTTCTATCCCTAAGCACCCATACCCTAGAAACTTTATTACCACAACTAAGGAAAATGAAGAGAAACTAAAGCAAAAATAAATACTAAACACCAATGCAAGAACAAAATGAGGGAAAGGATAGATCAAGAGAATAAGAAAAATAAGCAGGAAAATCTTATTAGTTAAGTTAAAGAGAGAAAAGGAAGACACACCTAGGGGAACTGGTAAGAAAGCTCCAACCTCCTCAAGTCTCAAACTCCCAAATAAAGAAATAAAACCCACCCCGACTTCAAGTGAAGGAGATGCAACAAAGTTTCAAAGAAAAGACATTTAACCTCTAAGGAAACATAAAGGGGTGTAGGAAAATAAAAGAAGAGTAAGAAAACATGAAGCAGAAAAGAAAGGGAAGTATTTAAAAAGATAAGGTGATGTTTCATCCCTTAAAACCATTCGAATCCAATGGTTGGGGATCACAAAGAAAGTCATTTAATGATGCATGGTTAGGAAATGATTCACCTTTTCAACTGTCAAGATCCAGCGACTACGAGATGAAGAAACACCTGAGAGTCACCTTCATCCTAGGGGGCAAGAAACCATCATAGCCAAAGGAGATCAAGGGACAAGCCAATCTAACGAACACAAGTAAAAGCACTCCACTTAAACTCGTGGTCTTATGTAATCGCTAACAAATTTCTTAATGTTGTAAGTTTTTCTAAGCGCTTAAAGTCACTTATTAGTTAGCATTTATTTCACTTTATTAAACGTTTTAGCTTTTAAAAAAATCAGTACTACATCAATCAATCTGCATAACTAAGTTAGCAAATAAGAAATACAATTAATTTCATTATTTCTCCTAACATTTATTTTGTATAAAACTGTTAAAATAGGTTATTCAACTCACACTAGAAGGTTTGATTTTCTTTTTTTATGGATTTTAAGTTGGTTTTTGCTAACTTAATTTGTACTAAGCTTCATTAGGTTTAGGCTAAAAAACTAAAAAATTTAAAAAAATGATAATTTCTATATCCAAACATTGCAATTTTATAAACAGGTTGGGATAACACACTGATTTGGCAATTAGAGTTGGGTATATGAGTCACCCTACCAGATTACGGGTCAGCCCACGTAAGCCCGCCCTGCAATGAGCTAACTCGGGTGAGCTCATGTCTTAAATGGGTCGGTTTTTCAGGACCACATAAGAACCACAAGCCTGCAGGTTGGCCCGCGGACTAGCTTGTATATATCTTTACTTTTTACTTACTTTTTTTTTAAAAAAATTGTTAGAACTAAGAATAAACTTGAAGTACTCTTAGATTTGTTGATAACCAACATCAAGCATCTTAATTAATCAAGTTATGAGTTATTAAATGTTTGATAAAGATCATTCGAGTGTTTCAGGATATAAAGCACAAGTTATAAATCAAAGGGGGAGTTTGCATTCAATAAGTCTGGTAAAACAAAACTATGAAGGCTATGCTTCAAGGAAACACTTAAAAGGTTGGAAACATCTCTTAAAAGAAAAAGCGTTCATACTGAATTTATACCAGACCCAGACTGAACTTATATCAGACTCGGACTCATCAAGACATATAGCAAGCATTAGGAGCATGGAAGAGTCATCTCCTCAAAGCAACCTACTTTAATCAAACTCTATCCTCACAATCTGTCAAGATAAAAGCTGCTCCAGACCCTCTTCAAAATTGTAAAAGAAGAATTGGAATATCTCTTGAAGATTTGAGTCTCATCATTAACACTTTACGTTTCACTGGACCTCAATCTAGCTTCAGATGTTATCCTTGATCAAATTAAGTCTGGACTTATATATGATAACTCAACAAAGTATCTTTCCTTCTCAGCGAAAAGATCTATCACAACAAGGAAAATACCCAAACAAGACAAATCTCGAGCTGATCTCAGAGCATTCATCTTTCACCAACTTTCTAAGATGTCAAAATTCCTTTAATCAAGGAATATCTCATTTGGTGAAAAATGTACAATCCTTGTTTGTCTTCATCATGAAAGTTTTCCATTCCATACAAAATGTGCAGAACGTCTCTCTAACCAAAGAAAAATTACTTTATCATGAGATAGAATAAATTTCAAACAGTCATCCAACGGATCTATCTCCATGAAACAAGTATTTATATGCTGCACAACCTCCAGAAAACAATAAGCGAGAATACATACAATGCAAGAATGAGAGTGATACATAAGGCTATATGTGTGTAATAGACATACATGTGTCTCAAGAAAAGAAAAGAGATTACAAAAGAAGAATAGAGAGACATGAAGAAAAACATAGAAGAAGAAAAGAAAAAGAAAGAGAGAGCTTGTGAGACTGAATCAAAAGAGAAAGATGGGCAGGTTTCACAAAATCTAAAGAACACACACATGCCCAAATGTTTATGTATCAATATTTTCAATCTTTAGAAATACCATTCTGAGTGAGCTATTGGGAAACACTTTGGCCTAAAAAGGCTTTGGGAAAAATACTTGGGTTTGAGTCAGGAACGGCTCATGAAAGAATACTTGGGTCTGCCCCAGGAGTGGGTGCTTGCAAAAGAATACTTGGAAGCACGGGGTGTGCTTAAGCCAAGAGTGGCTGGATTCAAGAATACTCGTAAGCTCAGTTTGAGCTATTTATGTAAAATGTTTTTACATAGTGGAAATCCTTCAGATTTGAAGGTACTAGATATAGTCTCCAAGTTGAAGGTGAACAAGTATAAATTGCTTGTGTATTATCACTTTCTCTCTTACTCTTTACTATCAAAATTCTGGTGCATTATTATTGTTAAATTCGATAGTAAAAGTATGACAAAAATACGCTCGCTCAACCAAAATATCACGTTCTCTGTCTCTTGAAAGTCTGGTCCGCTATGCGTAATGCAATAACGTTTAAATATCACTTTTCGATTTGAAAAAGTGAACAGACTTATTCAACCCCCTTCTAAGTTTGTTCTCCAAACCATCAAAAATTATTAGGCTTTGGTCCAAAATACATATCTTTTTTTATGAAACTCAAGTCATATATAATTTAAAACATTTAATCATCTAAAATCGAGAACCTGGACAACAAATTAGCAACCAATGAAATTTAAATACCAACTTTCTTATGTTTTAATATAAGGAACAATGATATAACATCATCTTAAGTTAGAAGTTCTTTTTTTTCTAAAAAGTATGGTGTGAAAGTAAAATAGTATGAAAAAAGGTAGAGTTCATTTAAAATAAAATAACAAATTTAAATATAAATTGACTCGCGGGTTAAACAAGAAAAACCTACAAGTCCACATTTTTAATGGTTCTCTTTCTTTAGCCCATAACTTATGCAAACGTGGGTTAAACGGGCTAACCCATTGACCCAACCCCATACCCAACTCTATTGAACACTCTAGTTGATGATTTTTCCAATATTGCCTCAAAAGGGCTTTTTTATAAGAATCTATTAAATTTATATATTTCAAATATCACCTCAAGTATCATGAAGGTGAGGCTCAAGCCCTGGTTGCTAACCCTTATTTCTGCTTGCCAATCAGGCTTTATCAAAGGCCGTTGGATTCAAGATAATATCTCCATAGGGTAGGAACTTTTCCATTCTCTAAAAAACAACACCTCTTTCTCTAAGCATCACATGGCAATTAAACTGGACATGAGTAAAGCCTATGATACGCTAAGTTGAGAGTTTCTATGTTAGATTTTGTATTCCTTTGGTTTCAAGTCAAGCTGGATATCTAGAGTTATACACTGGCTTCTACTGTCACTTATAGCATTAGTCTTAATGGTTTTAGAAGTCTGCCCTTTAAGCCAAAAGGAAATTTAAGGCAAGGGGATCCTTTATCCCCTTACCTTTTCATTCTTGTTGTATGGGCACTATCTTATCTTCTTTCTAAAGCTAAGGATAAGAGTTTAATCTATGGTATGCTCCTTACACCTAGTTGTCCTATTCTCACTCATTTATTTTTTGTAGATGATGTAATTATTTTGGCTAAAGAAGCAGAAGCTGAGGCTTATGCTATCTTGGAGGTCCTAAATAGGTATACAAAGGCATCAGGACAGAGAATAAATACAAGCAAGTCTGGAATTATTTTTGGAAGGAAAGTTCCTTCTACCAGTAGAAATAGAATCTCTGCTGTCTTACAAATTGATCAGAGGTTGGATGTTGGATCTTACCTATGGATTCCATGTGATTGGGGAAAGTCTAAGAGTAGAACATTGACTTGGATCAAACATAAGATTATTGCCAAGGTGGAGGGCTGAAAGAACATTTTTTAAATCAGGCAAGCAAAGAAACTTTAATTAAGGTTGTTCTTCAAGTTGTACCATCTTATGCGATGACTTTAATTAAGTTTCCTAAGAAGCTGATCAAAGATATTAATTCGATTATCGCTAGCTTTTGGTGGGCTAAAGAGAAGAATAGAGGTAGTATACATTGGAAAAGCTGGAAAGATGTTACAAAGAGTAAATTTGAAGGGGGCTAGGATTTAAGGATATGGAATGTCTTAATCTAGCTTATTTGATGAAGCAAGCCTGGCATGTTCTTAAGAATAGGATGCCTTATGGGTTAGAATTTTGAAAGGAAAATATTTTCTTGAGAATTTCTTTTTGAATCAACAAAAGAAAAGAAACTTGTAACATCCCGGATATTTATAGAGAATTTTGTGAAGTGGAAAATATTAAAAATTATTTTTAGAAATTTATTTGATGTTTTTATGAATTATGGGTTAATTATAAAAGGTGTGATTAGAAGAAGAGAGGTTTAATTTAAATCTTTAAAGAAATTGTAAAGGAAATGGAGAAATGACCGGCTCAGTAGGTAACCGGTTGGAAGTGACCGGTTGGGCAGGTAACCGGTTGCCATGAGTTTAAATAATGGCTTCCTTCTCTTTCTTCAATCATTTGCGCAATCATTCACTCTTTTTCACGTGAAGAACATCTGCTACTTTTCTTCCTCTTCTTCCTCCATTGATTGAGAGCTATAAGCTTCGAAGGAAGGTTCATTTTACATCAACACCTTGAAATAATTACATAGCTGTGACAGTGGTTTCAAGGTAAGTCCTTTGAACCGTTCAAAATTAATACCTCACCTTCTTCCTTTCTTTTATGGACGAATAGCCATGTGTATGGAAGGGGGTATTGTTCCGATCCCCACTCCTCTTGGCTGTGAGCCTGGAAATGGCCCTTTAACCGTGTGGGTGGCGGTGTGACGTTAACGTTCCAAACCTGTAGATGGTGGAACGAACTCTGTGGAGCGCTTGAGGAGGCTGGTGCTGGAACGGAGGAAGAACAGTGAACCCAACGATTGTTGAAGCGTGGAACAGAGGTAAGGGGGTGTTCGGGTTATAATTAATTAGAATTGGACACTGTCCGAGTTGTTGGAATGACTAAACCGGGTAAGAGATGATGCTGAGTGAAAATTATGTGGATGTGTATGAATGTACGTATGGATGTGCACACCGATCGGTTTAGGATCATATGTGTGTGTTGTGAATGTATATGCATGTGTGAATGTGCACACCGATCGGTTTAGGATCGTGTGTGTGTGAGACTTGAGAAATATTTAATGTTGTGATAATAAAGATAATGTTGGATGAGTTGCTGTATGTGTATGCATGTGTATGGACACCGATCGGTTTCTGATCATGTGTGTGGCATATTCCGATTGAAAATGAATTATTTGATGCTGGGTGAAAGTTAATGTATATGTATGTATGTATGTGGACACCGATCGGTTGAGGATCGTGTATGTGTATGTGTAAATCCGACTGAAATTGAAATGATACTGTGACAATCGGTGTTTTGTGGTAATGTGATGCCGGGCTTGACAAGCAGGTCGCCCAGTGGCAATGTGATGAATGGGCTTGACAAGTCGGTCGCCCTGTGATGAGAGCACATGCTAGTTTTTGGTAGTTGCATTTGTTGATTGATGATGATATGAAATGTGATTATGTGGTATGGGATGGCCGACGGTATATGTTACCCTCGTTTCTGGCTTCAGTGGTCAAGCAGGACCCAGTTGAGCTACCCAGAGGTCTATGACCCAGTGGTTGAGGGGGAGTCAAGCAGGACTCGGTGAACCAAGCAGGGTTCACGGGGTGTCAAGTAGGACCCCCAACTGAAGGCCAATCCTTTAGTATCCGGATACTAGGCGTCGATTTTATGAGAGTCAGTTGTGACATTTGATGATTTGATAATTTTGCTGAGTGCAGTATTTGCCGAGTGTGCAGTATTATAATTGATGAATATGATGTGTACATTTGCCGAGTGCAATTTGATACAATTGCCGAGTATAAATTGTCATATTGATGAATGAGAATTTGATATAATTGCTGAGTATGATTTGATGTATTTGCCGAGTGATTTATTAGATTTACCGAGTGGTAAATTGTAATTGCCGAATGGGTTATTTGTTACAATTGCCGAATGAGATTTGTTATACTTGCCGAATGAGTTACTTGCCGAGTTAAGTGTAATGAACAATTCGAAGATAAAGGAATGAGACAGAGTTTATACTCGTATTTTGTTCCGTTCTATATTAATTATGATGCTAAACACTCACCCTTGCTGTTGTTTTCAATTTTAGTTACCAGTGACAGGGAAGAGGTCGGAGCCATGGAGGTGCGCCAAGTGGAGGATTGATGCCAAGGAATCAAGTGCCTTGAAATGAATTCCGAGTGTAATATATATATTTTGAGTTTTCTATGTGATGCTACATGAGTGTGCTAAAATTCGAATCAGTATGTTGATTAATGAGGATATAAATTTTTGATATTATGAGATCGGTGTTTATTTTATGAATGAATTTGTATTGTTGTAGCAGAGTTGATCTCCTGGTGAATCTAGCCGAGTGGATTCCTTATCCAAGCGAGGGCCTATTAAATTGACGCCTATTTGAGTATCCTTCATTCTTTCCGAGAGACCCATTTCTGAGTGGAAGATTAGGGTGTCTCCAAGTGAACAATGGCTAAAACTTCGAGTGAAGAAAGATAAGATTGTTTCCGAGTGAAGGTTAAAGTGATTCCGAGTGGTTAGAATGTTTTTCGTGTGATGAAGGATTGAGAGCTCTTCCGAGTGAAGGAAGGGTGGGATGTTCCCGAGTGAACTATTGGCCGAGCGAGCCTTTTTCGCGTGAAGTAAAGTTCGTGTGTTTTCTGAGTGATGTCAGGTCGAGGGAACCTTTGTTGAGTGAAAGTTAAGCCATGTCCGAGTGATATGTAACCGAGTGGATTCATTTCCAAGTGAAATCCGACTGTTTTTCTTTCTTTCGCTGTTTCTAAATAACTTTGATTAACAGATGTATTTTGGACCGGTTCCAGTCGGAAATTGCTATTTTAAGTATGATTTTATTATTTTGAAAGTATTTAAGAAAAGTAAATATTATTTTATATTAAGACCGAGTGGATTTTTATTTAACGTGAAAAATTTATTTTGGAAAATAAGAAAATTGACGCGGGTCGTCACAAAACTGCTCTTGGTTTTGGCAAAGTTTGCTTTAAGGAAGAGATACTATACTCAGGTTAGGACAGTGGATTGTTGGGGATGGTGGTCAAATTTCTGTCTTTAAACATAGATGGGTTTGGAATGGGGAAATGTGTTTTCCATGGTCTAACAGCAATGCTAATTCTGAAATCATGCTATCATCACTCATAAACCAGTTAACCCATTCTTGGGAAGTTTCAAATATTACTCGGTATCTGCCTCAACACCAATGGTTGACAGCTCTTTAAACTCCTATAAGGATTCCTAGAGGGGATGATAACTTGATATGACCTCATGCTAAAGATTGAGAGTTCAGAGGCAATGATATTACATGATAAAACTTCATTCAGAGGCAATGAAGAGGGACCTTCTTGCTCTTTTCAACTCGGAATAGCTTTATGGTCGTCAATTTGGGAAACAAAAGTCCCTAGGAAGATCCAGATGTTTATCTGGAAAATGTGTCAAAACATTCTTCCTACAAGAGAAGGTTTAGTAAAGAGAAAAGTTATTAATGACCTGACTTGCCCAATTTGCAATCAGACAGAGGAATCATTAGAGCACCTATTTTTCTATTATGGCTGGACAAAACCAGTTTGGTTTGGCATCAGCATTCAAAGTCAACCAGTAAAAGAAGATGTAAAATTAGTTATTCAATGTGATGATTTAGAGTCAAACTTAGAAAGGGGGTTGAATAAGTCTAAGGCTCTTTTATGCTTAAATTTCGAATCACAAATGAATATAAGTAATCAAATGATAAAGAGAATAAGGAAATGGACACACAGTTTATACTGGTTCACTTCCAACACAGAAGCTACGTACAGTCCCTTCCAACTTGAAGGATTTCCACTATTGTAAAATCACCTTTACAATGTCAGCACCAGACTCGTGCTCCAAGTATTCTTTCAACAAGCCATTTCTGGCTCAACCCAAGTATTCTTTCGAAAGCCTCTTCAGGCCAAACAGTAAGAATGAAAATGTTTTAGGAACTTAATGTACAGAAATGATGGAAAAATTTTGAGATCAAACACTAAGTATCTTTAACACAAGACCAGAGTCTGCTAGAAGTAGAGCTAGAGAATAGTGGAGGTCTTTGTCTTTTTACAAAGAAGTGAACTAAGATTGAATGATGGCTTGAGGAGCTTTCTTTTCAGATGTTTTTCTATTTCTTGAATGTTCAAACTTCCTTGATATTTATAGTGACTTTGAAAAATATATTCGTTATTGCATCTTGAGAGAAGATATGGACGTGGGAAATCCTTTGAAGGTATTTTGCCATAAACTTCTTGAGATCAGACCTTAAATTGATTTCAGGCTTAAGAGAGGTCTGAATCATATTTCAATATTTTCACGATAATGGTTTCTCATGTATTTCCATGCACAAAGCCTTCTGTGAACTTATCCTTGATTGAGCGAGGGGTTGCTTTCAGAGATGTCATGATGAGTTTTCTGACTTACGATCAGAGTTCGTAGAAGTAGGTACGCTAACAACTATCGTTTATGTTGATTTTATTCTTTGATGATAGACACGCAAATATGGTATGCTCATTTCTCCTAAAGCATCACCAAAATAGATCTTTTGAACATTGACGAAGAGTTCTTTATTCAAGATGCTTCTATCAGACTTTTGTTGTTCTATCAGACTTTTAGAGCATTCATCTGTTCCCCCTTAGTTTTTACAACTTAATCTTCATATCCTGAAATTTCTTTTGCACTAAGAGAAAACGTTATGAGCAGTTCAGACTTTATTCTTTGAGCAAAAATACTTGATGAGCGGTATAAACAAATTCAAAGATTATAAAATCTGGGGTATGGTCCAACAGGACTTGAAACTTATATTTTTTACACAATGATTGTCAACAAAAGTTGAATTGTTTAAATTAAAAAAAGATGATTTTCATTTCTTGATTACAAAATTATTTTATACATTTTAGCATATCTGGTTACAAAGAAACAGAAGCATTTATCAAGGAGTACATCCTAATCTAGAAAGTGTTCTCAATTTAATACGTCATTCTGTAAGGGAGCAATGCACAATAGAAGGTAAAAGACCTAATACAGATACTAACCTTCCTATACCAGTAGATCATCCAAGGTGGATACCCCCCATTGGCAAGCTAAAAATCAATACGGACGTAGCAAGGAAGACCTCATCCCAGAAAGCTTCAACAGGAATAGTATTTCGGGACCATTATGGTAATATAGTTTATGGGCAATCTTCGTTTGTTTGGGCGTCATTAGCTCTCATCGCGGAAGCTCTAGCTATCAGGGAGGCAATGGTGTTGGTAGCAAATCTGGAGTGCATCGAGGTCCTAATTGAAGCTGACAACCTTACAGTTATTAGAGCTTGTAGAAAAGAATGTAGTGTGGGTGAAATTGAAGGTATCATTCAAGATATTACTTATTTAAGGAGCCTATTCAAGTCTTGCGGATTCCTTTGGGTCAAAAGAGTTACTAATGGTGTCACTCATGAAGTCGCTCAGGCAGGTCTCATGAATTCGCTAGGATGGAATTGGTGGTTGAAGCCGGCAACGAGCATAAGGAAAGCCTTGATAAATGATAAATGGTGGGTGCCTCCAAATTGTTGATGGTAGAATCGTTTCTGTGGAAAGGTTGCTCTCTGCGAATTGTCATCTCCTCACCTTGATTAGGATGTGCTCTGATTAGAAGAATGGACCCTAGGCAAGTTAAGGTCTGATGGGTTGGTGGTAGACCGTATTACGGGCCTGTTGTTTCGTTTTTCTTATTTTAGCCCAGCTATGTTTTTCGTCGGTCTGTTACGTTGGGTTTTGGGCCCAGCTTGTATTCTCTGCCTTTTCTTTAATGAAAAGTGACTTTCACAAAAAAAAATATCGCCTCAAGAAAGCTTGTTTATAAACATCTGTTAAATTTCTATTGAAAAACAATGAAAAATACAATAATTTTACTTTTATATATAAAATTTATATTTTCAAACTCTTTAACATGTTCTATTGAAAAAAAAAATCGTTTCTTTTAAGTTTCGTCTTATATCTTTTTATTTATTTTGTTGTTCTTTTTTTCAATATACTAGTAGAGTTATAATTCATCACTACTACTTGGAAGTTAATAAATAACGGCATAAGGGTGTAATTTTAAACTATAATTAATTTATATCAGTTTAGTATTATAAATACATTAAAATATAGGTTAAGATTGTAAAAAAAGTCTCAGATTCAATGACTTTTAAATATACTTATGGAAAGATGAGTGTTGAAAGTATCAACAATGAGATATTTTTATTTGTTTTTTTTTAATAAGCAACTTTACTTTGTAAGCAACTTACCATTGAACAGTCATGACTTGACCTGTTAGTGCCAAGAAGCACCAGTTGTTAAACTAAGCAACGTTGCCTTTTGAGCTATGGAGGAAAGAGAAATTAGCTAATATCAAATACTTGATATGACGCGTGCCCATTTGAAAATCGTGACATAAATACGTATATGTACATTTTGTCTGTAATTCACCCAATTTATTTTTATCTTTTTTCTAATTTAATTTATTGACTTCAAGTTAAAATAAGTTACTAATTTAAAATTGAAGGCTAAACAAGTTGTTAAAATATAAATATGTGAAATAACTCATGTAGTTAATATTTATAGAGTTGCATTATGGGAAATGAGAATGGTTTAATTTGTAAAAGGCAAAGTGAAATGATGTATTATTGTGGATTCTATTTAAATATTAATAAAAATAAATTAAGTAATTTTAGTGAGTTTCACCATTATAGTTGTTTTAACTACAGCTAAACCTCGAATATAATTGTTTTTGAAAAAAAAATATACATAATTAACATAAAAAATAAGAATAGTAATAAACGTATATAAAAATAGAAATAGTATTAAATAATGTTTATACTTTTAATATATTAATTATTTTACTTTTATTTCTTTAATTAATTGATGCCACCAACAACAGTACTTATCCTCCTAAAATTAACAGTGAATCAGTATACTTCAATCAATAACAACATTTCGAGAGTTTCTAAAAATTAGTTATGTATCTTTGTTGGACGGCCTAGGCTGAGAAATAAATTAACCCTACAAAAAGAGTACTCCAGTTTTTCTTTTCTTTTCTAAGGATATGATTAAATAGTGGGTAAAAGGAACTGTATAAAACTGTAATAATACTTTCTTTTACTGAAAATAATATTGGTAGGACTACTTTGAAATTAGGGGTGAGCAAGTATTGGATTGGATTGGATTTTCCTCAAAAAATAATTCGATCCGATCAAATTTTATTGAATTGGATTGGATTTGTGTAAATTTTTTTTGAAATCCAATTCAATCCAATCCGATCTAAATTGGTTTGGATAATTGGATATCCGATTAAAGAAAATTTGTTATATTTTTTATGAAATCACAATATAAAAAAACTTCTAATATCTTAAAGCCCATGTCAAACATCATAACATAGTACTTACTTGTGTTTAATACATAATCAATAGAAATATAAATTAAATCCATTTTAACAATACATTTAAATTTAAAATAAAATGACAACAATAACAAGTAGCTATGCCATATTTTTTTATTAACGTGAGTGTGGATTGAGTATTTCTATTTTTTTAACCTTGGATTGGGTATTCCCTTATTTGCTCTAAAGGGAAAAACATGAGTATATATATATAATAAATAATATAAAAATAGGTTGAGTACTCAAATCCGATATCCGATCCAATTATAATTGGATCATGGTTGGATTAGATTGGATTTGATCCGATGACCAAAAAAATCTAATCCAATTTAATTGGATTGGATTGGATAATCGGATTAAACGGGTAAATCCGACCCGCTGCTCAACCCTATTTGAAATCAAATGAGATTAGACTAATAATAATATTGAAAGAATACTTTTTCTTTTAAATTAATTATAATTTAATTAATGTGTGTCCATGCATGACACACAACAAGGGAACTAAAAGTGAGAGTTTTCATACAAAATAAAGTTGCACCTGTATTCAACATCCCAGGGAGGGTCGAACTGATGTTAGCTTTAAATATTTTTTATAAGCATTTTATTATTAATTCTTTAACGTGTAACGTCAAAAACTGAATTATTCAGTCTCTTTATGACACAATTTACGTTACTCCTAAGTAACAGTAATCTTTCTCTGAATAATGTTGTAAGCCGTTAAGGGATATTTGGTTTTGAGACGGGTTTTTAACCGAGGTTAGTAAGTTGATTAAAGATAATTTTTTAATTTGTTAATCAAATCATTTGATCAATTTTAAATAATGTATAAGATTAATATTAATTATTATATTATTTTATTTTCCTAACTTTATTTTCACAATTAGCACTCTTGATATCTTGGATATAAAAGACAAATAACAAAAATATTAATTTATCATATGTAATTTCAAGAAATAAATCAAATTTTTCTCTTGGAGGAAGAAGTTTTAGGAACATGGAATTGCTGCTATAATTTACATTAGAAATTATGGGGACCAATATTCAATCTAGAAATTCTATCGTGTGTATGAAAAGCTTCATGGATCAGCTTCCTCGAAAGCAAAATTGGGCCAGTTTTGCTTTTTGCATTGCAGCCTTGCAGAGTCTATAATACGGCCATATTATTCGGTGGCATCCATCACAGGCCACGTGCACCTCAATGGCAACTACCTGTGCAACTAACAACGGTAAATAAGTTGTATTAATTCCAAACCTAGTCACGAATTTATTAAAATTTCACATTCTTCCTATAATTATTGTTGCTCGATGTAATAATATAAAATTTAAAATATTTGCACCAATAGCAGTGGAAATTAATTAATTGACTTAAAAATGTCAGAAGACTAAAATTACATGAAATTCAAACCAGAGGAACAGAAAATTCAATTTAAATCTCATTATTATGATTGAAAGACACTATGGTGTTCTTGTTAGTCTGTGAAGTTTCAGAGTTTTTCTCTTTTTGTTTTTAAGAAAAACACTTGAGATCTTCGCAAAGAATGAGAACCAGGTCATGTGTACATGTCAGAAGAAGGCGTTATCTAAACGTTAAGGGTACGAAGCATATATACATGAGTGTTTCTATTGAACCCTTCAGAAATGAGGGGTTTTGGAACCCTTAACATGCTGTCCACTTTTTTAAAAGACACGTGGACCATATTTACACATAATATATTATATAATTTTAATAATTCTAATTTTTTAAAATTATAAATTAACCCCTTATTTCTTCTTTATTATTTCCTCTTCTAAAATTTCACCATCTTAAATCCTCTTAACCTTCCCTAAACCGTGAGCCCTTTCCTCTGTCATTTCCCCTGTGTGCTTGTTCCTCGGCGGCCCCTTTCAAAGCCTCAGAAGCTCATCCTTCCGTAGGTGCTCGCTCTAGTCTTTCCAACACTCCCTTCGCCATTGTTCCCTTCAAGCATCGTGTTCGTACCGACTTTGGAGTGGCTCAAAGGTCAGTGTTGTTGATTGCCACTGTCAAGGTCAAGAATCGTGATCACATTCGCAGTCGGTTTCTTCGACATTCTCACAAGGTACTGTTCTGTTGCCCTCTCTGTTTCACACCTCTATCAGAGTCAAGGTTCCTTTTTCTCACAAGCTACTGTGTCGTTCTCCTTCTTTGTTGTCTCTGTTGTTCTCTCTGCAGTCTTAACATCGCCTGTGTCTATCGTCGCCAGTTTAGGCTCTCCAACTGACCTTGCCAACAGAGTCCATCAGATGGCGGATTGTCTTACTAGTTCACCTATGGGTTTGGATGATGGTTGTAAGTTCAGTGAGAGAGATATTAATGACACCAGTGAAGACAATGGTGATGAGAACGTGGAAATTAAGAGTGAAAATGGGCTTGATGATCACATCGAAAAATGGAATACAGATGTTGCTTCAAATCCTGATAAGTACAGGGATATAATGGACCTGAGTGCTGATCAGATTCGTGGCATTCTGTTTGGCAGTGAAGAAGAGGCATATACTTTTTATGAAAGTTATGCCAAGTGCCATGGCTTTGTCATTAGAAAAGACGATGTCACAAAGGATGAACATGGTAACATTGTGATGCGACAATTTGTGTGTAACAGAGAAGGATTGAGAAATAAAAAGCACTTTAGGAGGCTTGATAGGAAAAGGCCACACAGAGTAATTACTCGGACTAAGTGTGGCGCTAAGTTAAGAATACACTATGATCTCAAGACTTCAAGGTGGAAGGTGACTTCTTTTGTTGAGAGTCATAATCATGTGTTGTATCCAGCTGAATATGCGCACCTAATTCCTGCTAATCGTGTCATGGGTGACGCCGATAAAGCTCAAGTTGATAGTTTGCACTCATCTGGTGTTAGAACTTGTCATATAATTGGGTACTTGCTGGCACAAAAAGGGGGATACAACAAACTTGGGTTTTGTAAAAAAGACTTATACAACTATCTGGATGGGAGAAAAAACCTCAACATTAGGAGTGGTGATGCGAAAGCTGCATTGAGCTACCTGCAAGGGAAGGCTGACAATGACCCGCTAATGAGTTGTACATGTTCAACTGATGCAGATGGTAAACTAAAGGACCTTTTTTGGGCTGACGGTCGATGCATATCTGATTATGAATGTTTTGGTGATGTTCTTGCCTTTGATACCACTTACAAGAGAAACAAATATAACAAACCTCTAGTGATCTTCTCTGGTTGTAATCATCACTCTCAAATTGTTATATTTGGTGCCGCGTTGGTTTCATGTGAATCAGTTGAGACATATAAGTGGGTGTTAGAAATGTTTGTAAAAGCTATGCGTGGTAGGCACCCCAAAGCTGTGGTAACTGATGGAGATGCTTCTATGAGGGAGGCAATACGTGCTGTGTTTCCAAATTCCCCCCACCGCCTTTGTGCATGGCACCTGTACAAAAATGCATGCGATAAAGTGAAGAATTCCGCTTTTTTACAGGATTTTCAAAAAGCAATGTATGCTAATTTTACCCCAGATGAGTTTGAAGAATTTTGGCATAGCATGGTGAGTAAACATGGAGTGGGTGAGAATCCATGGGTGATCAAAACTTATGATATGAAGCTGAGCTGGGCAACTGCATACCTCCGTGATATGTTTTTTGGTCGTATAAGGACAACATCTCAGTGTGAAGCTGTGAATGCCATGATAAAGGTATATGTTAGGAGGAAACATAGTCTTTTTGCCTTCTTACAGAAGTTTGAGGAAGTGTTACGGGAATACAGGAACAACGAACTGTGTGCAGATTTCAAGTCATTATTCACAGAACCTGTGATGACCACTTCTCTTCATAGGATTGAACGTGAAGCTGCCCAGCTTTACACACAAGAGATTTTTTTAGAAGTGAGGGATCAGATTGAAGGATCTATTGCATTGAATGTGATTGATCGCGTCGTAGATAATCATAAAGTGTGTTTTAGGATGTGTGAATATTGCAAGGCTGGTAGTGATGTTGTAGTTGTGCATGATACCCTCAAGTCATCATTTCTCTGTGATTGCAGGTTATTTGAGTCTCGAGGTATCCCTTGTTCACATATCATTTGTGTGATAAAAAATGAGAATATTGACCATATACCTAGTAGTTTAATTTGTAAACGGTGGTCAAAGCATGCTAAGAGTGAGGTAATATCTTCAACCCCTTCTGATGAGTTGCAGTATGATACAATGTATTTTGCTAGGCGTGGTTCTTTATCTGCTGCCTGTAACATGCTATGTGACATTGGTGGGAAAAGTGCTGATGTTTTTAAGTTTGTGAGGGAAGAAGTCTTTAAGCTGATTCATGATGTACAGAAACGGTTTGATTCACATGGTAGGCAGAATGTGTTTACTGATGGTATTGGTGATCCCTTTGTTACAAAGACTAAAGGTGCACCAACAAAGAAAAAAACTTTTAGAAGGAGGAGAAGATGGGCGAAGTTATATAAAAGTTCACAAGCTAAGAAGTCATGTACAGAGCCTGACAGTAACAGTAACAAACCTGAAGATGATGATGTAAGTACTTAACATAATTTAGCGCGTAATATTATGATAAACTTATTTTGTTGATTTATTTATCCAAATCTAAATATATCTCTCAGGAAAGAGACGGTGGTGAGAACCCTAAAGGAAAGAGGAAAGTATCTAAACAGAGAAGTGGCAAAGCCATTAAGAAAGACAGAGAGGCTAATGCTGCACCTGAGAAAAAAGTTAAAGTGAAACAAGAGCTCCCTCAAACAAGTGTATGTAATTTATGGTACTGCTGTGAATTAATTTCTGTGGAATAATATACTAAAGCTTCGTATTTGCTAACGATGTGGTTTTTATTTATTTAGCAGAATCTGAATGTTGTCCATGCTGTTAACGCTGGGATTACTCAGCAGCATCATCCGAGACATGATTTTCCTCCACAACCTCATAATTTTGCATACATGTATCCACCTTTTAACTACGGGGTGCCTTGGTATCCACCATTACCTCATAATTTTCCTCCACAACGTCATAATTTTCCTCCACAACCTCACATGTATCCTGAAGGACCAAATGCACCACCATCCATTTACCAATGGCCACAGGTAAAATGACAATACTGAATATTAATCAATGGATAAATTAGGATGCTGTATAAGTTGTTAGTTTTATTTGTTTTATTATTTTTGAAGCATGATTTTATGAAATGTAGATATTTCCAAGTGGATCAGCAGGTGGTAGCTATGAGACTGCTACATACAACAATAACGTCTTGAACCAAGGGACACAACATGATGTCAACACTTGTAAGTTTGTCCAATGATCATTTTGTTTGAAGTTTAAGTACTGGTATTTAACCTTTTTTCTTTTGTGTTCTATGTTTAGCAATGCATAATGACTGAATGAAGTGACGGCAGAGTATGATCTGAAGGAAGTAACAATTATACGGGGTGAAGTTGCAAAGATCAGAAAATTAGTTTGTTTGATGAGTTGCAGTTTGAGTGTGTGTGCTGAATGCACTTAGGATTATTGTATATATTAGGGAGACTATCATTATAATTTGATGTGCATGTGTCTTGGCATAGAGACATTTGGATCTGTACAAGGTCAGTGAGAATGTGTATGAGGAGTTAGATACAAGAAATTGTTTTCATGTGGTTAATCTTAAAAAAAATAATACAAGAAATGCATAAAGCACAAATATAACTTAGATAAGTGAAATGACAGAGTTTAGAAACTGGGATTTAGATTCGCCTTTCTCACCTCCCGATACACGGTATATTGTTCCTAATCAATTGACGTAATAAGTTTTTCCTTTAGATCGATTTTCGATAGCTATCTCCCAATAACAACCGCAAACCCGCAAACTTAAATGAAGAAAATTTTGATCAAGCAGATTCAAGCAATGAGTGTGAAATGAAAAAACAAGAATCATAAAACATAATCATCCATTACATGAATATGATACACGTATTGATCCGGATCAATTGGTTACCTCCAATCCCAATGAAAGGTTTAGCTACTCATGGTAGCCATATACATACAAGAAAAATTTAAAGAAGAAGAAAAGCGTATTCTCTGTCAATATCTGGCAGCGAAGTGCTACATATTTAGATTTTGGACGTATTTCGCTTGAGCGTACTAGTCTCGCTCAAGCTACTTCATTAATGAGTTCACTGGATGAATTTCGCTAAGTTTATTTCTTGCGACGCTTGAGCGAAGCCAGTGTTTTTGCTTTGTGGGGACTTTTAGCTTGGGTGAAGTACTCTCGCTTGAGCCTTTATTTGGCTCCAGCGATTTGAATCGCTCAAGCGATATGTACCATCGCTTGAGCGGATCATTGTGTGCCCTTAACTTAAGAGATCTGGGTTTAGCTTTCTGTTTTCCTTTTCCCTTCTTCTTTCTTCTTCATTTTAGCAGAAAATACACTAAAATTTAGGATTTGGCAGTACTAATTAACCATCGAATATACACAATGCTTTGATCTAAATTAACCATTCAATATACACAACTGCATAACAGATGAAAGACACCTTAACTATTTACAAATGACAGTTTCTGTATTCTGCTTCAATTCGTCTAACTAAACTACAAGTTTGAAATTTACTACAGAGACTGATCAATCACACGACATCAGGATGTTGGTGACTACTCGATCAAGCTTCTCCTCGTTCTCCTTGTCCTCAGCCTCCTGCTGCTCCTGAGTCTGTGTGCCAGCTGGTTGTGACTCTGGTGCGGAAGAAGATGCTGTGACTGGTATCTCTGCTGCTTCAGATGATTGTGCTGGTGCTAGTTGTGATACTGATGGTGCTGGTGGTGGTGGTGCAGCTACTACCGGCTCAGCTGTAGCTGCTGGCCTCTCCTCCTCTGGAAAGATAGGACTATCCCCAGGCCAAGCAACTCGAGTTTTGAACTCCCCTGGTGACATGAAAGGTCCCGCTGGGTGGCTATAGTAGCTGGCACGGTACATGTACATCAAGCCTCGGTGAAGTGCAGCCTGCTGCTTTTGTATGTGGGTGAGGTGTGTGAGGAGGATAGGGTCGGTAGGTGGAGAGGATGGTGGGGGTGGTGGTGGTGATGCCTCTTCTGCTGATGGGGTTGTCTGGACTCTGCAATTCTGGTCAATGAATCGCTTATCAATGGAAGGTCGAATGGGGGTGGTGGGCTCCACATCTACTCCCTGAGCTGCACACAGACCTGTAATGAAAGCAGGGAAACCAAGAGTTCCCTTTGGTTTTGCATCAGCTATGGTAGTCTTGGGGTTTTGCTGAGCAAATCTGAAAACCTCGTCAGATAGGATCTGTGCCAGGTCTACGGACATCCGTGGCTCCAAAATGCAATAGAGGAGCTCACATTTAGGCATAGGTAGGTCTGAAACGTGAGCGTTTGGAACAACATTTGCTAGGAGAAATGCTGTCCAAACTCTCGTCAGCATAGACATGTCCTTCCTAAGCAACCTGGTTGGTTGCTGATTTGCCCCTCTATGCAGATGGTGGTTTGGAAGACATAAGGCACGTTCTAAATTTTCAGTCTGGTATATGTGACGCTCCTTTTTGAGTCTTCCATAAGTGCATAGTTCACCTTCTTCCAAATTCAGAATTTCTCCAAGATGATCATTGATGGTGTCCCTGGTATAGGAAACCCATTTTCCTCGGACCCAAGCTCTCCTATCCATGGTGCCCTCAACCCACCAGGCATTTGCATAAAACTCTTTAACCACTTCGGGATCATACTTAACACTTGGGTTAGCGACCCTCAGCCATTTTCTTCTCCTTAGCAGATTGATGAACTCATCACATTCACCTTCTCGCAAGTCAACTCTTCTTTCAGGGAGGATTGTCCAGTGCTGTATATTGCCATATCTCTTTTCCATTTCCTTATTCCTGAATTTCTGTTGTGGTGGAGGGGAGGAGTCAGACGTTCGCTTCCGTTTTCCTCGGTCCCTGTGTTCAGCGGCCCTCTCTTGGCCTCTTTGTCTTTCACCTGCGTTCTTTGTGCGAACCATTTCCTGTAAACAAATTAAGCAATAATATACCATATTAATATGTAAGCATTGTTTGAGGCCTACTAAAACAGAGCACTTAAAGTTATAATTGATGCCTACACAATCAAAATTGAAAAAGCAAGAGCATCATTGTTACGATGACCTTTTTGGAGTATTCATTGAAACAGAGTAAAGGTCGATAGCCAATGTGTGCTAATAAAAGTGTCGCAACTTAACCACAATGAATATACACAATTCCTCAACTTCGAGTGTTGATTCAAACAAATATACACTAGAAAAGGGGATAACATGCTTCCCATACATACGTGTATACTGGAGATGAAAAGAGAACATGTTATCTAGAAGAGAGGAAATGTACTTACCTGGTGATGCTTGAGAAAACTCGAACCCTAAACGAAAGAGAGAGAATGAAGCGGTGCAAATCCTTAAATTCGAAGAGGGAAATGGAGAAAATTTCGCTGGGGAGAGGTTTTAAGCTTGTACCTACCAAATGAGTTTAAAAGCCTTTTAAAACCGTGCCGCTTAAATTCGCCCGGTCAAACTTCAATCACTACAGCGAATTAAAATTTCTAGAACTGAAAGGCTTTTTATTTCGCTTGGGCGAAGATGCTTCGCTGTAGCGAAATAAGGGGGAAGTGGTATCTGATGCTTACATACTTACTTCACATCTGGTATTTATAATTCGCTTAAACGAAATATCGACAGTATCTAATTCTGTTTATTTTTTTTTTGGAAACATTCCAGTGTCTAATTTACTATATCTCGCTTGGGCCATGTTTTGATTCGCCTGGGCGAATTGTGAAGTAATTTGAAACTTGAATTTTTGGTTAACGTTTTGCAACTTAGCTTGAGCGAAACGGATGTAGCTTAAGCGAGCATACTCCAGTGTCTAATTTACTATATCTCGCTTGGGCCATGTTTTGATTCGCCTGGTCGAATTGTAAAGTAATTTGAAACTTGAATTTTTGGTTAACGTTTTGCATCTTCGCTTGCGCTAAACGGATGTAGCTTAAGCGAGAATACTCCAGTGTCTAATTTACTATATCTCGCTTAGGCCATGTTTTGATTCGCCTGGGTGAATTGTGAAGTAATTTGAAACTTGAATTTTTGGTTAACGTTTTGCAACTTCGCTGGAGCGAAACGGATGTAGCTTAAGCGAGAATACTCCATTGTCTAATTTACTATATCTCGCTTGGGCCATGTTTTGATTCGCCTGGGCGAATTGTGAAGCAATATGTAACATAAAAATAATAAAAACCAATAATGCGAACAGATTGTACCATTTGTGAAGCAGAATATAAAAAACACTAAACAGAGAATCAAAATAAACTTGTTTGTGCACTGATAAAAAAAAACACTTCATCTGGTATTAGATCCAGAGGATGATGAAACATCTTCATCTTCCTCTTCTCCCATCAACCTATTATTCTTCGCCTGGTAATATTTGATCAACTCTGTGTAATGCTGGACTGCCAATTGCAACCGATTATTCTCCTTCGTCAGGGCTGCATGTTTTTTTTCGAGTTCCTCGTTAGTGGCGACCAAGGATGGAATGACGTCGACGTCAACTGTCCCACTCCTTCGGATGCAGTTGGAGAGTGTTTCTTTTGCGTTTATCAGGGCTGTGTACTCCTCTTCCCGTTGCTTCAAGTTGAGTTCTGCAACCGCCTTTCCAACCTTGTGCATCTCAACCTCCTGTCTTAGTTGCACAATATCATCATTTTTTTTGGCCTCTCTCGCCATCAACTCCAGTTCAATTTGGTCAAATACCTCCATCTCGTATGCACTTCGGAGTACTGTCATCAACTCCGATGTGGTCATTGACTTGTAGTTGGGTCCGCTGGAAGCAGAGTTCGACATGTTTGGGATGGCTCGGGACAAAGAAATGGCTTGGGATGTCAGAAGTCTGTCGGGTTCTGGTTAGATAGTGAAATAATGATGGTTCAGGCAGAGCAGAGGAAGAGACTTATATAAGCGGTTTAGAAGATGGAAGGTTATAATTAAATAAACGTCTACTTCTTTTAAATTAATAGTTCACGATTAAAAATTTATACGGGTTAATAAAAATTAAAATTTACTAAGTTATACATAAATTTATTAAAATTTAAGTCCTAAAAATGAAAATAGTAAACTATAGTTATAGTTGAATAATGTTAAATGGGCTAAAATTATTCTAATTCAATAACTTATAGTTTATAAAAATTAAAATTTATTACTTGGTGGTTAACCCTAAACCATATACCGTAGGGTTTGTACCCCTACCACCTTTGTAGTGATTAACCCCGATGGTGGTTAACCCTAAACCATATACCACGTAATCACCGTAGGGTTTGTACCCCTACCACCTTTGTAGTAGGCATTAACCCCGATGGTGGTTAACCCTAAACCATATACCACGTAATCACCGTAGGGTTTGTACCCCTACCACCTTTGTAGTGGTTAACCCCGATGGTGGTTAACCCTAAACCATATACCACGTAATCACCGTAGGGTTTGTACCCCTACCACCTTTGTAGTAGGCATTAACCCCGATGGTGGTTAACCCTAAACCATATACCACGTAATCACCGTAGGGTTTGTACCCCCACCACCTTTGTAGTGGTTAACCCCGATGGTGGTTAACCCTAAACCATATACCACGTAATCACCGTAGGGTTTGTACCCCTACCACCTTTGTAGTGGTTAACCCCGATGGTGGTTAACCCTAAACCATATACCACGTAATCACCGTAGGGTTTGTACCCCTACCACCTTTGTAGTGGTTAACCCCGATGGTGGTTAACCCTAAACCATATACCACGTAAACACCGTAGGGTTTGTACCCCTACCACCTTTGTAGTGGTTAACCCCGATGGTGGTTAACCCTAAACCATATACCACGTAATCACCGTAGGGTTTGTACCCCTACCACCTTTGTAGTAGGCATTAACCCCGATGGTGGTTAACCCTAAACCATATACCACGTAATCACCGTAGGGTTTGTACCCCTACCACCTTTGTAGTGGTTAACCCCGATGGTGGTTAACCCTAAACCATATACCACGTAATCACCGTAGGGTTTGTACCCCTACCACCTTTGTAGTGGTTAACCCCGATGGTGGTTAACCCTAAACCATATACCACGTAAACACCGTAGGGTTTGTACCCCTACCACCTTTGTAGTAGGCATTAACCCCGATGGTGGTTAACCCTAAACCATATACCACGTAAACACCGTAGGGTTTGTACCCCTACCACCTTTGTAGTAGGCATTAACCCCGATGGTGGTTAACCCTAAACCATATACCACGTAAACACCGTAGGGTTTGTACCCCTACCACCTTTGTAGTAGGCATTAACCCCGATGGTGGTTAACCCTAAACCATATACCACGTAATCACCGTAGGGTTTGTACCCCTACCACCTTTGTAGTAGGCATTAACCCCGATGGTGGTTAACCCTAAACCATATACCACGTAATCACCGTAGAGTTTGTACCCCTACCACCTTTGTAGTGATTAACCCCGATGGTGGTTAACCCTAAACCATATACTACGTAATCACCGTAGGGTTTGTATACCCCTACCACCTTTGTAGTAGGCATTAACCCCGATGGTGGTTAACCCTAAACCATATACCACGTAATCACCGTAGGGTTTGTACCCCTACCACCTTTGTAGTGGTTAACCCCGATGGTGGTTAACCCTAAACCATATACCACGTAATCACCGTAGGGTTTGTACCCCTACCACCTTTGTAGTGATTAACCCCGACGGTGGTTAACCCTAAACCATATACCACGTAATCACCGTAGGGTTTGTACCCCTACCACCTTTACATAGGTTATTTACTAAGTTAAAAAATTATAATAAAATTATATAAAATGTAAGATAATTAAGGATAATAGTATATGTTTTATTAAATTAAAAAAATATAATAAAACTATATAAAATGTAACATAATTAAGGAAAGGATAATAAGTTAATTAAGGATACTAACTAATATATGTTTTATTGAATGATAAACTTATGTGATTATAATAAATAAATGCTAGCTTCCCATATTGCCCTCCTGCTGTTGCATGCGAGCTTGACCATGCAATACGAAGACCTTTAACATGATAACTAGCAACTGGAAAGTTATTAAGAGCAGGTCTCAGATTCCCAGGAAGTAATTAATAATTCGATATTGAAGCATGGTTCTCCATGGCCGACAAATTCACGCGTGACATTAAATGCAGTCAATGGAGCACCGAGCCTGCTGTATGTGAATGTTTATAGCGCCCCTTCAATTTGAAGGGTTTGTAGCGCGCCTTTTTTTCCTCAATGGACAACCGTCGACAGTTATCACAGCAAGGAAGACGAAGCATCAGGCATGCAGTATTAGGAATACTGGGGATTACACCTCCAATTACGTAGCCTGTGAATTTATTAGAATGTGAATCAACTAAGCGCCTTATGTAAAATCTCTTTAATGTGATTGTTTACCAATTAAGAATCATAACCTAACCCTAATTTTCCTCATATCTTGTTTCTCTAACAACTTGTTTCTCTAATGTCAAACCAAACCATGAAAAAACCTGGACCGAAAAACATGAAGAAAGACCCCAAGGTTCCACAACCCACTGTAAGACGTAGGCCTAAAAAGAAGATGATAAAGGACCTTATTGACATTACTTCCACGTATGGGTAACAGAATACATGTTTAATATACTGTGATTTTGAATAAAGTTACTTAAGTGTTCATATTGATTTGGCTTTTTGATTATGTCAATGTTTATAGTAGCACCCCTCAGCTGATTTCAAGCCTAAACAAGGAATCTTCCTCTTATACTTCTCCTTTTCGTCATAATGCTCACAAGTCAACTGGTTTGGAAGCTGCTCATAAATCTCCTGCACCTTATGATGCTTATAACTCTGCTGGTTTGGAAGGTGCTCATAATTCGGCTGCACCTCATGATGCTCATAGTTCTCCTGCTTTGGAAGCTGCTCATAATTCTGCTGGACGTCATGATACCATCAGAGATCATCAGGTTCAATATCTTACTTAATGGGAATGTGAACTTCTAACTGATTCGATGATAATTTATTCCTATTTTTCCTCTTACATACGTATTAGGCATTTGCAAGTTACATGGATGCAATCAATAATTTTCACAAATGGATGTTTGCAAACAATACCATGGTTGGTGCATCTAACCATCCTTCACCAGCATCTCACCCGTTCTTTGTCCCATGGCCTCTCTCTCCAATGGGTCTGCCAAGTCCAAATACCACAAATACGACAAATAACATTGGTACCTCTAACTATACCCCAATAGTATTCCCTCCATTTTTTGTCCCAGTACAATATCCACCAGAAGTGTTCAATATCAAAACACCAAAAACAAATTCCCCTATTGATACTGGTATCAAACCATTAAATATTAATGAACCCCAACCAAAACCACAAGAGAAACGAGCGAGGAAGTTGTTCACACCACGAAAAGAAATGCCAGAGCCTGGCTACTTCATGAATAATCAACCACTACACTCATCAAGACATGTTAGGAATGCTAGTGTGACTGTGCCGGAGGTAATGATGGAAACCCTTGTTCAACATGTTACTTAGTTTTTTAATGTTTTGATTCCATAGGCACACTGTTACAATATTAATTGAGTGTTCTCTCTTTTAGTGGATTCCTGTGTTATTCAAGCCTCCAAAACAAATGCTTCTTGATGAGATAGAGGCGGCTGTAGCTGCATACATTTTTGGTACAAATAAGGATGGGACATCTCAAAGGTTAGAGTGTATTGAAGCATGCTATCGTCCATTTTCCTTTGTAGGACGTAATTTATATACCTAGTATTTTTTTATACAGCAATGAAGTCTTGATCAACAGAGGAACAACATCGGGTGATAGGAAAACACTCAAAACATTAATGCCAAAAACTTGTTTAGATCAAGAGGTATGTCACAATTTATTTTCTTCTGCATATATCCTTTAGAACTCACAGTTGCCACATTCTTATGGAAAATTAAATTTGGTCACATATACAGGTAATAAATCTTGTCGCAGACTCAATAACATACCAAGAAAAAACACTGTGTGGGTACTCTTCCTGTTGGTTTTTTCCTACAACATTTGCGGTAATGGCTACTCCATTTATAAGTGTTAAATCTTACTGGTGTAGTAATTTTTGCTAATACAAATATTAATCTTTCAGCAATATGCATTGGAGGGCAGACGATCAGTTTCTTCTCTTATGGAATTCTATCAAAAACCACATATGGGTAAAGTTGAGACCTTGAACAAGGTATATCTTTGATCCAGAATCCTGTGTTAAAAAGTTATGACAATATTATGATTTTGTTTTAATGTTTTTTTCATTTGTAGATATTTGTGCCTATAAATGAAAGAAACATGCACTGGTTTTTGCTTGTGGTTGATATGAAAGAGGAACAATTGATCTGGCTGGATTCAAAACCATGCAAGTTGAGCTCCAGATGGAGGGAACTTGCCATAATGAAATTGGTCAGCTCTTTTAACACCAAACAGATTGTTGATCTATTTATAACATATCTGCAGACATAGTCTTGTATACCTGATGCCTGCATTTATATTTTTACTGATGGTAAAAGTGAACTATTAAATTTTCTAGAATGAGGCATTGCATGAGGGAGTTGTAGTTGAATTTTGAATTAAACTTTGGTATCTGTCAGCAATACATCATTAGGATTTATCTACATCCTACAGTTGACATATATGCTTGCGTATTAATAAGATTTATAAATTAGTTTATAGAATGGAACATCTGCATATATTCACTTTTTTCTGTTGACTCACAGGGAATATACATTGAGGAGATGCTAAAGGATGATTCGTTTTATGAGTCTCCAGGGACTGTACGACCATTGGTCGCAAATTTCAAGATTAGGGTGCCTTCTGACATCGGAGAACAACGACCTACTTCGTATGCTATCTATATGACTTAAAAAGTTGATGACAAATACATGATTGTGATTCTCATTCAATAATTCTCCTGTTTAATTAATTATTTTTTTTTTTAATTACTTGTCAGCAATGATTGCGGGGTTTGGGTTTGTCAATGGATGCTTGACTGCCAGCTATCTACTAGTTATAAGATCCAAGTTAGTAGGTTCAATAGCTTATTTTAATCTAATTCTGTCCATATCATGAAGAAATAAAAATTCAAATTGTGTGTACCTTTACAGGTGAATGATGCTACAAGAATGCGTATTGCACTTGATTTGGTATTGAAACCATACAATTTGTTAAGAGATTCAGTCATCCAACTAGCGTTTGACAACTGGAAAATGCTGGAAGATAGGAAGAGGAATCTAGTCAGGATATAGATTGGAAGCTTATGGGATTTCTTGGAGTGGATGGCGTCATATATTTTATTGACATAATTATTTTTGCGTATTTTGGTGGCCCATATAATTTGGAGTGCTTCATTGTAACCATCCACAACTAGTTAGTTGTATTGGGATGTCCATCAACACTGATCCAACACTGGTTGTGTAATGTCCTATTTACAATTCTGTCACATATATTCACTTTCCATGAGCAAACTTTGGTTTAATTGATAACAAAAGCTAAAAGAAACAAAAAAAAGCATTGCTCTCTTAAAGTTCAAATAATTTAATTCTCTCGTGCTGAAATTTAGTAAATTGTTCTTCTTTTATCATGCAATGCAATGCTTCGAACAACCTGCTACATTAGTTTATCTAATGTTTTCAAATGCAATGCCAGCCACGTGCCATTGCCCACCCATAACATAACCATTAACAACAACATTACATATCTTATCATACAGTATGCTCTAAGCAATGCCTTGTAAACCTCACTGCTCGAGCGAGAGTGTCCTGTGTCAGTAATATGCCCTCTGGACAAATCCCACTCAAGGGGTATGACCTTAGCTCAAGCGAGATATGTAAGTATTGGGAGAATATGATTAATGGAGGACATTCGCTCAAGCGGACGTAGTCTCGCTTGAGCTAAGGGATTGGTACTGTGTCTTTTTCGCTTGAACTGAGTGTGACTCGCCCAAGCGACAGGGAAGAATTTAGGTACTGGAGTAGTCTCGCCCGAGCGAAAAAGAGTCCACTTAAGCGAGAGGCAATTGCAATGTTTCTGAACTACGTTCGCTTAAGCGAGTGGAGTCTCGCTCAAACTAATAATAATAATAATAGTAAAATAATACTTAAGCTAATAATTATAATAAAATAGTTATAATAAAATAATAATTAAAGTTATAATAATTATAAACGGGTTTTTAAGCCAAATAATATTTTTTTAAGTTTATTTTTTGAATTTTTGAATTTGCATTGAAAATTAGAGTGAAAGGCATGGCAATGGGGCGGGTAATATCCATGGATATCCACGGGTACGGGTTTTTTTGCCATTCCTAAGTGAAAGGGTGCCTGGAGAAAGTACCAACTGAACGCATCAACAGACACGAGACACTTTGCATACATAACCTCTCAACTTCCAAACCATTAAATACAGCATAGTTCATGCATAAATGAATAGACTTTCCCTCCATAACCAGACCCTCGGAATCCTTTGGGCTTCTCATGATAAATATCTAACGTTCCACCCCTGTTCATCAACCCCAGACCATCCCAAAGAACCGGCATTTCTAACACTCTCTCCGAAACTCTGATGGCCAACTCCCATTCATCCGGACCCGATTACGCATCCCTGACCATAGCAGAACTCATCAACGTACTTCGCAGTGCATACGAAATGCACGTGTTCGATCAGGTTGAACAGGAGTTACTGGCGAGGGACGCCAGAAAAGCTGAAGAGGTCGAGAGGTTCAGAGAGGATGCTGACATGCAGAAGCTCGGAAAGGATGTGGCGGAACTGAAGTTGAAACAACAGGAGAATGAGTATGCGGCCGTTTGTAAGGCAAAGCAAAACCTTCTCTACATGGTGAAGAGGACTGGGGCGGTCGACGTTGACTTGGTTCCCTCGTTGGTGAAGCGTACCGAGGAACTTGAACTTGAAAATGCATCCCTAAAAGAGGAAAACATTCGGATGCAAAAGGCAGTCAACCACTACACTGAATTGGTCGAATATTACAAGGCCGAGAATAGCAGGCTGAATGACGAACTGGATGATGAGGATGTTTCATCATCATCTGCGTCAAATACCATTTGAGTTCTATTTTTTTAGTATTTTGGGATTCCAATGTATATATTTAACACTTTTAGGGTTGTTTTAATGTATTTTGCACTGGATGGTCAGGAATCCTTCCTTCCGTATTGCTATATAAATGGTTGTTTTTTAACACTCTATTCTCATTATAATTGATTATGTCTTTCTTTCCTTTCGTACTGCTATTTTTTATTTATGGGAACCTATATTACTAACTCTGTTCCTTGAAGTTTAGAGTTTCAATACAGTTTTGCTCTGTTCACAAATGAATTAGTGATTGGTAATACAAATGGTTTAGTGCTTAACACTATGGGGTATTGGATCAATTATACAATACAAGGACCCACAATACAAGGACCTATTTATACAAGACAATGCTTAACACCCACCAACAGGTTTAGTTAAGAAATCTGCTACTTGCTCTTCAGTAGGACAATGCTCAAGTTTGATAAAACCTTTGCTCACTTGCTCCCTTAAGTAATGAAACCTAGTCTCGATATGCTTACTCTTCCATGTGAAACAGGATTATTTGCTAGATTAATTGCAGACTTGTTATCCACCAACAGCTTCATAGGAATCTTCACATTTACCTTCAACTCTTCCAGGACAGATCTGAGCCACTTAGCTTGGCAGACTGCATAACAACCTGCTATGTATACCAACACTGTTGGAGTGTGGACTGCATAATGATAATAAGAGACTGTTGTGATCAAGCTAAGATGAAGTTGATAGAAAATTTACTTAACAATGAAGTAAAACCTCTTTATTGCATATGGAACATTTTGTTGTCACATAAGATACAATGAGCCACTCTTTACAACATTGTTCTATAGAATCCGACCCTGATCTTTGGTGTCATTCAGCAATGATTGGAGCAGTAACTAGCATAAAGCACCATCAACTAAACCTACTGCATTCCCCTTCCAGAGACTGCTTATAGCAGATAATGAAAAACCATGGCATACAAGCAAATAATGAAAAAAATACAGCCCCAACACCCACATAACCCCCCTCTTCTTGTACATGGACCTCCCTCTTCAATGTTGTAGAACTTGAACTCAAGGCGGCAATCCCAATCACTTGGCTGTATGTGAACCTTTGTAACTGAATCATGCAACCAAAGATCAATACTTCATATTGGCGAGCAACAGTATCCTCCAAGTATCCTTCATCTACATTGAATATCAAACAAAAACTATTGATGTAGTAAAAATATTGATATACTAACTTTATAGTAAAATATTTGGTGCAAAAGAAAAGGAGAATAATCAAAACAATGCAGAATAGGGAAACAGAGCAGCACTCGCTCAAGCGAGAGTCACACTCACTTGAGCGAGGCAGAGTGGAGCGCTTGGGCGAGCCATGGAAAATACTGAGCGAGAGGAAGAAAAGGAGCATCAGGGACCGTCTCGCTGGAGCGAGCCCCATCCCGCTTGAGCGAGATCCTCAGGATTCACTTGGGCGAGACAAGCGAGCGTGGGCGAGAATCGTCTCGAATCCAACATAGACTGAGTCGCGTGAGCGAGTACCATATCCCAAGGCCTTACGCCCAAGCGAAAATGACCTAGTAGCTAAGTGCCTCGATCTCGCTAGGGCGAGACCCTACTCGCCCGGGCGAATTTTCTCCAGTGGCCAACAACTGATGCATGGGTAGTATCGCTTGAGCGAGACCCTCTCTCGCCTGAGCTACATCTTCTACAGTTTTGAATTACTGTTACGTACAGGGGTTAACTCCATCTTGTGATCCTTGGTTCAAGATATTATTGTATGTAGCAGTCTCATAACTACCATCTACTGATTCAGTTGGAAATATCTGCATTTCACAAGATCATGCTTTGGTTGGAACCCTTCAGAAATAAATTTTGTGCAATTTCTTCGTGTTTCTCGATGATTTCTGCTTCATACCGCTTGACATTTCTACGAACAACTTTTGGTATCGATTGCGACAGAGGAGACGACGACGATTGCGACTGTGGCAGTTCAGAATTCTCTGTAATTACTTTACGTTTCTCGACTGGTTCTGCTTGATAGATTGGCTATACATTTCCTCGAACAACTTCTGATTGATGTTCTGGCGGTGTAGGCGGCGGTGATTGAGAAGGCGCGACGGCGACATTCTCAATACCAATATCATGATCTTCCTCAAAATCGAGTCTCGGTTTCTGTTCTCGGGGGAAAAGGCTAGTATCATTATGAAAGTGAAAGTGTTCATCGGTGGGGACAAGTTGGCGGAGATCGGGATAAGAGTTGAAGCTCCTCAATCTGTTGAGAGATCGTTCAGCTTCAGAGTAACGATATTGATACCAAGGTAGGGGCGTTGAAGGGTTCGAGAAGCTTCCACCAAGAGGAGACGAAAATAGAAGAGGGTGGGACGGCTTCTAAAGGCTGAAGAGGAAAGGTTGCACTGAGTCTTTGTGAACAATGGCGAAGGGAGTGTTGGAAAGGAAGGAAGGAAATGTTAAGAGGAGGTGCAGGATCTAGGTTAAGAGGATTTAAGATGGGGAAATTTTAGAAGAGGAAATAATAAAGAAGAAATAAGGGGTTAATTTATAATTTTAAAAAATTAGAATTATTAAAATTATATAATATATTATGTGTAAATATGGTCCACGTGTCTTTTAAAAAAGTGGACAGCATGTTAAGGGTTCCAAAACCCCTCATTTCTGAAGGGTTCAATAGAAACACTCTATATACATAGAGTATGTCCCAAGTAAATATGTATCTTTGGTAATTATATTAGAGTGTTTCTATTGAACCCTTCAGAAATGAGGGGTTTTGGAACCCTTAACATGCTGTCCACTTTTTTAAAAGACACGTGGACCATATTTACACATAATATATTATATAATTTTAATAATTCTAATTTTTTAAAATTATAAATTAACCCCTTATTTCTTCTTTATTATTTCCTCTTCTAAAATTTCCCCATCTTAAATCCTCTTAACCTAGATCCTGCACCTCCTCTTAACATTTCCTTCCTTCCTTTCCAACACTCCCTTCGCCATTGTTCACAAAGACTCAGTGCAACCTTTCCTCTTCAGCCTTTAGAAGCCGTCCCACCCTCTTCTATTTTCGTCTCCTCTTGGTGGAAGCTTCTCGAACCCTTCAACGCCCCTACCTTGGTATCAATATCGTTACTCTGAAGCTGAACGATCTCTCAACAGATTGAGGAGCTTCAACTCTTATCCCGATCTCCGCCAACTTGTCCCCACCGATGAACACTTTCACTTTCATAATGATACTAGCCTTTTCCCCCGAGAACAGAAACCGAGACTCGATTTTGAGGAAGATCATGATATTGGTATTGAGAATGTCGCCGTCGCGCCTTCTCAATCACCGCCGCCTACACCGCCAGAACATCAATCAGAAGTTGTTCGAGGAAATGTATAGCCAATCTATCAAGCAGAACCAGTCGAGAAACGTAAAGTAATTACAGAGAATTCTGAACTGCCACAGTCGCAATCGTCGTCGTCTCCTCTGTCGCAATCGATACCAAAAGTTGTTCGTAGAAATGTCAAGCGGTATGAAGCAGAAATCATCGAGAAACACGAAGAAATTGCACAAAATTTATTTCTGAAGGGTTCCAACCAAAGCATGATCTTGTGAAATGCAGATATTTCCAACTGAATCAGTAGATGGTAGTTATGAGACTGCTACATACAATAATATCTTGAACCAAGGATCACAAGATGGAGTTAACCCCTGTACGTAACAGTAATTCAAAACTGTAGAAGATGTAGCTCAGGCGAGAGAGGGTCTCGCTCAAGCGATACTACCCATGCATCAGTTGTTGGCCACTGGAGAAAATTCGCCCGGGCGAGTAGGGTCTCGCCCTAGCGAGATCGAGGCACTTAGCTACTAGGTCATTTTCGCTTGGGCGTAAGGCCTTGGGATATGGTACTCGCTCACGCGACTCAGTCTATGTTGGATTCGAGACGATTCTCGCCCACGCTCGCTTGTCTCGCCCAAGTGAATCCTGAGGATCTCGCTCAAGCGGGATGGGGCTCGCTCCAGCGAGACGGTCCCTGATGCTCCTTTTCTTCCTCTCGCTCAGTATTTTCCATGGCTCGCCCAAGCGCTCCACTCTGCCTCGCTCAAGTGAGTGTGACTCTCGCTTGAGCGAGTGCTGCTCTGTTTCCCTATTCTGCATTGTTTTGATTATTCTCCTTTTCTTTTGCACCAAATATTTTACTATAAAGTTAGTATATCAATATTTTTACTACATCAATAGTTTTTGTTTGATATTCAATGTAGATGAAGGATACTTGGAGGATACTGTTGCTCGCCAATATGAAGTATTGATCTTTGGTTGCATGATTCAGTTACAAAGGTTCACATACAGCCAAGTGATTGGGATTGCCGCCTTGAGTTCAAGTTCTACAACATTGAAGAGGGAGGTCCATGTACAAGAAGAGGGGGGTTATGTGGGTGTTGGGGCTGTATTTTTTTCATTATTTGCTTGTATGCCATGGTTTTTCATTATCTGCTATAAGCAGTCTCTGGAAGGGGAATGCAGTAGGTTTAGTTGATGGTGCTTTATGCTAGTTACTGCTCCAATCATTGCTGAATGACACCAAAGATCAGGGTCGGATTCTATAGAACAATGTTGTAAAGAGTGGCTCATTGTATCTTATGTGACAACAAAATGTTCCATATGCAATAAAGAGGTTTTACTTCATTGTTAAGTAAATTTTCTATCAACTTCATCTTAGCTTGATCACAACAGTCTCTTATTATCATTATGCAGTCCACACTCCAACAGTGTTGGTATACATAGCAGGTTGTTATGCAGTCTGCCAAGCTAAGTGGCTCAGATCTGTCCTGGAAGAGTTGAAGGTAAATGTGAAGATTCCTATGAAGCTGTTGGTGGATAACAAGTCTGCAATTAATCTAGCAAATAATCCTGTTTCACATGGAAGAGTAAGCATATCGAGACTAGGTTTCATTACTTAAGGGAGCAAGTGAGCAAAGGTTTTATCAAACTTGAGCATTGTCCTACTGAAGAGCAAGTAGCAGATTTCTTAACTAAACCTGTTGGTGGGTGTTAAGCATTGTCTTGTATAAATAGGTCCTTGTATTGTGGGTCCTTGTATTGTATAATTGATCCAATACCCCATAGTGTTAAGCACTAAACCATTTGTATTACCAATCACTAATTCATTTGTGAACAGAGCAAAACTGTATTGAAACTCTAAACTTCAAGGAACAGAGTTAGTAATATAGGTTCCCATAAATAAAAAATAGCAGTACGAAAGGAAAGAAAGACATAATCAATTATAATGAGAATAGAGTGTTAAAAAACAACCATTTATATAGCAATACGGAAGGAAGGATTCCTGACCATCCAGTGCAAAATACATTAAAACAACCCTAAAAGTGTTAAATATATACATTGGAATCCCAAAATACTAAAAAAATAGAACTCAAATGGTATTTGACGCAGATGATGATGAAACATCCTCATCATCCAGTTCGTCATTCAGCCTGCTATTCTCGGCCTTGTAATATTCGACCAATTCAGTGTAGTGGTTGACTGCCTTTTGCATCCGAATGTTTTCCTCTTTTAGGGATGCATTTTCAAGTTCAAGTTCCTCGGTACGCTTCACCAACGAGGGAACCAAGTCAACGTCGACCGCCCCAGTCCTCTTCACCATGTAGAGAAGGTTTTGCTTTGCCTTACAAACGGCCGCATACTCATTCTCCTGTTGTTTCAACTTCAGTTCCGCCACATCCTTTCCGAGCTTCTGCATGTCAGCATCCTCTCTGAACCTCTCGACCTCTTCAGCTTTTCTGGCGTCCCTCGCCAGTAACTCCTGTTCAACCTGATCGAACACGTGCATTTCGTATGCACTGCGAAGTACGTTGATGAGTTCTGCTATGGTCAGGGATGCGTAATCGGGTCCGGATGAATGGGAGTTGGCCATCAGAGTTTCGGAGAGAGTGTTAGAAATGCCGGTTCTTTGGGATGGTCTGGGGTTGATGAACAGGGGTGGAACGTTAGATATTTATCATGAGAAGCCCAAAGGATTCCGAGGGTCTGGTTATGGAGGGAAAGTCTATTCATTTATGCATGAACTATGCTGTATTTAATGGTTTGGAAGTTGAGAGGTTATGTATGCAAAGTGTCTCGTGTCTGTTGATGCGTTCAGTTGGTACTTTCTCCAGGCACCCTTTCACTTAGGAATGGCAAAAAAACCCGTACCCGTGGATATCCATGGATATTACCCGCCCCATTGCCATGCCTTTCACTCTAATTTTCAATGCAAATTCAAAAATTCAAAAAATAAACTTAAAAAAATATTATTTGGCTTAAAAACCCGTTTATAATTATTATAACTTTAATTATTATTTTATTATAACTATTTTATTATAATTATTAGCTTAAGTATTATTTTACTATTATTATTATTATTAGTTTGAGCGAGACTCCACTCGCTTAAGCGAACGTAGTTCAGAAACATTGCAATTGCCTCTCGCTTAAGTGGACTCTTTTTCGCTCGGGCGAGACTACTCCAGTACCTAAATTCTTCCCTGTCGCTTGGGCGAGTCACACTCAGTTCAAGCGAAAAAGACACAGTACCAATCCCTTAGCTCAAGCGAGACTACGTCCGCTTGAGCGAATGTCCTCCATTAATCATATTCTCCCAATACTTACATATCTCGCTTGAGCTAAGGTCATACCCCTTGAGTGGGATTTGTCCAGAGGGCATATTACTGACACAGGACACTCTCGCTCGAGCAGTGAGGTTTACAAGGCATTGCTTAGAGCATACTGTATGATAAGATATGTAATGTTGTTGTTAATGGTTATGTTATGGGTGGGCAATGGCACGTGGCTGGCATTGCATTTGAAAACATTAGATAAACTAATGTAGCAGGTTGTTCGAAGCATTGCATTGCATGATAAAAGAAGAACAATTTACTAAATTTCAGCACGAGAGAATTAAATTATTTGAACTTTAAGAGAGCAATGCTTTTTTTTGTTTCTTTTAGCTTTTGTTATCAATTAAACCAAAGTTTGCTCATGGAAAGTGAATATATGTGACAGAATTGTAAATAGGACATTACACAACCAGTGTTGGATCAGTGTTGATGGACATCCCAATACAACTAACTAGTTGTGGATGGTTACAATGAAGCACTCCAAATTATATGGGCCACCAAAATACGCAAAAATAATTATGTCAATAAAATATATGACGCCATCCACTCCAAGAAATCCCATAAGCTTCCAATCTATATCCTGACTAGATTCCTCTTCCTATCTTCCAGCATTTT